>JACSVZ010000023.1:68881-167235 GCA_014706295.1 Lycocorax pyrrhopterus obiensis
CGCGCCCAGAACCCGCAGATTTCGCCCCGGGAGAGGGAAGCCGCGGATTTCACCCCGGAGCACAGAACCCCGGATTTCGTCCCAGAGCAGAGAAGCCGCGGATTCCATCCCGGAGCAGAGAACCCACGGATTTCACCCCGGAGCACAGAACCCGTGGATTTCACCCCGGAGCAGAGAGAACCCGCGGATTTCACCCGGGGAGAGAGAACTCCCGGATTTTACCCCGGAGCAGAGAACCCACGGATTTCACCCCAGAGCAGAGGGAAGCCGCGCATTTCACCCCGGAGCAGAGAGAACCCGCGGATTCCATCCCGGGACAGAGAACCCATGGAATTCACCCCAGGAGAGAGAACCTGCGGATTTCACCCCACAGCAGAGAAAACCCGAGGATTTCATCCCGGGACAGAGAGAACCTGCGGATTTCACCCCAGAGCAGAGAGAACCCCCGGATTTCACCCCGGGGCAGAGAACCCACGGATTTCACCCCGAGAGAGAGAACCCGCAGATTTCACCCCAGAGCAGAGAACCCCCGGATTTCACCCCGGGGACAGAGAACCCACGGATTTCACCCCGGGGCAGAGAACCCCCGGACTTCACCCCGGAGCAGAGAACCCACGGATTTCACCCCAAGAGAGAGAACCCACGGATTTCGTCCCGGAGCAGAGAACCCGCAGATTTCACCCAGGGACAGAGAACCCGCGGATTCCACCCCAGAGCAGAGAACCCTCAGATTCCACCCCGGGGCAGAGAGAACCTGCAGATTCCACCCCGGAGCAGAGAACTCGCCGCGGGCAGCTCGGCCCCGCCGCGGGGGTTCGGGGCTGGCCCGGCGCTGTGCGGGCTCCGCGCCCCCCGAGCGCCCGCGCCGGGCTCTCACCGCCGCCGTAGAAAACCCCGACTTTGTCGGCGTCGCCGAAGTCCACGTGGAGCAGCAGGCGGTGCCCGGCGAAGATGGTGTGGGGCCCGCGGGTGCGCAGCACAGCTGGACAATGTCCTTCAGGTCTGCGGGGAAAACGCGGCCTCAGGGACGGAAACGCCGGCGGAGGCGGGGGAACGGGGGAAAAGCGGGGGAAATCGGGGAAACTGGGGGTCCTGGGCTGTGGTGGGCAGGAAAAGTTGAGGGAAAGTGGGAGGATTCAAGGGAAAAGTGGGAGAATGGGGGGTTCTGGGATGTGGTAGAATGGGAGAAGTGGGGAAAATTGAGGGGGAAGTAAAAAAAAATGGAGGGAAAAGTGAGAAAACAGGGGGTTCTGGGCTGTGGAAGAAAGGGAAAAGTGGGAAAATTGAGGGAGGAGTGGGAAAATTGAGGGAGGAGTGGGAAAATTGAGGGAAAAGTGGGAAAATGGGGGTTCTGGGCTGTGATGGAAAGGGAAACGAGGGGAAAGAGGGAAAATCGAGGGAAAAGAGGGAAAACTGAGGGAAAAGAGGGAAAACTGAGGGAAAGGTGGGAAAATTGAGGGGAAAGTGGGAAAATTGAGGGGAAAATGGGAAAATTGCGGGAAAATGGGAAAATCGCGGGAAAAGTGGGAAAATTGCAGGAAAAGTAGGAAAATGGGGGTTCTGGGCCATGAAAGAAAGGGAAAAGAGGGAAAACGGAGGGGAAAGCAGGACACCAGGGTTCGGGCGGTGTCAGCACCGTCGTAGGAGCGCACGGCGCTGTCCTGGCTGTCCGGGCCCTCGGCGCCGGGGTCGTCGCGGTCGCAGTTGACCAGCAGGACGGCCCCCGTGTCCCTCGGGACCCCACGTCCAGGTGGTCTGGGGGGACACAGAGCGGGGCTGGGGGGGGTCGGCCGGGAATTCCCACATCCCGCCGGGGGCTCCGGGCCCCTCGGGATACCTTGTCCAGCAGCATCCGGCTCACGGCCCCGCTGCGGCTGACGTCGGCGTCCAGCGACACCTCTGTGGGAAAGGGACGGGGTGGGAAAGGGGAACACGCTGGGAACGCGCCGGGAAAGCACCGGGAAAGCGCCGGGAAAGGCGCCGGGAAGGCAGGAGGGGTCTGGGGCCGTCCCCCCGACTCACCCACACAGGTGAGGTACAGCAAGGCCCTGCCCACGGGCACCGCGCCGGCCTCCCTGAAATAAGAAATCCGGACCTGCAACGAGGAGCGGCAGCTCGGCACCGTGCGGGGCTGGCCGGCATCCGGCGGGAATGCCGGGGTCCGGCTGGAATCCAGGGATCAAGCAGGAATCCAGGGATCAAGCAGGAATCCAGGCACCCAGCAGGAATCCCAGAGTCCAGCGGGAATCCAGGGATCAAGCGGGAATCCAGGGATCAAGCAAGAATCCCAGCACCCAGTGGGAATCCCAGCATCCAGCAGGAATCCAGGGATCAAGCAAGAATCCCAGCACCCAGCAGGAATTCAGGGATCAAGCAGGAATCCCAGCACCCAGCAGGAATCCAGGGATCCAGCGGGAATCCCAACACCCAGCGAAGATCCTGGCACCCAGCAGGAATCCCACCACCCAGCAGGACCACAGCACCCAGCACGATCCCGGGACCCACTGGGAATCCCTGGCTCCAATGGCGGTCCCAACACCCATCGGGAATCCCAACACCCAGCAGGAATCCCGGGATCCATCGGGAATCCCAGGATCCATCGGGAATCCCAGCACCCATCGGGAATCCCAGCACCCATCAGGAATCCCGGATCCGGCAGGACCCCAGCACGCACCTTCTCGTCGCCCACGTCCTTGCTGAGGCCGTCCATGGCCAGCAGCAGCTCGGGGCCGGGGGCCAGGGGCCAGCGGCCGACGCTCGAGGGCAGCTTCACGCTCTGGGCCTCGTGCACCACCCAGAGCCGCACGCCCGGCGTGCCCTGCGCCTGGAAGGACGCGGCGCCCTTGGGAGCCGAGCTGGAGGGGGGAGAAGCCGTCAGGATCCCGGGAATGGGAATTCTGCGAGGAGTCGCTGGGAGGAGCGGTGGGAAACCCAAATGTTCCCGGGAAACGCGAATTCAGCAAGGGCTGGGATGTGGAATTGGGGTAAAACCTTCAATAGGGAAAAAATCCTGAAATTGAGAACATCAACGAGTCCTGGGAAATTCAAATATTCCCAGAAAATGGAATTTTGGCAAGGGCTGGGATGTGGAATTGGGGCAAAACCTTTAACATGGACAAACCCTGAGGTCTAGGATATCAATGAGTCAGGGAAAATTCAAATATCCCTGGAAAATGGAACTTCAGCAAGGGCTGGGATGTGGAATTGGGGTAAAACCTTCAATAGGGAACAAATCCTGAAACTGAGAACATCAACGAGTCCTGGGAAATTCAAATATTCCCAGAAAATGGAACTTCAGCAAGGGCTGGGGTGTGGAACTGGGGTAAAACCTTCAACATGGACAAACCCTGGGGTTTAGGATATCAGCGAGTCCTGGGAAATTCAAATATCCCTGGAAAATGGAATTTCAGCAAGGGCTGGGGTATGGAATTGGGGTAAAACCTTCAACAGGGAACAAATCCCGCGAGTCAGAAGGACACAAAGTGCTGGAAAATGCAGCAATTCCAGAAAAATGCGATTTCAACAAGTCCTGAGATGTGGAATTGGGGTAAAACCTTAAATAGGGAACAAATCCTGGAGTTTAGGACATCAACAAGTCATGGAAAATTCAAATATCCCTGGAAAATGCTGCTCAACGGCTGCTGTGATGTGAATTTGTGGGAAAATCCTTCAATATGGAACAAATCCTGAAATTTAGAACATCAGCGAGTCCTGGAAATGCGAATATTCCTGGAAAATGCGACTGCAGCAAGTGCTGCGGTCTGAAACCGGGAGAAATCCTTCAACGTGCAACAAGTCCTGAAATTCAAAACGACAAAAAGGGATGCAAAATGCAACAAATCCTGAAAAACGCAGCTGCGACAAGTCCGGCAATATTCAGTCATGGTAACTCCTTCAATATGAAACAAATCCTGAAATTTAGAACATCAACAAGTCCTGGGAAACGCAAAGGCAACAAGTGCTGTAATGTGAAATTGGGACAAATCCTTCAGTATGGAACCAACCCTGAAATTTAGAATTATCAACGAGTCCTGGGAAATGCGAATGATCCTGGAAAACGCAGCTGCTACAAGCCCTGGGCTATGAAATTGTTATAAAATCTTCGACATGAACAAATCCCGAAATTCGGAACAGCAAGAGCTCCTGGAAAATGGAAATAATCGCGGAAAACGCAGCCGCGGGAAGCCCTGAGATGTGGAACTCTGATAAATCCGTCAGCCTGGAAGCAATCCCGGAATTCGGAAGAGCAGCAGGTGCTGGGAAGCGCGGCTGAACCCGGGAAACGCAGCCGCGGCCGGGGCCGCCGGGGGAAATCGGGATAAATCCTCCCGTGCGGGACAAATCCCGCCGCGAAGTCACCCAAATCCCGCGGCCTGGGATCGCACCGATTCCCTGGACACGGGGAATTGCACTGGAATAATCGCACCGATTCCCTGGACACGCGGCCGATCCCACGGAACGCGACAGAGCCGCTCCTGGAAAAGGCAATTCCGACCGATCCCGCCAAAGGCGATTAAAGGCAAATCCTGATCCTGCCCGGGGCTGCGAACCCTGGAAAAGGCGGCGGCGCCGAGCCCGCGACACCCAGGGCAGGAATCCCTCAAAAAAAACCCCAAATCCGGTGATTTTCCAGGTGCAAAGCGAGCCCCGTCCCGCCACGGGAAACGGGAATAAACGGGAATAAACCCCACAGAAATAACCGCAGTAATTCCCTCCGAAGCCTTGGAATGAAATCCTCCAACCTCCCGAGGGCAGCGGGGACGGGACCCGGCCCGATCCATCCCGCGCGGCTCCGTCCCGCCGCTGCCCGGGGAGGGTTTTTTGGCTCGGATCTCCCCAAAATCGGCATTTCCGCCGGCGGCAGCCCCGAGCGGGGCCGGCCCGGGCCGGAGCCCGGCGCTGCGCAGGTCGGAGCCCGTCCCGCCCCGCCCCGGTTCGGGAGGCCGCGGGCGATGCGCCCCGAGCGGATCCGGCCCCGGGGGGAGAAGGAAAACGCGGCTCCGTCCCGGGGGAGAGGGAAAATCCCAGCCCGGGGGCAGCGGTGGGGACGGGATGGGAGCGAAACGAACCCCGAGCTGCCGCGGCCGGAGCGGGGTTCGGGGAGCAAAAAGCCGAAGCCGCTGCCCGAGCGCTCCCGGATTTGGGCCGGAGCCAGGGAAGCGGCTGCGGCATCCAGCGCCGGGAGGGGCCGCGGGGGGCTCGCTCTCCGCGCTCCCCCCGAAGTAGGAAACCTTTATTTATTTGTTTATTTCATCCGGCCGGGATGCGGAGCGCAGCCTTAAAACCCCAGAAAGGGCTTTCGGCGGCCCAGACGCGGCAGGATCCCGCCCGGAATGCCGCGGTCCCGCCGGGGCGTCCCCCGGGAGAAGCCCCCCGGAGCGGCGGAGCCGCCCCCTCCCCACCGCGCGCTATTCCCGGGCTTCCGCTAATGGGATAAAAGGGGGAAAAGCGGATTTGCTGCCCCGCGCTCACCCGCACACGTCCAGGGACAGCTCGGTGCCCAGCACGCACACGGTGCTGGTGGGGCGCTGCGTGGACAGCTGGACACGGCGCTGCTGGGCCATCGCGGCCGCCCCGGGCACCCTCGGGTGCCGCGCCCGCTGCCAGCCGGTATTTATAAAGCCCGGCTGCTGGGAGGGGATCGGCCAAAGCCCGGCCTAATCCCACCTCCGGGGCTGGGTGTGCGCGGGTCCGGCCGGAGCGGGGCTGGGAGCGGGGGGAAGCGGCCCGGGACACCCACGGGATGTTCGGGGCTCCGAGGGGGCTCCGGGGGGGTGCGGGCTCCGCGCGGCACAAAGGGAGCGGTCACCGCCCACCCACGCCGGGAAATATCCACCGCGACACCCGAGCCGGGCTGGGCCCGCGCCAGCGCCGGGCTCGGCCGGGTTCGGTTTCTCCTCCTGGAGGGTTTCGTTCGTTCAGCCGGGACAAGGCGCTGGAATTCTCCCCTCCCTCGGGAGGTGCGGAGTGGGCGCTCGCCGGCTCCTCGGGGCGCTGCCGGGGATGTCACCTGCGCCGGGCACAGCGGACCCCCGGCGGCTTTAATCGCCTTTGTTTTAATTAAACCCCGGCCCGCGCGTGGGAGAGAGAGCCCTTTGTCCCCGCAGCTGTTCCCGAACCCCCTCCCCGCGGATCACGCGCGGCCCGGATTCGATGTCGCTCCTCGGGGCCGGGAATGTCGGCAGGGCCTCGGCCCCGGGGAAATGGGGTTAGAAATCCGCTTTTGGGGCAAAAAGAGGGCGGGTGAGGGGGGCGTGCGGGAGCATCCCCTCCGCCGGTCTCGGGAGTCCGAACCGGAGGTGCAGCTACGCCTCACAAACCCTGCCAGGACAGCGGATTGCCCGAAATAAGCGCGCCCAGCCCCAGAGCAGCAGCGGGGCCGGGCCGTGCCCGGGGCACCGGGCGGGTCCCGGTTCCTGGGGCGCTGCCAGGCGGGTGCCAGGCGGGCACGGGGAGGAACGCGGAGACAAAAGAGCGGAGGGAGACGGAAATTGCTTCCTGGAGAAGGTGTGAAAAGGTTCCGAGGAGGGCAGGGCGGGTTCCTGCAGCCCGGGACGGGGCAGAGCCAGGTTGCCCAGCAGGAAGCGTTTTTTGGCTGAAACAGGGAATTTTGGGGGGGGTTATCAGCTGCAAACCCACGATCGGGGACTCCGTGACCCCGCAGCGGCACCCACCAATCCCAAACCAACCCCCTGTGCTCTAAACCAGGCTCCAAAGGACATTTCCGCACCGGGAGAGGAGGGAGGAAGGACGGGAGATGGTGAAGCGCTGCCGCCTCGGTGCCTGTGAAGCTTTATTGGCCAAACCCGTGCTTTGGGTGCTTTTCCGGGGCAGGAAATGCACCTTCCCCGCGATGCAGGAAATGCACCTTCCCCGCGATGCAGGAAATGCAGGACCCGCCCAGGGGGGTCAGGGCACCACGTGCCACCACTTGAAGGCGAAGGGCTTGCGGCGCACGTTGGTGCCGCAGTGGACGTCCCCCGCCAGCACGTGGTAGGAGAAGAAGTCGTCGATGAAGGTGCAGGAGAGGCCCAGCGGCTCCAGCAGCTCCCGCACGCGCTGCTCCAGGCAGCAGCGCCCGCCCACCGCCGGCCCGAAGGGCTTGGGGATGCCCAGGTGCCGGCCCAGCACCAGCATGTTCACCTGCGGCAGCGGCATTCCCTCAGCGAGCGCTCCCGGGCGCCGCGGGGGCCGCGGGGGCCGCGGGGTCGGCTCTCACCATGTCCGGGAACAGGGCGTCGGCGCGGGAGCCCCTCAGGACGAAGAGCTGCGGGATGTCGATGATGTCCTGCTCGCTCAGCCCCAGCTCCTGCTTCAGCAGGTCGCGGTTCCAGTCGATGCAGCGCTGGGGAAAGGGCCTGGAGCGCCATCCCAGCCCTCCCAATCCCACCCGCTGGATCCTGGCTGGATCCCACCCCATCCCCGGGAACAGCCTCCCACCCCATCCCCTCTCTCCCTTCAGCTGCCGCCTCTGTGTCACTCAGGGTGCAGATCCCTCTCCTCACCCACTCCGGGCACTCCGGCCCTTCCCGGGACCCCCCAGTCCCCTCCCTGCGCCCAGGAATCCCCCCGGAACCGAGGAGAGGGAATCCCCCGGATCCAGGGATCCCAGAGCCACCTGCACGTGCCGGTTGTCGCTCCGCAGGGACTCGTCCGCCAGGATCTCGTCGATGCTCTTCTTCTCATTGCCCTTCGACCCTGCGGGCGTGGGGGCATGAGGGACAGCGGGGATGGACAGCGGGGATGGACAGAGGGATGGAACAGAGGGGATGGACAGAGGGGAGACAGGGACAGGGATGGACAGAGGGGATGGACAGAGGGAAGGAACAGCGGGGATGGACAGAGGGAAGGGACAGCGGGGATGGACAGAGGGAGTGGACAGTGGGAAGGGACAGAGGGAAGGGACAGCAGGAAGGGACAGAGGGAAGGGACAGTGGGAAGGGACAGTGGGAAGGGACAGCAGGAAGGGACAGTGGGAGTGGATACTGGGAACGGACAGCGGGAAGGGACCCGGGAACGCTGTCCCACAGGGCCGTCCTCAGCCGCCCCTCACCGATGAACTGCGTGGCCTCGCCGTGGCCCTGCCGCTGCTTCTCCTGAAGAGCTGGTAGCAGGCGTTGGGGCTGGCCAGGAGCAGCCGGAAGCCCTGCGGGAGAGAGCCCGGGGTCAGCCCCGGCTGCGGGGGACGGGCCAGCCCCAGCCCCAAGGAGCTCCGTCCCCCCGCTCCTCGCGGAGGACGAACGGCCGGGAAAGGGGATTTCGGGGCGCTCGGGGAGGCCGCGGGGGTCGGCACCTTCCTGTCGAAGGCGGGGACGAAGGTGAGGAACTCATCCACGTGGCCCACGCTCAGCCACTCCGAGTACACCTCCAGCGGCGCCTGCACCTGCTGCGCGTACAGGAAATCCCGCACGGCCTTGGACATCCTGCGGCCGGACGCCCTGCAAGGACAGCGGGCAGCGGGAGTGGGCAGCGGGAGTGGACAGAGGGAGTGGGCAGCGGGAGTGGGCAGCGGGAGTGGGCAGAGGAGTGGGCAGCGGAGTGGACAGAGGGAGTGGGCAGTGGAGTGGGCAGAGGAGTGGGCAGAGGGAGTGGACAGAGGGAGTGGGCAGCGGGAGTGGACAGAGGGAGTGGACACAGGGAGTGGACAGAGGCAGTGGGCAGCGGGCAGCGGGAGTGGGCAGCAGAGTGGGCAGCAGAGTGGGCAGCAGAGTGGGCAGTGGGAGCGGGCAGCGGGAGTGGACAGAGGGAGTGGGCAGAGGGAGTGGACAGAGGGAGTGGACAGCGGGAGTGGACAGCGGGAGTGGGCAGAGGGAGTGGGCAGATGGAGTGGGCAGTGGGCAGCGGGCAGCCGGAGTGGACAGAGGGAGTGGGCAGCGGGAGTGGGCACAGGGAGTGGACAGAGGGAGTGGACAGCGGAGTGGGCAGCGGGAGTGGGCAGCGGAGTGGACAGCGGGAGTGGACAGCGGAGTGGACAGCCGGAGTGGACAGCGCTCCCCTGCCCAGAGCCCAGCCCCTTTTTTGTCCTGGGAAGAGGCTGGAAATGGCCCCGGCTGTGTTAGAGCCATTCCCAGGTTTAAATGCACAGAATAATCCAAATTACAGGTGGTTTATTTTAGTATGGATTTACCTGCCTGGTACCTCAGTTATGTATCATTATGTGTGTTATACATTAATATATCCCTATATTATATCTAAAGTGTGTTCATATATACAAGTTAATATATATTATATATAAAATAATACATGTTCTATAATTATATAATATATATAATATATGCAAGTTATAGAAATATGTATTGTACATAAAATATATACATGTTATATTAATATATTATATATATTATATCTATACAAGTTATATAAATATATATAATACATATAATATATACATGTTATATAAATAAATATCATATATAATACATACACCTTTATAAATATATGTATTATATATATAGTATGGACATGTTATATGAAAATGTGTTATATATAATATATGATATATATACTAAATATATCCAGTATATATAACTATATATTACTAAATCCCTATATTATATAAATATATCACTTTATCTCCTGTATTTCAGATAAATAAATCCATATATCCCAATATTTTCCCTGAATACATCGATTTATCCCAATATTTTCCCTGAATACTTTGATATATCCCAATATTTTCCCTGAATACATCCCAATATTTTCCCTGACTACATCGATTTATCCCTGTATTTTCCATACATACGTCAATTTATCCCTTTATTTTCCCTGAATACATCAATTTATCCCAATATTTTCCATGAAAACATCAATTTATCCCAATATTTTCCCTGAACACTTTGATATATCCCAATGTTTTCCTCCAATACATCAATATAGCCCTACATTTTCCCTGAATACATTGATTTATCCCTACATTTTCCCCGAATACATGGATTTATCCCAATATTTTCCTCGAATACATGGATTTTTCCCTACATTCTCCCCGAACACATGGATTTATCCCTACATTTTCCATAAACACATGGATTTATCCCAGTATTTTCCCCGAACACATGGATTTATCCTAGTATTTTCCATAAACACATGGATTTATCCCAGGATTTCCCCCGAACACAGGGATTTATCCCAGTATTTTCCATAAACACATGGATTTATCCCAGGATTTCCCCCGAACACATGGATTTATCCCAGTATTTTCCATAAACACAGGGATTTATCCCAATATTTTCCTCGAACACATGGATTTATCCCAGTATTTTCCATAAACACAGGGATTTATCCCAGGATTCCCCCCCGAACACATGGATTTATCCCAGTGTTTTCCATAAACACATGGATTTATCCCAGTATTTTCCATAAACACAGGGATTTATCCAGGATTCCCCCCAAACACAGGGATTTATCCCAGTATTTTCCCCGAACACATGGATTTATCCCAGTGTTTTCCATAAACACATGGATTTATCCCAGTATTTTCCATAAACACAGGGATTTATCCAGGATTCCCCCCAAACACAGGGATTTATCCAGTATTTTCCCCGAACACATGGATTTATCCCAGTATTTTCCATAAACACATGGATTTATCCCAGGATTCCCCCCGAACACATGGATTTATCCCAGTGTTTTCCATAAACACATGGATTTATCCCACTATTTTCCATAAATACACGGATTTATCCCAATATTTTCCTCGAACACATGGATTTATCCCAGTATTCTCCCCGAACGCATGGATTTATCCCAGTGTTTTCCATAAACACATGGATTTATCCCAGGATTTCCCCCGAACGCGCCCCTGGCCCACATCCACCCGCCGGGACCGGCGCATCCCCTGCCCTGCCCTGCCCTGCCCGGGCACCTTCGCGTTCCGGTTTTTCCCACCCCCGAGATTCCCAAATCCCTCCTTCCCCCGGCGCGGGGGCGAGCTGTTCTTAGACAGCCGGCAGCGGGGCTGGGAAGCACTAATTAGGTTCCTGCTAATGAGGGGTAATTAGCGCCGCGGCGGGGCTGGGGCAGCGCCGTTTGGCTGCCCCGGGAGCGGAGCGAGCCCCGGCCGGGCCGGGAGCGTCCCGCGGGTCCCTCGGGAGCGGAGCGGCTCCGGGGCTGTTTTTCCCGGAAAATGCCGCTCTTTGTGGAGGTTCCTGAGGCGGCTTTGTCCCCGCGGCGCTGCCAAGCGCCGCCCGCCCCGGGCACAACAATCCCCGGTCACTCGGGATTTCATCACGCTGCCCTCGTGACAAGAACAAACCCGAGCCTGGACGTGCCGGGCTGGGGCAAAACGGGGTGAAAACGGGGGTTTGTAGGGCTGGAGGAGCAGCCGTGGGGTTTGCGGGTGAAAGTGGGGTTCGGTGGGGATCGGGCCCGGATCTCTTCCCCGGGGGAGGGTTTTGGGAGGAGGGAGGGAGGCTCACCAGGGCAGGGGGCTGCCGATGAGGATCCGCCCCAGCGGGTACTCCTTGCCCCGCACCGTCACGGGCGGGCTCACGTCCAGGTTCCCGAAGGAGTCCAGGCTGGTCACGCTCTTCCCGGGGGGCTCCCGGGTCACGTAGCCGAAATCCGGGCCCTGGGAAAGAGGGAAGTGGTGCCAAGGAGCCTTCCACGCGGGCGGGGTTTTGGGGGGGGAAAAAGGGGATTTCGGCGCAAGGACGCACCAGGATCTTCTTGAAAGCAAAATCCTTCAGGCCTCTGTTCCGGGGAGAGTCGAAGACCACGGGGAAGGACTTGTGGGGAGCTTCCACGTAGCCGAACTCCAGCTCATCCTGTGGGAAGGAAAAGAGGAGGAGGAGGAGGGGGAGGAAGGCTCTGGAGGGCGATAGGAATCTCCGCGAGGGATGCGGGGAGGGTGGGGCAGGAAATGGGGCGAGCCTGGCAAAGCCCAGCCTAACCAGCGGGGAGGCTCCTGCCCGGGGTGACACCGCAGCCGGGGCGTCCTCATGAGGTCCCCTGGCACCGGGGACCCTCCTGGAGAGCCCCGTGGGGTCCTTCCCTTCCGCAGTGGGGTCCCTCACGCAGCGTCCCATGGGGTCCCTTCTGCAGTGGGGTCCCTCACGCAGTGTCCCATGGGGTCCCTTTTGGAGTGTCCCCAAGGGATCTCCTCCTCCATTGGGGTCCCCCTGGCAGTGGGGTCCTTCATGCAACGTCCCATGGGGTCCCTTTTGGAGTGGAGTCCCTTTTTGCAATGTCCCCAAGGGGTTCCCTTTCGCAATGGGGTCCCTTCTGCAGTGTCCCCATGGGGTCCCCTCCTCCACTGGGGTCCTCCTGGCAGTGGGGACCCTCCTGGAAAGCCCTGTGGGGTCCTTCCCTTTCGCAGTGGGGTCCCTCAAGCCACGTCCCAGAGGGCCCTTCCTGCGACGAGTTCCCTCTTCCAAAGGCCCACGGGATCCCTTTCGCAGTGGGGTCCCTTTTGCAATATCCCATGGGGTCCTCCTTGCAGCAAGGACCCCCTTTGAAAACCCCACAGGGTCCCTTTTGCAATGGGGTCCCATTTGAAAACCCCACAGGGTTCCTTTCGCAATGTCCCCAGGGGGTCCCCTGCTCCATTGGGGTCCCTTTCGCAATGGGTCCCCTTTGCCATGTCCCCATGGGATCCCCTCCCCCATTGGGGTCCCCCTGGCAGAGGGGACCCTCTCCCGGTCCCTTTCCCGGTGCCCCGCCGCATCCCCGGTGCCAGGCCGGGCTCCCTGGGCGTTGTCCCCGTGCCTCAGTCCCGGTTCCCCGGTTCACCCCGGCATTCCAGGCGCTCCCCGGGGCACAGGGGTGACAGGGGTGACGGGGTGACACCTCCCGTGCCCCCGGGAGCCCCGTGGGGCCGGGCCGGCTGACCTGGATCCAGCGGTCGCTGCGGGTGTCCTGCTCCGAGCACACGGTCAGCTTGCAGTTGGCTTTGCTCAGCAGCGCCCGCAGCCCCTCCATGAAGGCCTCGTTGGAGTCCGCGCCCTGCTTGATGCTGGGCACAGGCGGGGACGGGGCTGCCGGGGCACCGCGGGGACACCCCACAGCCCCGGCCCCACAGCCCCGGCCCCGCAGCCCCTTCCTCCTCCCTGAACACCCCGGGCAGCGCTCCTGGGTGGGATTGGGCCTGGAGAGGGATCTCCAGCCTTTCTCTTTGGGATTTGAATGCCCTGGGCCTGGAGAGGGAACTCCAGCCTTTCTGTTTGGGATTTAAACGCCCTGGACCTGGAGAGGGAACTCCAGCCTTTCTCTTTGGGATTTGAATGCCCTGGACAACATTCCTGAATGGGATTGGGCCTGGAGAGGGAACTCCAGCCTTTCTGTTCAGGATTTAAACGCCCTGGACCTGGAGAGGGAACTCCAGCCTTTCTGTTTGGGATTTGAATGCCCTGGGCCTGGAGAGGGAACTCCAGCCTTTCTCCCTGGGATTCAGACGCCCTGGACAACATTCCAGTGTGGGATTGGACCTGGAGAGGGTCCTGCAGCCTTTCTCCCTGGGATTTAAACACCCTGGGCAACGTTCCTGAATGGGATTGGAGCTGGAGAGGGTCCTGCAGCCCTTCCCCTTGGGATGGAGATGACTCCCACAGAGCCAGCTGGCTCCCTTCCCAAACACTCCAGCAGGGAATGCCCAAAGCCTGGCTCACCGACACTGACACAGCCCAGAAGGGTCGGGAGCTGCTCCCTGGAGCGTCCCCCAGGGCAGGACAGCGCGGGGGACACCGCTCCTACCTGCACACGAACACCTCCAGAGGCTGCTGGGTGTTGGGCGTCATGATCCAGGGCGCCACGCGGAACACCACGGTGTCCGTGAAGATCGGCGTGCCTGGGGAGTCCTGCCGGGGCCAGCACAGAGTTCGGGAACCCCGCCCGGGGGGGTTCAGCGGGGCACGGACGGGGCCGAGCTCCCGTACCTTATGGGGCACCTCCAGCAAGCTGGCGCTGAAGGACACGAGGCCGGAGAAGCCCCTGTCGGGGAACGCCAGCCCCTCCACGTAGAAGGTGCTGTCCCGTGGCCGGCGCGGTCCAGCACGTAGGAGAGCTTGTCCGGCCCCAGCACGGGCTTGTAGCGCGGGTGGGAGTCACCGCCTGCAGGAAGCCCCAGTTCAGCCCGGGCTCAGCAGCAGGGACCCGCCAGCGGCCGGAGGAGGGGGCCGGTGCCAGAGGGAGGCAGAGCAGCGGGCGTGCCGCCTCCTCCTCCTCCTCCTCCTCCCTGGGGAGCACACTTGGTGTCGCCGGGACAAAGAGGGCTCCGTCCCCTCGGGTCCAGCCCTTTCAAGGTGCGTGGCTCCGGCTGAGGATCTAATGATACCCTTGGCTCCCCTGACCTGATTTTCGGCGCGGAGCTGCCGGGAATCCGACTGTTCAAAGGCGAAGGGCGCTGCCCAACGGGATGGGCTGCTTGGCTGCCTGGATCCCTGCCCGAGCCAAAACAGCGCCGGGAGCCGCGTGGGGGTTCCCGCTCCATGGGAATCCCGGAATTCCAGCACCCTCGTTGGGAAAAGCCTCTTGGGAGCCTTCTCCCCCTTGACTTTTCTCATACAGCCCCACCTCGTGCAACAGCAGAGGGGCTTTGGGGCTAAACGAGCGTTTACAGCAGATTGGGGTGCCCCAACGAGCAAAACCCATGGGGCTGGCTCACCTTGGGGTCCTGCACGGATCCCTGGGAGGGGGGGAAGGCCGAGGTACTCACGGACGGCGTGGAAAACCCGCACTTTGTCCGCGTCGGTCTCGGGGACGTGCAGCACCACCTGGTACTCGGCGAAGACGGCGCTGGGCCCCTGGGTCCGCAGCAGCATCACGGACATGTCCTGCAGGTCTGGGGGACACAGGGGACGCGCAGGGAGGGGGTGGGAGCGGGAAAGCCCCCGGGGAGCCCCTCAGGATCGCACCCTACCTGCCGGCGTCCGTATGTCCACCTGGCCGCTGTCCGTGCCCCCCGCGCCGGGGCTGTCCCGGTCGCAGTTGACCAACAGCACGGCCCCGTGTCCATCCGGGCCCCACGTCCACTTGGCCTGGAGGAGAAGCACCAAGAGAGGCCGGGAGCACCGTTTCCCCCATCCCGGGCCGAGGAAAGCCCCACGGGCTCGGAGGAGCCGCCGGCACCGCTTCCAAACGGCTCCGCTTCCCAAGGGCAGCTTCCAGCAGGGCCGGCACGGACTGTTCGAGATCTTATCTTCCAGCCAGGCTGCAGGCGCCTTCCAGCCTCGCCTGGACACGGCTGCGGTGCCTCTGGAAGCTCAGCCCATCCCGATAGCCAATTTGCGCCGCCGATCGGGCTGCGGTTAATTAGCCCGGCCTGAGTGCCTGGGCTCATGCAGATGTGTGGCCAAAGGGGGAAGTCTCCTGCTGCTTGCTAAACTCATTTAGCGGCACCTTTGGGGCCCGAAAAGGAAAAGGAAAATAGAAAAGAAAAAGAAAAACAAGAAGAAGAAGAAGAAGAAGAAAAACAAGAAGAAAAGAAGAAGAAGGAAAAGGAAAAGGAAAAGGAAAAGGAAAAGGAAAAGGAAAAGGAAAAGGAAAAGGGAGGGGAGGGGAGGGGAGAGGAGAGGAGAGGAGAGGAGAGGAGAGAAGAGAAGAGAAGAGAGGAGAGGAGAGGAGAGGAGAGAAGAGAAGAGAAGAGAAGAGAAGAGAAGAGAGAAGAGAAGAGAAGAGAAGAGAAGAGAAGAGAAGAGAAGAGAAGAGAAGAGAAGAGAAGAGAAGAGAAGAGAAGAGAAGAGAAGAGAAGAGAAGAGAAGAGAAGAGAAGAGAAGAGAAGAGAAGAGAAGAGAAGAGAAGAGAAGAGAAGAGAAGAGAAGAGAAGAGAAGGCCGAGTGTTGTCTCCTGCGGGATCCTCGGGGCCGGACTGGAGCCGCAGGAGGTTTTGGCGTGGAATAGGAAAACAAAGGGTTTTCCTCCTCAACGAGCAGGGTGAGGATTTGCCGGGTTGTTTGCCCTAACGCAGGCACCACCCAGGCCCCTCTCCCGCCTGGAGACGTTCCAGGAAGAGGCTGCGGATGGATCCGCCCTCCCAGCAAAGCTCTCCTTACCTTGTCCTTGCCTTTGCTCTTCACTCGGCCGCTCCGGCTCCAGTCCACGTCCAGGGACACATCTGCAACAGCAAGAGAGCCACGGGCAGGGGGACGAGCTCTTGGTGCCGTTTTGGGCTCCTCCTCGGCACTGCCCATGAGCGACCCCACACCAACCCCACCTTCATGC
The DNA here is from genome assembly GCA_014706295.1 of Lycocorax pyrrhopterus obiensis. Lineage (NCBI taxonomy): Eukaryota > Metazoa > Chordata > Aves > Passeriformes > Paradisaeidae > Lycocorax > Lycocorax pyrrhopterus. Next base: position 85,034 of record JACSVZ010000023.1, read on the forward strand.
CCCAAAGCTGCTCCTGACCCCACAATTCCAAGCATGAAAAGAAAATCCAACCCAATGGCATTCCCATGGCTTTCCCTCTTTGATCTCCAGCTGTCTCCTCTCATTTTGGCTCCCCCCAGCAGGGACATCCCCACTTCTTGGCATATTTTATGTTTTCATGGCACATTTTATGTTTTCATGGCAGATTTTACGTTTTCATGGCGTATTTTACGTTTTCACCAATTTCTTTTCGACTGTCGTGTTTTCCATGAAACCGAAACGCGGCGGAGGCACAAAAACGTGCTTCCACCGTGGCTGAGCAAACACCTAAATGATTCCTAGGAAATCCGAGAAGGGCTTTCCCTCACGAAGCCCTTCTTGCCCCAAATTCCTGCCTCTGTGACCTCATCCAAACCCCACCTCAATCCTGACCCAAGAACCCCTCCGGACGGGACACACGACGTGTGGGAAGCACAGGGATGGAGGCAGAGCTTGTCCTTTGCTCAGCGCAGAGAGGAGGACACGGAAAAGCTGGAAGGGAAACTCTAAACCCAACCAAGAGAAGAGCATTTGGAAGGCAAAATCCCTGTGGCTGGTGGTGGCCCCAGAAGGCTCCAGTGGGGCCCGTCAGGATGTGGGAAACCTTCAGCCTCTCCAGGGGCAGTTTTGGGAGGCGTAGGCGCGACTCGAGGACACAGGTCTGACTGTCACGGGAGCGCTTCAGAAAAATCCCAAATTTAGGATAATTAATCCATCCCCGTGGAGGCTCCTGCATCCAGACTGGTTGTCTAGACTCCCTTTGTAGTCAGCAGGGGAAAGCAGGCGTTTGGAGGGAATGATTCACCTCACCCCAAACTCCTGAGACAGAACTCTGAAACAGGTCAGGCACCACTCGGGTGCCGATCCCTCTCCCCTCGCTGCCGCGGAGGGCAGGGCTGGGCGAGGAGATCTCCCGTGGATCCTCTTCTCCCGGAGGAGCGACCTTGGCAGGCCGAGGAGGATGCTCCGCGCCTGCCCCGGGTGGGGACGCGGCCCGGCCTCCGTCTCTTTCGCGCCATATAAGGCAGCGCAATCGCGTTTTAATTATTTCCCTCTTCCTCGCCAGCATCGGTGAACACCCAAACCTTTATTGCCTGTGGCCCCCAAGGAATTCCGACCTGGCGGATCCGGCCGGATCCCGAGAGACAAGGATTTCACGGGGCACCTACCGACACAGGTGAGGTACAGCCAAGACACCGCCAGCTCGTTGCCCTCCCGGTTGTAGTAGGAAATCTTCACCTGCAAAGACATCCCCACGCCGTGACCCACATCCCACCGGGCCGGCGGCATCCCCGCCCTCCCGGCATCCCGGAATGAGCTGACTGGGAAGGGCCCCGCAAGGATCACCGAGTCCAGCCCCTGCCTGCCTAACCGTCCAAGCCATTCCCCATTAATCACGGCTCATCCGAACCCTCTGTGCCGGCTTCAGCACAAAATCGGGCACGGCAAAAGCCAAGCTCGGGATATTTTTTGCCGCCTGGCACCGACTTTTGCAACCACCACGATGTCACTGCCAGGGCACCGAGTGGGATCTTCTCCTTCTCGGTTCCATTTCTCCTCAGCGCCAGCTACACAATCCTGCTCGAGTTTTTCACATGAAAAACCACCCTGGTGCCAGCTTTACTGAGAAATCCTCAAGTTTTCCTGGGAAATTTCACTTTTTTCCCCCACTTTCGGCACACGAGAAGCACCTGACCTGGTTGTCGTCGACGGTCCTGCTGGTGACATCGATGGTCACCACCACCTCGATGTCGGGGTCCAGGGGCCACCTGGAGTCGGCCGTGGGCTTTGTGGCGGGGCTGTGGATCATGTGCACCGTCACCGCCGGCGTGGCGTGCACGTCAAACGACGCCGCGCCCCTGGGGGTGGACCTGGAACACACCGGCCTCGGGTCAGAGACCACGGGAGCCAAATCCCGGAACCTGGAATTAAATCCCAGCCACGACTGGGCGGGAAGGGCTCCGAGACCATCCCTGGGTGATGAAACGCGTCCTCGGAGTGTCACGCGCGGTATCTCTGCGGCGGCGTTGAGCAAGCACGGCTGCTCCCGCTGCAGCTCCGGCACATCCGGCCGTGGCCAATGCCACGTCCAACCTCCCTCCGCAGCGGCAGCAGAACCCCCAAAATTCCAGCATCCCATGACAAAACCCAGGCCGGGGACGAGCCGGGATAATTTTAACGCCCCAAAATTTCAGCTTCCCATGACAAAATCCCAGCCGGGGACGAGCCGGGATATTTTTAACGCCCCAAAATTCAAGCGTCCTGTGACAAAACCCCGGCCGGGGACGAGCCAGGATAATTTTAACGTCCCAAAATTTCAGCATCCCATGACAAAACCCAGGCTGGGGACAAGCCAGGATAATTTTAACGCCCCAAAATTCCAGCGTCCCGTGGTAAAACCCAGGCTGGGGACGAGCCGGGATAATTTTAACACCCCAAAATTCCAGCGTCCCGTGGTAAAACCCAGGCTGGGGACGAGCCAGGATGATTTTAACGCCCCAAAATTCCAGCGTCCCGTGGTAAAACCCAGGCCGGGGATGAGCCGGGATAATTTTAACGCCCCAAAATTTCAGCATCCCATGACAAAACCCAGGCTGGGGACAAGCCAGGATAATTTTAATGCACCAAAATTCCAGTGTCCCGTGGCAAAACCCCGGCCGGGGACGAGCCGGGATAATTTTAATGCACCAAAATTCCAGCGTCCTGTGACAAAACCCCGGCCGGGGATGAGCCGGGATAATTTTAACGCCCCAAAATTCCAGCGTCCTGTGACAAACCCAGGCTGGGGACGAGCCAGGATAATTTGAACGCCAGCCACGCGTGGGGATGGGTGTTGTGGGACCCTCCCGTGACCCGAGGGATGCTCGGGCTGGAGCGGAGCCTGGAGCCGGGCACGGAGCGCCCGCGCCCGGCTGCGTGACATCCTCGGGAGCCTTTGAAGTGCTGCTCCCTGCTCATTACAGCCGCTCCGTCCCGGCAGCGCCGGCGCTCCGACCTGCTCCCGGCACCCCCGGCCGCATCCCGAGGGGAGCGAGGTGGGAAACTTTAACAGCCAGGACATAAAACGCAACATCAAAACCCCGCCGCGGCAGATTCAGCCCCGGTGTTGCTCTTGGCGCGGCGTCCCCGGTGCCTGCAGCGGCTTGTGAGGAGATGAAAGCATCGCCCGGGCTTGGCTTGGTTCCCCCAGCAGGGACGCCCCCAGTTTGTGGCAGATTTTACGTTTTCATGGCAGATTTTATGTTTTAATGGCAGATTTTATGTTTTAGTGGCAGATTTTACATTTCCACGGCAGATTTTACGTTTTCACCGATTTCCTATTGACTGTCGTGTTTCCCGCGAAGCCGAAACGCGGCGGAGGCACCAAAACGTGTTTCCACCGTGGCTGAGCGAACTCCTAAATAATTCCCAGGAGATCCGAGAAAGGCTTTCCCTCACGGAGCTCTTCCCGCCCCACGTCTCACCCCTCGAAGCCGCAAATCCCCCTCCCGCCGGGGGATGAGGGATCCCGCGGGTTTGGGGCTGCTCGCTGAGGGTTTGGGGCCCTCCCACCCCAGCGGGGCCGCCGGAGCCCCAACGAGCTCCACGTTCTGCCCCAAACAGCTCAGAACTCGGTGCATCCACCACTAAATTCCCCCCAGCCGGTGCTCCCCGGGAATAAAATGATCCCATTTTTTCACTGGAAAAGCCTCCATCATCTGCTGTTCGGGACCACAGCTCAAATTTGTTACCAAGGAGCCAAATTAGCCCATCTGGGCTAATAGGGCTGAGAGGGCTTTGAGGACAAAAAAATCGCAGATATTCGGTTTTCTATATTCCCGCCGGAGCGAGGGGGGAAAACGAGGCAGTTTCAGGGCAGCCGAAGCTCTCTGAGGGGGGACGGCGGCGCATCCTGGCCCGGCCCCAAGACACCGTCCCAGTAATTGCGGTGCCGACGGGCTGGGGCTGCGCTCTCTGTCATTAGAAATGTGGTTTATTAAATAATGACACCGCGGCAGCGGCGTAGGCACGGCCTCCTATCTGCCCAGCAAACCACCCCATGGTTCATCCCGGAAAAATCCCTTTTCCCGGCCCTGCCCGTGCACGGCCGCCGCCGGATCTTCCTCTGCCTGAGCCGCGCGTTTCGTTCTTGCTCCCGTTTTAGCTCCGGGTTGCTCGTCTGGAATTGCTCTTGCCCAATGTTCCCAGAGCCAGAAATAGAGCCGGGCTTAGCCGGGGTGTGCTCGGGCTGTGCCTCCAAACCGTCCCGGCCCGGCTCCGCCGCGACGCCTCGAGCCAACGTCCCTCCTTTGGATGAGCTCCCTGAGGGATTTCATCCCCAAAAATGAGCTTCCTGAGGGATTTCATGTCCCAAAATCAGCTGTCTGTAGGATTTCATCCCAAAAATGAGCTCCCTGAGGGACATCGTCCCCAAAATGAGCTCCCTGTGGGATATCATCCCCTGGAATCAGCTGCCTGTGGGACATCATCCCAAAAATGAGGTTCCTTTGGGGTATTGTCCCCAGAAATGGGCTCCCTGTGGGGCATCATCCCAAAAAATGAGCTTTCTGTGGGATTTCATCCCCAAAATAAGCTTTCTGTGGGACATCGTCCCCTAAAACTGAACCTTGGATGAGTTCCCTATGGACATCATTCCCTAGAGCACACCCAGTGGGACATCATCCCCTAAACAGAACCTTGGGGTGAGCTCCCTCTGGGACATCATCCCCTAAAACTGGGGTGAGTTCCCAGTGGGACATCATCCCCTAAAACAGAACCTTGGGGTGAGTTCCCCATAGGATATCATCCCCTAAAATTGGGGTGAGTTCCCAGTGGGACATCATCCCCTAGAGTACACCCAGTGGGACATCATCCCCTAAAACCAGACCTTGGGGTGAGTTCCCCATGGGACATCATCCCCTAAAGCTGGGGTGAGTTCCCAGTGGGACATCATCCCCTAAAATTGGGGTGAGCTCCCCGTGGGACATCATCCCCTAGAGCACACCCAGTGGGACACCATCCCCTAAAATTGGGGTGAGCTCCCTCTGGGACATCATCCCCTAAAACTGGGGTGAGTTCCCAGTGGGACATCATCCCCTAGAGCACACCCAGTGGGACATCATCCCCTAAAATTGGGGTGAGCTCCCTCTGGGACATCATCCCCTAAAACTGGGGTGAGTTCCCAGTGGGACATCATCCCCTAGAGCACACCCAGTGGGACATCATCCCCTAAAATTGGGGTGAGCTCCCCATGGGACATCATCCCCTAGAGCACACCCAGTGGGACATCATCCCCTAAAATTGGGGTGAGCTCCCCGTGGGACATCATCCCCTAAAATTTGGGTGAGCTCCCCGTGGGACATCATCCCCTAAAATTTGGGTGAGCTCCCTGTGGGACATCATCCCCTAGAGCGCACCCAGCAGCACCGGTCCCTCCGAACCCTCGGACGAACTCCTGACGGGCTCCGAGTCCCTCGCCACCCGTCCCTCCTCGGAGCCGAGGGCAAGCCCATCCCTGGGAAGCGCCGAGCCTTACCGGCGCGTGTCCAGGAAGACCTCGGTGCCCAGCACGCAGACGGCGTGGGCGGCGTGGCTGGTGGACATCTGCACGACGTGACGCGGGGCCATGGCGCGCCGGGCACGGCAAGGAGGCTCTGCCGGGCTTTGTAGGGAAACCAGCAGGACTGGATTAAAAGGCACGGGAATGTAACTCCTCCTTCCCGGGATGACGGGGTTCGGCCAGGGGACCCTGGTCTCCACCTCCGCCACCCCGCCAGGGAGATGGAGGAGATAGGGCAGCCCCCGGGGCACAGGGGCAGGATGGGGGGGTGGCAGCACCTCGGTGGGGGTTTGGGGGTTGTTGGCCTCTTTCTGTCCCTTCCCAGCTCCATCCCAAACCCCACGGCTGGTGCGGGAAGCGTTCCCGCTGCCCCGGCAGCGCGGCGTGGTTGCTTGGGGTTATTTACAGTGCTGTCATTAAAACCGGGGCATTTTCTTGAAAACACCCCAAATTTTGCAGCCGGCCGCTCTCTCTGCGCGCGGGTGAGTCACGGCCTGGGCTGCAGCAGCAGCAGCAGGGCCATGCCCGAATAAAGCCGAACAAAAGGAAATGTTTGCTCAGGTCGGTCCTTCCCATCCCAACCATCCCGAGGACGGGAGGGACGGGGCAGGGAGAACTGGTTATGGGGCAGGCAGGGAAGGGGAAAACAACCAGCACGGCAGCCAACAACGAGAGGCTTCCCGAGGAAATTAAAAGCTCTCCGTGGTTCACTTGGACCTCAAGTTTCGGGGCAATTGAGGGGTTTTAGGCCGAGATCCCGCGGGAAAAATCCCCTCTGCTGGAAGGTGCCGGAGATATCCATCTCTCCCCGGGCCGTCCCGGAGGATTTGCCTGCCTGCAAGGAAGGAACCCGGGCCAGATCCCCCTGGCTGGAGCGGGAGGGAGTCCCTGCCACGCTGGGGACGGAGGGAGCAGCTCCAGAGCGTCCCGCTGCCCCACGGCTCGTCCCCCCGGCATGGGGTGGGATGTGCTGGGGACAGGGAAGGGGAGGGAGAGGCTGGGAAGGGAGAAACCCCTTTGGGGTGCAGCGGGAAAGGCCCAGGGGAGGCGGGCAGGGCTCAGGGGAGCCGGCCCCACCTCTGCACCGAGCTGCCCGCGCTCAGCCGGGGGAGCGGCGGGATCCCGGTGGGAGCAAACCGCCGGGATGAGCCCAGGAAAAGGCTCCGGGAAGGGCTCCGGGAAAAGGCTCCGGGAAGGGGTTCTGGGAAAGGGCTCCGGGAAAGGGCTCCGGGAAAGGGCTCTGGGAAAGGGCCCCAGGAAAGGGCTCCGGGAAAGGGCTCCTGGAAGGGCTCCAGAAAGGGCTCTGGGAAGGGGCTCCGGGAAAGGGCCCCAGGAAAGGGCTCCGGGAAAGGGCCCCAGGAAAGGGCTCTGGGAAAGGGCTCCAGGAAAGGGCTCCGGGAAAGGGCTCCAGGAAAGGGCTCTGGGAGGGGTTCCGGGAAAGGGCTCCGGGAAAGAGATCCAGGAAAGGGCTCCAGGAAAGGGCTCCTGGAAGGGCTCTGGGAAAGGGCTCCAGAAAGGGCTCCTGGAAGGGCTCCGGGAAAGGGCTCCAGGAAAGGGCTCCGGGAAAGGGCTCCAGGAAAGGGCTTCCTCCCCCTTTAGCTGCACCAAGCACCCCCAGCTCCGTGTCTCCCACCCGGGAAGAGCCTCAATATCTCGAGGAGCCCGGAGGAGCAGCCAGGATGCTCCAGTGGGGAATGCTGGTGGTGTTTCCTGGTGGTGTTTCCTGGTGGTGTTTCCTGGTGGCATTTCCTGGTGGCATTTCCTGGTGGCATTTCCCTCCCTCACTGGAGGCTGTGGATAAAACCCCGTTTTCCACAGCCCAGCAGCACCCCTGCTCCCGATGGGAGCTGTGCTGGCTCTCCAGGCCTTCCCGGGGAGCAGAGCCCTCCATGGATCCCCGAACTGGGAGCCGGGATGGTGCTGTGGCCACGGCAGCATCTCCCCAGCAGAGCCGCGGGCCGGGCTCCCCGCTGGAGGCTGCTGGTCGCACTGGTTTGCACTGGGCACGGGGCTGGGGCTGCGCCCCGATCCTGCTCGGCTGGTTTGGGCCGAGTGCCGGACAGGAACACACCTAAGGCCCGGGGGGAGCGGGACTGGGGCGCTCTGTGACCCGCAGGGAGGGGAGCAGCGGGCGGCTGGGATGTGTGTGCTTCCCAAAACCCAGCGGGAGCACGTCCCCGAGCAGGGGAGGGGACGCGGCCCCAAAGCCTTTCGGGGCTGGGTGGGTTTCACAGCTCGGTCCCGGCCCGTCCCGAGCCGCTGCGCTGCTCGCTCAGCCCCAAACGCCCCAAACAGCCGGAGGTTTTGGGTGGTACCTGCGCTCCCTCCTCTTCCTCCTCCACCTGCCACGAGCTCCGCCGTGCCCTGCTCGGGGACAGGAGGATCTGGAGGCGCCCGGCCCATCCGGAGCCGAGCGCTTCTCCCTAATTACACCTTGTCCTGGGAAAGTGGCACATGACAGACGGGATCCCGCCTGTCTGTCACATCCAGGGAGCCCGGGCAGCCTTTTCTGGGGGGCTGGATTGGGCTTTCCCCAACCCCAGCCTCTTTATTTCCCCAGCCCCAGCCTCTTTATTTCCCCAGTCCAAGCCTCTTTATTTCTCCAATCCCAGCCTCTTTCCCCAGTCCCAGCCTCTTTCCCCAATTCCAGTCTCTCTATTTCCCCAATCCCAGTTTCTTTCCCCCAGTCCCAGCCTCTTTCTTTCCCCAATTCCACTCTCTTTCCCAAATTCCAGCCTCTTTCTTCCCCCAATTCCAGCCTGTTTTCCCCAATTCCAGTCTCTTTATTTCCCCAATTCCAGTCTCTTTCCTTCCCCAATCCCAGCCTCTTTCTTCCCCCAATCCCAGCTTCTTTTCCCCAATCCCAGCCTGTTTTCCCCAGTCCCAGCCTCTTTCCCCAGTCCCAGCCTCTTTCCCCAATCCCAGCTGGTTTCCCCCAATCCCAGCCTCTTCCCTCTCCCAGTCCCAGCCTCTTTCCCCAATCCCAGCTGGTTTCCCCCAATCCCAGCCTCTTCCCTCTCCCAATCCCAGCCTCTTTCCCCAATCCCAGCTGGTTTCCCCCAATCCCAGCCTCTTCCCTCTCCCAGTCCCAGCCTCTTTCCCCAATTCCAGCCCTTTTTCCCCAATCCCAGCCTCTTCCCTCTCCCAATCCCAGCCTCTTTCCCCAATCCCAGCCCGTTCCAAGCCCGCCTTAGACAATCCCCGGCCCCCGCAGGAGCCGCGCTGCCGCCGCGCTCCCTCCGGGGCGTTCCTTCTCGCCCATCCTGCAGCACCACTCTGTCAAGGAAAGTTTGATAATCTCCCTAAGCCGATAATTACAGCTGGTTCATTAATTACCCTGCACGCGTAATTACAGGCAGGAGCCTTTACGAGCCGTGTCAGCCCCATGACCCGCGGCGGGGCGGGACAGCCCCGCACTTACCGGGTCCCGCTGGGCTCGGCCGCATCCCGGGCAGGCAGCGGGGATCCGGGGAAAAAAGGGCACCAGGCTGGTGTGGAACGGGAAAAATCCTGGGAAAACTCAACCGGGGGTGGTGTCAAGAGCGGAAAACATCCAAATCACCCCAAAAATCCCGCCCCGTCCTTTCCTCTGCGCCTGCCCGCAGACCTGCTCATCCCAGAGCAAGGAATTACATGCCCCGTCCCGCGTGGAATCCAGGGGAAAAGGGCACCAGGCTGGTGTGGAGCGGGAAAAATCCTGGGAAAACTCAACAGGGGTTGGTACGGAGCGTGGGAAATGTGCCAAATCACCCCCAAAATCCCGCCCCGTCCTTTCCTCTGCGTCTGCCGGCAGGGAGACTCCAGACCTGCTGATCCCAGAGCAAGGAATTGCATCCCCCATCCCCCGCGGGAGCCGGGGAAAAAGGGCACCAGGCAGGTGTGGAGCGGGAAAAATCCTGGGAAAACTCAACCGGGGTTGGTGTCAAGAGCGGAAAACATCCGAATCACCCCCCAAAATCCCGTTCCATCCTTTCCTCTGCGCCTGCCCGCAGGGAGACTCCAGACCTGCTGATCCCAGAGCACGGCACCCCATAAAAGCGCTTTTCCCTGGGGCTGGAGCCGGGCACGGCCCCCCGCGCTCGCCCTGCCCCGGCTCTGCCCCACAGGAAACGCGCTGCCCCATAGATATCCCCATAAAGCCACAGAGCCCCGGCTCTGTCCCATAGGAAACGCACTGCCCCACAGATCTCCCCATAAAACTCTGGCTCTGCCCCATAAATCTCCCCATAAAGTCACAGAGCCCCGGCCCTGCCCCATAGGAAACGCGCTGCCCCATAGGAAACGCGCTGCCCCACAGCAGCCACTCCGGGACTGGGCTCGTCCCCGCAGCGGGGGCACAGAACGGCCCCAGAGCCCCGAGCAGGGACAGAAAATCCCCGCGCTCCCGGCCCCGGGAGAGCCCTCGGGATTCGGGCTCGTTCCCAAATCCCCGCGCTGGGATCGTGCCCGGCTCCGCGGAATTAGGGCAGAGCAGCTCCCGACCTGACCGGGTTGTTAAAAACCCCAAGGAACTCCTCGGGCCGGCCCGGCTCCAGCCGGGAAACCGCGAGGCAGCTCCAGGAACGAACAGGGATCCCAGCCGGGACAGGATCCCAGCCGGGACAGGATCCCAGCCCAGACAGGATCCCAGCCCCGACAGGATCCCAGCCCAGACAGGATCCCAGCCCCAGACAGGATCCCAGCCGGGACAGGATCCCAGCCCAGACAGGATCCCAGCCGGGACAGGATCCCAGCCCAGCCCCGGACAGGATCCCAGCCCGGACAGGATCCCAGCCCAGACACGATCCCAGCCCCAGACAGGATCCCAGCCCAGACAGGATCCCAGCCCGGACAGGATCCCAGCCCGGACAGGATCCCAGCCAGGACAGGATCCCAGCCCAGCCCCGGACAGGATCCCAGCCCGGACAGGATCCCAGCCAGGACAGGATCCCTCCCCAGCCCCAGACAGGATCCCAGCCCGGACAGGATCCCAGCCCGGACAGGATCCCTCCCCAGCCCCAGACAGGATCCCAGCCGGGACTGGATCCCTCCCCAGCCCGGACAGGATCAAAGCCGGAACAGGATCCCTCCCCAGCCCCGGACAGGATCCCTCCCCAGCCCGGACAGGATCCCAGCCAGGACAGGATCCCTCCCCAGCCCCGGACAGGATCCCAGCCCTGGACAGGATCCCTGCCCTGCCGGAACAGGATCCCTCCCCAGCCCGGCAGCCCCGGGCACGGCTGCACCCCAACCCCCCTTTTGTCTGCTGGCAGATCCCCCAGGATCAATTCCTTGCAGCAGGAACTGAGGTTCACTCTCGGGGGAGGCCCCCAGGCTGCCCCAACACCGGCGGCCCCACAAAGGCCTCCAGAGGCTGAGAGACCCCAAAACAGCTTTGAAATACCCCAAAAGGCATGAAAATACCCCAAAACAGCTTTGAAAGACCCCAAAAGGCATGAAAATACCCCAAAACAGCTTTGAAAGAGCCTCAAAGGCTTGCAAAGACCCCAAAACAGCTTTGAAAGACCCCAAAAGGGGTCTTTTTCCCCACTTTCCGGCTGGAAAAGCGGGTTTGGGATGTTCCGCGCAGCCCGGACACGGAGGGACGCCGGGGCTGGGGAAGGGAAGCCCGAAAGGGATGCGAACAGGGAGCATCCAGCCGAGCTCCGCTGCTGCTGTCACTAATTGCTTGTGGCTTCCAGAATCCGGGGCAGCAGTTTGGGCTGGAAAATGAATATTTAGTTGGGTGTTAACAAACGACACAACCCCGGCGTGGGCGGGAATTGCTCCGGAGCGGCCTGGGGTGACAAAACCACCTCCGAGCTCCCTTCAGCGCCGACCGGCTCGCAGTTTCCCTTTGAAAATGAGCCGGGGAAAGGAAAAAAAAAAAAAAAGGAGAGTTGTGCTACTGCCTGAGGGCTGGGAAAGCGGGAGCAGGCAGGGGTTTTCCCTGGAGAGCAGAGAGGGAGGATGCGCCCATCCCAAAATCCGCGCTGGGGACGCCAGGTTGGGGTCAGGGCGGTGAGGAGGGACAGGGAGCTGGGGACAGCTGGGGGAGCTCCGTGCCCAGGGCTGGGAGCTGCCAGGCCCGGGGCCAGCTGCCCTCCCTGTCCATCGCTGCCCTCCCTCGGGATCATCTTCCCGAGGCTTCCGAGGGTCCAGCCCAGCCGCCCCCTCGCTCCCGTTGTCACCGCAGCCCCGCAGCGCCCGGGAGGAGGAGGAGGAGGAGGAGGAGGAGGAGGAAGGAGGAGGGAGCCGGGGGAAGTAGCAGCGGGCCGGGGGCTCGGCGGGTGCGGCTCCATGGCCGGGGAGATGCCGCGGGGCGAGCGCACGCTGCGCCTGCAGCACGGCAACCGCATCGAGGCCCTGTGCGTGCTGGGCGGCCACGTCCGCGCCGACGTCTTCGGGTGAGGGACCCCCAGAGCCGCCCTTCCTGCTCCTCCTGCACCTCTCCCCTTGCTTTTCGCCTGTTTTTCCTTCTGGGAACCCCTGCTCCCCCGTTTTCCTTCTGCAAATCCCTGCTCCTCCTTTTTCCTGCTGCTTTCCCAAACCCCACAGCTGCTGGGCACCCACGGGGCAGTGAGACCCCCAAAGCTCCCCTTCCTCCTCCTTCTGCACATTTCCCCTCACCTTTCCCCCCTGTTTATCCCTCTGGAAATCCCTGCTCCTCGTTTTTCCTTCCGAAAATCCCTGCTCCTTGTTTCTCCCTCTGGGAATCCCTGCTCCTCCTTTTTCCTGCTGCTTTCCCAAACCTCACAGCTGCTGGGCACCCACAGGGCAGTGAGACCCCCAAAACTTCTGTTTCTCCTCCTGCTCCACCTTCCCCCTTGCTTTTCCCCCTGTTCGTCCCTCTGGGAACCCCTGCTCCTCATTTTTCCTCCTGCTTTCCCAAACCCCACAGCTGCTGGGCACCCACGGGGCAGTGAGACCCCCAAAACTTCTGTTCCTCCTCCACCTTCACCTTTCCCCTCACCTTTCCCCCCGTTTATCCCTCTGCAAATCCCTGCTCCTCGTTTCTGCTCCCGCTTTCCCAAACCCCACAGCTGCCGGGCAGCCACGTCCACGCTGATATCCACGGGGCAGTGAGACCCCCAAAGCTCCCCTTCCTCCTCCTTCTGCACCTTTCCCCTCACCTTTCCCCCCTGTTTATCCCTCTGGAAATCCCTGCTCCTCGTTTTTCCTTCCGAAAATCCCTGCTCCTTGTTTCTCCCTCTGGGAACCCCTGCTCCTCCTTTTTCCTGCTGCTTTCCCAAACCCCACAGCTGCTGGGCACCCACACCGATGTCCACGGGTGAGAGGGACGCCCCAAACTTCCTTTCCTCCTCCCTCTCCACCTTTCTCCTTGCTTTTCCCCCTGTTTGTCCCTCTGGGAATCCCTACTTCTCCTTTTTCCTGCTGTTTTCCCAAACCCCACAGCTGCTGGGCACCCACATCCACGCCAACATCTTCAGGGGAGTGACACCCCAAAAACTCCCCTTCCTCCTCCTTCTGCACCTTCCCCCTCACCTTTCCCCCCTGTTTTTCCTTCTGGGAATCCCTGCTCCTCATTTTTCCTTCCGAAAATCCCTGCTCCTCATTTTTCCTTCTGGGGTTCCCTGCTCCTCGTTTTCCTTCTGGGGTTCCCCGCTCCTCGTTTTTCCCTCTGGGGTTCCCCGCTCCTCGTTTTTCCTTCTGGGGTTCCCCACTCCTCGTTTTCCCTCTGGGGTTCCCCGCTCCTCGTTTTCCCTCTGGGAATCCCCGCTCCTCGTTTTCCCTCGGGGGCTCCCTGCTCCTCGTTTTCCCTCGGGGGTTCCCTGCTCCTCGTTTTTCTTTCTGGGGTTCCCTGCTCCTCGTTTTCCCTCTGGGGTTCCCCGCTCCTCGTTTTCCCTCTGGGAATCCCCGCTCCTCGTCTTCCCTCGGGGGTTCCCTGCTCCTCGTTTTCCCTCTGGGGTTCCCCGCTCCTCGTTTTCCCTCTGGGAATCCCTGCTCCTCGTTTTCCCTCTGGGGTTCCCTGCTCCTCGTTTTCCCTCTGGGAATCCCCGCTCCTCGTCTTCCCTCTGGGGTTCCCTGCTCCTCGTTTTTCCCTCTGGGGTTCCTCGCTCCTCGTTTTTCCCTCTGGGGTTCCCTGCTCCTCGTCTTCCCTCGGGGGTTCCCTGCTCCTCGTTTTCCCTCTGGGGTTCCCTGCTCCTCGTTTCCCCTCTGCCTTCCCAAGCCCCGCAGCCCCGACACCGTTGTGACGCACTCTGCGGGCGCGGCCCTGCCCGGGCTCTGCAGACCGGCCCGAATGCCCGGAACGCTCTGAACATCCGTCCCTCCGTGCGTTCACCGCCGGCCCGCGGCGGGGCTGATCCGCTGGGCTCAGCAGATCCAGGGAAAGCTGCTGGAGGGCAGAGGGACGAGCGGGAGCCCCGGGAGGGACTGCAAAAGAAGGGAAGAACACAAAACCTGGTGACCAAACCCTTGGGAAAGTGGGAAATCCCCAGAGCACCAGCCCTGCTTCCCTAAAACAAACCCGGCGCTGAACTCTGGGATAATTATTCCCCCCGAGGGAAAAAGAAGGTGAAAAGCTCATTCCGGGGTTAGTTCTGGTCTGGAAGAGGGGGAATTCTGCTGCCGCTGCAAATCTCAGCCTCAATGTTCAAGCTCCCCTGGCACCTCTCCCGGTCAAATCTCTTCCCAGTGGGATCCCCAGATCCCAGGAGCCAGGAAACCAAACCAGTTTTTCCGTGTGTAATTAAAAGCAATTTAACGATTTAAGAGACACCCAGGAGGGAGCAGAGGAGCGCTCGGATTTCCTCCCCCCCTTCCCGAGGGCGCAGGTTTGGTGGGACCGGCGGCATCCTGGGAACCTGATCAATGCGGGGTCTCGGGTGTCGGGGCAAACAGCCCAAAAATAATAACCTGGAAAGCCGGGGAAATTCGGGAAAAGGAGTCAGGAGAGGGAAAGTGGTTGCTCGGAGTGGCCGGGGAAGAGCAAGGGCACGTCGGACTGGGAGCAGGGCAGCACTGACAGCTTTGGGGCTGGAGAAAATCCCCCAAAAACGAGAGTTTCCATGGAAAAGTCTCTCGGAGGGATGGCCACGGTGTTTGGAGGAGCTGTGAAACACCGGGCTGGAAAATAAGCCGGGATTTCCCATGGAAGCACGAACCCCAGCACCAGGCTGGAAAATAAGCAGGGATTTCCCATGGAAGAGCGAACCCCAACACCAGGCTGGAAAATAAGCAGGGATTTCCCATGGAAGCGCGAACCCCAGCTCGGCACTGAGCGTTTGGGTTTGGCTGGGGTTATTGCAGATCCTTATCCGCAGCCGTGGCTGCGAACGCTCACGGGGCTGAGCCGGCCCCAAACGCGGGATAATTCCAGTTCCCAGGCGGGGAGCGGGGCAGGAAGGTGCCGGCGGTGAGCGTGGCGACGCCGGCGTGCCCGGTCTTGGCCGCGCGCCGGGCAGCGGAATGGATTCCGGTGGGAAAGCTCTGAGAAGGCCGGGTGTTTCTGGCAGGGCGGCCCCCGCCGGGGCCGTGGCCTTCGGCGTGAAGCACACGGACGGGGTCAGCGTGGACGTGCTGCTCCGCGGCCGCGCCGAGCCCGAGGCCGTGCCCGGCGCCGGCACGCGGTGGCCGCTGGACGAGGGGACGGTGCTGAGGTTCAGCATGAGCCGGGCCAGCTCCGAGGTCAACGACAACAAGGTGAGGAGCGGGATCCCGGGAACAGGACCTCCGAGAGCGAGGACATCCCTCCCCAACGTGGGATTCGGGGTTTGCAGGTCACCGTCAGCTTCTACGCAGAGGGAGGGAAGCCCATCAACCAAGCCGGGGTGTTCCTCACCGGCATCGGTGAGTGCGGAGGCTCCGCGGCCGGGAATCCATCCCGATCCCCGCGGTGCCGGGAGCAGGGGCGGGGCGGGGATGGCAAACCCAGGTTTGCTGGGTCTGGGGGTTTGCACCCACCCGCCCTGGCCGTGCCCTGGGGCGAAGGCGGCTCTGTGCCCGCAGGGATCTCCCTGGACGTGGACGCGGATCGGGACGGAGTGGTGGAAAAGAACAGCCCCAACAAGGTACCCCGGCCTCCCCCACCCCACGGCAAACCCACGGGCTTGGTGGATCCCGAGCTCGCTGAGCCCCTGGGGTGTTTCAGGCGAGCTGGGCCTGGGGACCGGAGGGCCACGGGGCCATCGTGCTGGTCAGCTGCGACAAGGAGCTCCCCTTCATCCCGCCCTCGGACTGCGACCACGAGCAGGTGTTCAACAGAGAAGGTACCACAGCTCCCCAGCATCCCCTGTGCCCAGCATTCCCACTGCCCCCTCTCCGTAACCTTTCCCGGGAGGGAACCAGCCCGGGAACCAGCTGCTCCCCACCAGCTGCTGAGCAAGCTTCCCACGTGGGAATTTTCACGGAATTAATGCCGTGGAAACTAATTGGAGGCAGGCAGGGCACGGAGGCAGGCCCGGGGAACAGCTGAGGTTCCAGGGCTGGCACGGCGTGGGCTCCGCGCAGGTGAGAGGAGCTCGGGGTGAGGCACGAGGCCGGCGGCCAGGAATACACCCGCCTGTTCCTGGAAAACCCAGCCCACACGGAGCCGGGCCCGTCGGCGTTCCGAGGTCAAGGAGCGGCCGTGCCAGGGATGGGCAGGGAGAAGGAAAGGCAAAAAGGGCATTCGGGTCACAGCCCACGAGGCACAAGCTCTGCCGCACAGCTCGGGCTGGTTTTCCAGGATGCCAAGAGAAGAGCAGGTTTCTTGGGAAGGAGATCCAAACCCCAGCAGGGGACATGGAAGACCCCTCCTGGTTTGCTTTGTGTGCCCCCAGATCTGCTGGACATGGCTCAGATGGTGCTGAGGATCGAGGGGCCCCAGCGCCTGCCCCGGGGCTACGAAATCGTCCTCTCCATCTCTGTCAACGACGCCGACAAAGTCGGGGTGTTCCATGTGCAGAGTAAGGCCTTCCTCGCCTCCTGCTCTTCCTCTTCTTCCTCTTCCCCTTCCTCCTCTCCCCATTCCTCTTCTGCCCTTTCCTCTTCTTCCTGTTCTTCCTCCGCCCCTTCCTCTTCTGCCTCTTCCTCCTGTTCCCTTCTCCTTTTCCCCTTCTTCCTCTGCCTCTTCCCCTTCCTCCTCTGTCCTTTCCTCCTCTTCCTTTTCCTCCTCTTCCCCTTCCTCTTCTTCCTCCTCTTCCCCTTCCTCCTCCTTCCCGGTGTTTCTGAGATCCCTACAAGCCCTTTCCTTCCCATCTCTGCCCTTGTCCTCTCCACGCTCCCCAGATCATGCCCCCAACATCCCTTCTCCATTTTTTTCCCCGTGAACGTCCCCTCTTTCCAACCACTTGGAAAACGTTCCCCCTCCCCATCCCTCGCTGTGGGCACAGGGATTTAGGATTTGTTTTCTGGGAACAAAAGCCCTCACCCGGCCCAGGAATGTGCCAGGAGGAGCTGGGTCTCGTCCCTCCGTGCAGAGGGAGTCTGGAGCAGGAGGGATGGGGTGTTGTCCTCCCGTGGAGGAGCAGAAACTCCATGAGGACACCTTCCCAAGGGCTGCTCCATCCCACGAAAGGCTGACACATCCTTTTTCTCCACGACAAAATTCCAAGTCCTTTAACTCCTGCTTCAAGGTGCTTCTCAGAGCTGGATCTCCACAAAGGTGGAGAAACCCTGGCGCAGCGGGAGCGTGGGAGCTCCTTGCCCAAGGAAACAGGCGTGGATCCCAATGAAAGCTCGGGATTTTCCCGTTTCCCCCTTTCCCTCCCGGCAGATCCCTTCTTCGGGCAGCGCTACGTGCAGGTGCTGGGCCGCAGGAAGCTGTTCCACGCCGTGCCCTACCCCGGCGGCGCCGCCGAGCTCGACTTCTTCGTGGAGGGGCTCCGCTTTCCCGACGAAACCTTCTCCGGGCTGGTGTCCATCCACGTCAGCCTGCTGGAGCGGCTGGCTGAGGTCTGGGAACGCCCGGGAGCGCGTGGCAGGCTGCCACACAGAGAATGGGATGGAGAGCTGATCCCGTTAGCTGATCCCAAAGTGACCCCGGGGGAGGGTGTTTGGGGGGAACAGCGTGGGGAACACCCCCGATTTCTCCCTCAGGGCATCCCCCACTCCCCGGTCTTCACGGACACCGTGGTGTTCCGCGTGGCGCCGTGGATCATGACCCCCAGCACGCTGGCCCCGGTGAACCTCTTTGTGTGCAGGTAAGGGCGGTGCTGTCCCAGCCCCGCCGGTCCCGGGGAGGAGCTGGCAGCAGGGAATTTCCACCCTTTCCATCCTTTCCTCCAGCATGAAGGACAACTACCTGTTCACCAAGGAGATCCAGACGCTGGTGGCCAAGGCCGGCTGCAAGCTGAAGGTTTGCTTCGGCTACACCAACCGCGGGGACCGCTGGATGCAGGTACGGGGGGCTCCAAAAACCGGGAAAACCCTTCCCTCCCGGTGCCCCACGCGGGATCTCCTCCCTTCTGCAGGATGAGATCAAGCTGGGCTACACCCACGCTCCCCACAAGAGCTTCCCGGTGGTGCTGGATTCCCCTCGGGACAGAGGGATGGAGCAACTCCCCGCCAAGGAGCTGCTGGTGAGAGAAGGGTTCCCTGCATTCCCGGGGCGGAGCAGCTTCCAGGGTTTATGCCCAGCCCAGATTCCCGTTCTGAAAGTCCTCCTTGCCCTTGGCTCCCTGCATGGAACTGCCTGGAAAAGGAGAGTTGAGCAGCTCTGCATGGAGATTCCCTCCCACCCGCTCCCAGCCTCACCCCCTCAGCGCCTCATCCTCATCCCAGCCGTCCGGAAAACCTCTGATCCAGAGGGTGCTGGAGGAGAGGGGAAGGAGGAGCCGACGCCTCTGGGAACGAAAGGCTCCTGCCAAGCTCTGGGATGGGATTTCTTTCCCTTGAGCATCCCAGGGGTGGGCTGGGTTTTCCTTTCCTCCTCTGTGCCCAGGAACATCCGGCAGCTTCCCAGCAGGAGAGGGAAGGAAAGCGGGAGAGGGTCGGTTCACTTCCTCGGAGGAGAACGGGATGCAGCCAGCGCCAGGAACATCCCTGTGGGCTCCTTGGCCAAGGAAAAGGGCCGGCCGTGGGCAGGACAAGCCTGGGATGGGGCGTTTTGGGAGAGCCCAGCATGGGAAAAAGCTGGATTGGGTGATTCCTGTGATATTCCCCCATGTGGAAAGGGCAGGACACCCCCAGGCAGCCATGGAATTGCTGTTCCAAACCCCCGGCCGGGTGCTGGAGCGGCCTCAGCCCCGGCAGTAACGGGAGACGAGGACAAATCCCAGCTTTGCTCACTTTGGGGAAGGTCGGGGGCTTCTGGGAGCACTGAAATCCATCTTTTCTCATGCCTGGCGTGAGAACATCCAGTCCCAGATTCATCCGGCGGGGCGGGAATAGCGAATCCGACCGCTCGGATCTGCCCTCTTTAGGAATTGCTCTGCTTCATATTTAGGGCAGCAATTTCAGCCTTGGGAGCCGATAACACATTATCCTCCAATTTCTGCTTGGAAGCCTCCCCTAATCCCCACCCCGATCTTTCCAATCTCATTTTCCAGCTGGGAATACTTCGCCCAACGCAACGGGCACGGGTCAAGCCCTGAGCCCCTGGAAGCCCATGCCAGGGAAAAAAGAGACGGGAGGGAATTATCCCCTCAAAATCAGTGTGGAACTGATAGGACTTGGATGTGACCTGCAAACCTGGGATGAACCAGAGCCCTGACAGTTGAAACCGGGCGGGCTCCGTGGTTTTATTAAACTGAAATGAGTCGGGAGCAGGTGCTTCGTGCTCGGGCCCTCTCTCAGCACCCCGAGAAAAAGGGATCTGATCCCGGACAAAAAGGGATCTGATCCCGGCCATCCCCCAGAGCTGCACCCCAAAAATGCACGGGGAAAGCTGCGCTCTCTCCACCCCAGCATCTCCGAACACCCTCGGTTTAAAAAAGGGAATTTCTGGGTGGAAGCTGTGCACCCTCAGGTCTCCCTGCTCACTTTTCCCGACCCGTGTATTTGGTTTATCCCTATGGAAACCCAACCCTGATAAGTGGCTGGGATTTAACTCAAACCTAGCGGACACTCGATCTCATCCCAGGGGCGGCCGGGAGCTCCGAGCATCGACTCAAAGGGAGAACAGGGAAAGCGGGATTTTGATCCCATCCCTGCTGTTTTTGCCCCGTTTTTAACACTCCCCAGGTCTGGCACGCAGAGCCAGGAGCTAATTACCCCTGCACGCAGGGCACCTCCAATCCCAGATACATTAAGTCCTGGAAATCAGGGCTTAAGCAGGATTTAAGTGCCGTGCAGCCCTTGAGGTGGCTGTGAGCCCGGGGCAGCGTCGCCCTCAGGGGCTGGAGCTCACCTCCCTCCCAGAGCCAGCCGGGAGCTGCGCTCGGGGCTGCCCAATTACCTTAATGTGGACACTTGAACCTTGGCTGCGGGATGACACCGGAGATCAGGCGCCGGCTCCAGGCCTGGGCTCTGCTCCTGGGTTGTGCCGATTATCCCTGCGCCTCCGTCACCCCGAGCCCCTTCTCCTCCTGCCTTCCCTTTCCCTCTGCACAGGCCCCGTTGTTGCTGTACTCACCCACCCCGCAGGAGGATAAACCCACGGGAGCAGCAGGGGTTTAGGGCAATTCCTCTTTCGCCAGGGCCCCGATTTCGGCTACGTGCACAAGGAGCCCCTCTTTGAAGCCACGGCCAGCCTGGACTCCTTCGGGAACGTGGAGGTCAGCCCGCCCGTGTCCGTGGCCGGGAAGGAGTATCCCTTGGGAAGGATCCTCATCGGCAGCAGCTTCCCTGCGTAAGCGAAGGGGGAAACGCGGATTTGGGAGCAAAGGCCCTGAAATACCCTCAAAACCGGGTTAATTGTGTCCATTAGACACTGCCTGAGCAGGGTGGGGGCTCCCAGCCCTCGGTGGCAATTCCCATCCAAGCGCCCAGGTTGATGGGAATATCCCACCATATCCCAGGTCCGCCGGCCGCAGGATGACCGGGCCGGTGCGGGATTTCCTCTACGCCCAGCGCGTCCAGGCTCCCGTGGAGCTCTTCTCCGACTGGCTGGCCGTGGGCAACGTCAACGAATTCGTCACCTTTGTCCCCACCTCCGACAAAAAGGTACCCCCTGGCCCCCCGTGCCCCTCTCCCGGGACACCGACGCCACCGGGAGCACCCCAGAGCTCATTCCTGTGGCACGCCCAGCCCGGGCTTGCTTGGGTTTCACTGCCGACCCCAAAACGAGGGAACTGAGCACAACACGGGGATTGCTGGGCTGTTTGGGAACACCAGTAGAAGGGAAAAGCTGCCTGCAGAGGTATCCAAGCAATTCCAGCCTCAGGATTCCCCGGGGTTTGCAGCGGCTCAGCATCTCCCAGGGGTTTTCAGAACATTTCTCTTCCCTCTGTCATGGGTTTTCCTGCTTCTGACACGGATTTTTCCCTCAGGGAAACCAAACCTTGACCTGGATGGCTCAAAAAAGGGAGTATTTATGGCCACATGTTTTCAGAACACTTCTCTTCCCTCTATCACAGTTTTTGTTGGTTCTGACACGGATTTTTTCCCTCAGGGAAACCAAACCTTGACCCAGATGGCTCAAAACAGGGAGTATTTACGGCCACATGTTTTCAGAACAATTCTCTTCCCTCTATCACAGTTTTTGTTGGTTCTGACACGGATTTTTTCCCTCAGGGAAACCAAACCTTGACCTGGATGGCTCAAAAAAAGGAAATATTTATGCCCACATGTTTTCAGAACGTTTCTCTTCCCTCTATCACGGCTTTGGCTGCTTCTCACTCAAATTTTTCCCTCAGGGAAACCGAGTCTTGACCTGGATGGCACAAAACTGGAATATTTACGCCCACAAACCCTCCATGGGTTAAAAAAGGCACTAGAGAACAGCAAAAAAGGCCTGATTTTAAGAGTTTAGGCTCAGGTTCTTGGCAAAAGCGGGTCCCTGAGGTCCTCCAGGTGACCCAGGCCGTATTCCCGCAGCGATTCCGGATGCTGCTGGCCAGTCCCGCCGCCTGCTACCGGCTGTTCCGGGAGAAGCAGAAGGAAGGCCAGGGAGAAGCCACCATGTTCAAAGGCAAGGGGACGGCGCGCGGCGGCAGCTGAGCGCAGGGCGACGTGCGGGAGCCGGGGCCGCGCGGGGACGCTTCCCCGGCCGGGTGTCCTTCAGCGGGATGCCTGCCCGCCTCCCCCGGCCTCCTCCGGCCCTATTTCGGGAAAGCGAGTGGGACGGGAGGGATAAAGGCCGCTGCGTGGAGGGGATGTTTGCTCCCCGGGATGGAGCCTCTGGAAATGCCAGCGGAGCTCCAGCACGGAGCGGGACAACTGGCGGCTCTCCTGTCCAGATTAGCACTGGGCTCTTTTTCCCCTTTAATTGCGGTTTTGATCCGTGGCGGGGCTGGGAGAAGGTCTCCGTATCTCCGAGGGTTCCTCTAGGTCACTGAGGGGACCCGGCTGTCCCCAGACCAGGGGTGACCTCACGGAGGGGGATGCTCCAGAGAAATTCAGCGGGTTCCCGTGGGCAGGAGGACGGATGACAGGACTTTTCCAACAGGCAGAGGTTTTCTTCCCTCAGTTTCCCAAGCTTTGATCCCCAGTCTCAGGAAGCCGGGATTTTGAGGACTTTTTCCATCTCTATACCTGGTTTTGAGGGCGTTTTGCACGTTTAGGGTACTCGGGGACGGACACGAAACGCGTCACCATCAACAAGGTCCTGTCCAACGACGCCCTGGCGCAGCAGAACCAGTACGTGCAGGTAATCCCCGACGCGACGGGCAACGCTCCGCGCTCCCGGCAGCGGCCGCCGCGGCGCGGCACAGACCCCGCCGGGAAGTGGTGCATTTTGGGCCCCTCTGTGCCCCGCTCCGTCCCCTCCAGCGCTGCATCGACTGGAACAGGGATATCCTCAAGAAGGAGCTGGGGTTGCTGGAGGAGGACATCATCGACCTGCCGGCCCTCTTCAAGCTGGACAAGCAGGGGAAAGCTGTGCCCTACTTCCCCAACACGGTGAGGGGGATGAGGCCCCAGGGTTTTCCTGAAAAAAAAAAAGAAAATTTAATCAGCTGTCTAGAAAAAAAGGGAAACATGTCCAGGATAAACACGGGTCTGACACAGCTTGGTGGCTTTGGGGTTTTGAGGTAAAACCCTTCCAAAGTGGTGAAATTGCAAGGTGAGAGGCACATTTTACTCACAGTTTTCCCCCCAGAAAAACCCCCAGCTGTCTAGAGGAAGGAAATATTTCCAGACAGGCATGGACGAACACAGGTCTAACACAGAGTGGGGGCTTTGCAGTTTTGAGGCAAAAAAAGTGGTGAAATTGCAAGGGGTGAGGCGCGTTTTAACGATAAAAGAGGGGGAATTCTGCTGGATTTGGAATCCTGAGGGAAGGCATGGATAAACACAGGTCTAAGACAGCGTGGTGGCTTTGCGGCGCTCGCAGTGGGGTTTTGAGGCAAAAAAAGTGGTGAAACCGCAAGGGGTGAGGCGCGTCTTAACGATAAAAGAGGGGGAATCCTGCTGGATTTGGAATCCTGAGGGAGGCCAGCTGCAAAAAGGGGCGCTGAGGAGGGCGGAGGAGGGCGATCGGCACCGTTCCCGTGGCTCCATCCACCCCGACGCCGCCGACGTCCGCCGGTGCCACCCCGCAGGTCACCATGATCGTGCTGGCCAAGGACCTGGGCATCCCCAAGCCCTTCGGCCCCGTGGCGGGCGGCGAGTGCTGCCTGGAGCGGCGGATCTGCGCGCTGCTGGAGCCGCTGGGGCTGTGCTGCCGCTTCCTGGAGGACGTGGCCTCGTACCACGGCAGCCTGGGCGAGGTCCGCTGCGGCACCAGCGTCCAGCGCCGACCCTCCGCCTTCAAGTGGTGGCACTGCACGCCATAGCCAGCCCTCCTCTTCCTCCTCCTCTTCCTCCTCCTCCTCCTCCTCCTCTTCCTCCTCCTCCTCTTCTTCCTCCTCTTCCTCCTCCCCTTCTTCCTCCTCTCCCTCCTCCTTCTCCCTCCGCCCTTGCCCCCAGCGGCTTTTCCAGCGTGTGTTGCTTGCGGTTCGCTTAATAAATGAATTTGCTGTGAGGAAAAAGCTGGGAAGTTAAACAATCGCGGGGGATAGCTGGGGGAGGAAGGGAGGGAAGCCCTCAGAGGGGTGAGGAGGGGTAGGGGTTTTACCAAAACCCTCCGAAATTGTCTCTAACGCTGTTTTTTTAGTGTTGGCGAGTCAGGCATCGCTTTTTCTCGGCCAGGGTTTGTGTGTGGCTGACAGAGCTCCAGCCTCCACATCAATACAAAATATCTTCACTTATTTATAACTTTTTACCAAAGAAATTACTGTTCATTGGTTCTAATAATTCTCTTCACTGATTAGCATTCTGTCTGCTATTGGTTATTGATTTCTTGCTCTTCATGCTGAGCTAGGCCACATTCTTTAGGTTTTTTATCATCTTTTTCTCATCTTTTTCGATTGGGAATCTCCAGCTTCCCAGGCCTCAGTCTCCTCTGTATCTTCTATTTACTCCAGTGTCCTTAAAGGGCCATAAATTTAAGATCCCAGATATCCAATCTTCGAATCCCTTTGGCTTTATTGAAGCTTGTCAGGGTTAGTTTTAACAAACTCAAAGTTTTGGTGATTCAATGATCAAAACAGAAGCGCCTGTGAACAAGTTCAACTTGTGCTGGCTAGAAGTGGGCACTGCTTACAAGCAATTAAAACAATTAATTAAAAATTAGTTAGGAAAGTTACATCATTTCCAACAGGGGGGGATTTTTCTGCAAGGGGCTGCCCAGGGAGGTTCGGAGTCCCCATCCCTGGAGGTGTCCGAGGAATTCCTGGATGGCACTCAGGGACAAGGTGGGGATCGGGCACAGGGTGGACTCGATGGTCCTGGAGGGCTTTTCCCACCTTAATGTCTCTGGGATTCTTTGCCCCCCAGCACCCACCATTTGCCCTGTTGGTGTTGAGGCAGGTCCCCTTTGAGGAGGGGGGTGGTAGCGCAGGCACCTCCGTGCAAAAATGATGAGGGTGGGGATTAACGGAGAAAAAACAAGGGGAATTCATACCCAGAAAAAAGGGGGATTTAGGCGTCCTGCCCCCGCCATCCCGCCGCGTCCCACAGGGCGCGCCACTCTCAACATGGCGCCTTCCCTGAGGGCGCCGCCGCACTCAAAATGGCGGGCGTCCCTTCCCGTCAGCGCACCACAACATGGCGGCGGGGGCACTTCCGGGGCGGGCGGAACTGCGCAGCGCCAAGATGGCGGCGGCCGCGGTCGGAGTCTCCTTGAGGCGCGGAGTCCCCGCGCGGTTCCTGCGGGCCGGGCCGCGGGCGGTGAGGGGCCGGGACGGCTGCAGGGGCTGTGGGAGCTGGGGGTGGGCGGGAGCGGAGGGAGGGGAGGGGTGTCAGAGGCGGCCGGGGGGGTGCAGGGGTCCGGGATGAGGATGGAAGGGGGCGAGCTGAGGGCAAGAGGGGGCTGGAACTGGAGTGTGGGATCTGGAAGGGGCTGTGTGGGAATTGGGGGTGGGGAGAGGGTGCAGAAGGGGCTGGGGGCAGGAGGGAGGCCGGGATGAGGTAAAAGATGGGAAGAGGGGGTGGGAGAAGAGGGGGTGGGCTGGAGAGGGCGGGTGGGGTCTGGAGGGAGCTCTGTGGGAGCTGCGGGTGGGCAGGGGGAAGGTTTCAGAGCGGGGGGCTGGAGGGGGACTGGGATGCGCTAAAATGTGGGAAGAGTGGCTGGGAAAAGGGGGTGGGCTGGGAGGGAATAGGGTCAGTGTCAGAGGGGCTGTGGGGAGGCGGTCTGTGGGGTTTGGGAGGGGGAAGGAGGGCTCCGGGATGAGGTGAAATAAGGAAAGAATGGCTGGGAAAAGGGGGTGGGCTGGGAGGGAATAGGGTCAGTGTTCGAGTGGCTGTGGGATTGGGGAGTGAGAAGGAGGGCTCCGGGATGAGGTGAAATACGGGAAGAGTGGATGGGAAAAGGGAGGTACTGAGGAGGGTCCGGGGACAGAAATCCGCTGGAAGGGGCCGGGAATGGTTTAGGAGGAGATAAAGGACAGCAGGAAAGGGGGGGATGGGGAACGCCCCAGGAAAAGGTTGGGAAGAGCGGTGGGAACAGGGGTGCGGGGCGATTCCCGGAGAGGGGAGCAGGTCCCGGGAAAAGCAGCGGGAGCTGCAGGGGTGTGCTCAGGAACTGCGGGGTGACGGGTCAGGGAGAGCCGCTGGGATCTGATGGATCCGGGAGCAGCGGGCGGCCTGGATTTCGGGAATATCGGCCTTGCTCCGGGCGGGGGGAGCCTCGGGACACGGGGGCTCCAGACCCAGCCCAGAGCCCCAGTTCGTATTTTTATTTCTATTTTTATTTTTATTTTTTACACTTTTTAGTATATGTTTATATTTTTTATATATATTTATATGTTAATATATATTAATATTTTTAATATATATTTATATTTTAATATATATTTATATTTTTAATCTATATCTATATTTTTAATGTATTTCTGTGCATATATAATGCACATACATACATATATCTACACACTATGCATATACACGTATAAATGATATGTGTAAAATAGATACGTAAAGATATATGGACATAAATTACAATTATATGACTGTAATTACACAATATAATATATAAATGCATGCGTATAATATATAAATACAAACCATATACAATGCAATGTATGCTTATATATACATATGTGTATATATATAAATATTTACAAATATAGTGTGTTATGTAACATGCAATGCACGCTGTATAAACACATAAAATATATAAAGCAGGTTGCAATATTAAACACAATACATCAATAAAGTACGCACGTCATCGCATCGTTATAGTGACGCATATAATAGAATATACAAACTCATACATATAATTTATAAACGCACACGTGTAATTTATAAACACATAAAATGTGCAATGCACGATGTGTACATTTATATCCATATGCATCTCCACACTTGTTATATATATATATATATGTGTGTGTATAAATATTTATTTATTTATTGTATTTATATCTACACCCACAGTTATTTATGTATCTGCATATGTTGTATATACATGTGTATAAATATATATTTATTTACTATATTTATATCTATATCCACACATACATAGCTATATATATATGTGTGTGAATAAATGTGTGTATATATATATATATTTAATATATTTTTAAATATATACACACATATAAATCTCTATATCTCCTCCTGGATCCCTCCAAGCCCTCCTGGGGGGATCTGAGGTGGGTTTTCCCTGGGTCCAGGTGCTCCAGGAAGCATCCCTGGGTTGGGATCTGAGGCCGCTTTTCCCGGATCCAGGGGTGGGATCTGAGGCCGCTTTTCCTGGATCCCGGGGTGGGATCTGAGGCCGCTTTTCCCTGGATCCCGGGGTGGGGTCTGAGGCTGCTTTTCCCTGGATCCCGGGGTGGGATCTGAGGCTGCTTTTCCCTGGATCCCGGGGTGGGATCTGAGGCCGCTTTTCCCTGGATCCAGGTGCTCCGGGGAGCGCAGACGGCGGCGGCAGCGGCGCCGCGGCTGAAGAAATTCGCCATCTACAGATGGGACCCCGACAAGCCCGGGGACAAGCCCCACATGCAGACCTACGAGGTGGATCTCAACAAGTGGGTATCCCTTGGGAATGGGGCACGGGAGCAATCCCGGCTCCAGGGAGTGGCTGGGAAGGGGATGCTCGGCTCTGTCACAGAGCAGCTTGCTGTGGGCACAGCCACCGTGGGTGTTATCCCGGGAAAAAGCAGATTTCCCTCAGCCACCGTGGGTGTTATCCTGGGAAAAAGCAGGTTTCCCTCAGCCACTGTGGGTGTTATCCCGGGAAAAAGCAGATTTTCCACAGCCACCCTGGATGTTATCCCAGAAAAAAGCAGATTTCCCGCAGCCACCCTGGATGTTATCCCAGGAAAAAGCAGATTTCCCACAGCCACCATGGGTGTTATCCCAGGAAAAAGCAGATTTCCCGCAGCCACCCTGGATGTTATCCCAGGAAAAAGCAGGTTTTCCACAGCCACCCTGGATGTTACCCCAGGAAAAAGCAGATTTTCCTGTGCTCCTGTGGGGCTGCTTTCCCCTCGCTGACCTTCTGTACTGAGGGGGACAGGAGGTGCCCCCAGTGCCGCTGTGGCAGTGCTGTGACATCCGTGGGGTCTGTCCATGTCCCTGGGATGGGTTAAGGAGGTGCCGGTGGCTTCAGTAATCCTGATTTATGTGGGAAGTTTGGGGGCTGCCAAAAAAAGAGGGAGAGCAGCTTTTCCATGGCCAGGTGGTGGCCTGGGGCAGATGCCAGGAGCAGGGACAGGGGACGTGGGTTTAAGCTGAAGGAGGAGAGGTTTGGATGGGATATTTGGGATAAATCCTTCGTGCGAGGGTGGGGAGGCCCTGGCACAGAATTCCCAGGGAAGCCGTGGCTGCCGCATCCCTGGAAGTGTCCAGGTTGGACGGGACTTGGAGCCACCTGGGCTAGTGGAAGGTGTCCCTGCCTGTGGGAATGGGGTGAGCTTGAAGGTCCCTCCATCCCAAACCATCCTGGGATTGTACATTCCAGGAGGAATCTCCACGTGCAGCTCGCAGGTCCCAGGGGGAGGAGGTGGGAGCTTGGGTGTGGTATCCCAAGGCAGCTCCTGCTTCCCTGGGGTTCTGGGAAGGGGCTCGGGCCTCTCTGTGGTGCAGGAGCCTTCCCGTGGACACTGTGCCTGGATCTCCCCGAGCTCCTCCAGAGGAATCCACCCCGAGCCCTTCCCCAGAGCTCCCACTCCGAGCCACCCAGCCCCTCCTTCAAACCCGCAGGAGCGACAGCTCCGGTTTTGGGGTGGCTTTGGCCCAGTGAATAATCCCCGGGCGGCGCCCTGCGTGTGAAATTACAGCACCTGTCCACGAGCGTTTGTCCCGGGTCCCTTGTGACTCACGGGGATGGGCTGGGCTGTCACAGCCTGACCCCAAACAGGGGAGAAGGGAACCAGCTCAGGTCACCGCGGGTTCAGTCGTCTGAACCTCCGGTGCATCAGCAAAAGAGAGGACTTGGCCCCAGCCTGCCCTGGGCTGTGCTGCTGATCCACAGATCCCGGTTGTATCCCTGGGATTGGCGCAGAGGTGGTGGGAGTTGGTGCAGACCCTTTGAGGCGCTGCTGAGCTGGGGGTGCCGAGGTGGAACCCCGGATTTGGGGGGCTCTGCAGGTTCGGTGACCTGTGATTTCTGCTCCAGGTGTGGGCCCATGGTGCTCGATGCCCTGATCAAGATCAAGAACGAGATGGACTCCACGCTGACCTTCCGCAGGTCCTGCAGGGAGGGTAAGGATATTCCCGCCCGGAATGCTGCGTGCGCTGAGCGTGTAACCCCCAGCAGAGTCCGGAACCGCCCTCCCCTCCCACCCGCGTGGATAAAACACCTGAATGAATCAAGGAGTAAAGCTGGAGTTGGTGCTCACGGGGCGTAATGACGCAGCCCTGGGCCGCCAGCCCCAGCGATTCCTTCCACAGCTCCCAGTTGTTCCAGTTTCTCTCCCAGTCTGGTTCGTCCTGCTGTGGGGAAATCCAAGGAGAGATTCCAGCGGCGGGATTGAGAGGGCAGAGGTGGAACAGGAGCGAGTGCTGCTGTGGAAATCAGACGGGGTGGAACTGGGACAGTGCTTGGGACTTCGAGGAACAGCTCCAGGAATCTTTTCCTTGGCCCTTCGGCTGAGGCCAGGGATGGATTGAGGAAAAGGGCACTCAGCGGTGGTTTGGGGTTGTGGCTGCTCCCGAATCCGGTCTGGGGCTGCTCTCAGACTTCCCTGTCCCTGACTTTCCCTGGGAAAAAACTCCTGATTCACGGGTCATGCTGGGCTGCTGAGCTGTGGGAACGCATTCCTGGGTGGAATGAGTCTGATTTAATGAGGTGGGTTTGCAGGCAGGGGGAATTTCAGGGCAGCTGGTGCCCGGAGGTGTTTTGAGGATGGAAATGGGAAGCAGCTCTCCCGAGGCAGCCGTTCCCTCTGGAATCTGCGCAGCAGGGGCAGGAATTCCACACGGAGCGCTGCTCCCACTGCCTGGTACTCAGCCAGCCAGAACTCTTCCCGAGCTGGAATTCATTGCCCTGAATACTTTTCCTGGCACAAGACAGATTTTCAAGCCGGGCTGGTTCCATCCTGCCCCTTCCCTGCCACGCAGAGAGAACAAGCCCCCAATCTCACATTCCTGCTGCAGGCACGTGCTCCGGGGTTTGCAGCCCCGCTTCCCTCTCCAGCTGGCTGGAAAATACTTGGGAGCCTTTCTGCAGTGGGAGGAATAACCTTGTTGTCGTGCCAGGGAGCCGGGACATCGTCAGAGGTGTCACTTAATCCGTTTGTTGGGCTATTTTTGTGCCCCTGGTGTCTCTCCTCTCACCTTTGGCAGCGCAGTTTGTGCCCGGGGAAGGGGCACGAGGGAAAGGAGCTCCTGCCTGAGGGATCTGGGGCTGCATTCCTGGATTTCGGGGGTGATTTGGGGCATTTTGTTCCCCTTTTATGAGCAGAGACTGTGGGAGCTGGGCCTGTTTATTCCAGAGATGAGGAGGCTGAGAGGGGATCCCATCAATCCTTATCAATATCTCCAGGGGGTGTCCAAGGATGGTCCCAGACTCTTTCCAGTGGTGCCCAGAGACAGGACAAGGAGCAGCAGCCACAAACTAAAACACAAAAATTCTGGCTCAGCGTTTGGAAGAAGTTATTTCCCTGGAGTGGAACTCCAGCTCCAGCTTTTAGGGGGAAAAAATGGTTGAGTAGCAGCAAATTTGTGAGTTTGCTGTCACTTGGATCCATCCTGTGACCTCACAGCTTTTAAGAGGAAGGACGGTATCAGCTCAGCTCCAGGTTTTAGGGGAAAAAAAGGTGCTGAGCACCTCCTCTCACAACTATTTCTATGAGTAGCAACATATTTGTGGGTTTACTACAGCTTGGATCCATCCTGTGACCTCCCAGCACAGAAAGGAGGAACAGTACCAGGCTGAATTCCAGCTTTTAGGGGGGAAAAAAGGTTGGACAGATGCCCAGGGAGGTCACTGAGTCTCCCACTCTGGAGATTCCCAAACCCCCCTGGACGCATTCCGGCGTCACCTGCTCCAGGGTTGCACTGGATGATTCCCAGAGGTCCCTTCCGTCCCTGCCGACCCCGGGATTCTCTCGCTGAGGAAGATGCAGGAGTTTTCCTCGTTAAAGTGTTATTTTTTGTTGTATTTGTGCCTCCCTCGGCTCCCACCTCGCGCCCCAAACCCGCGAGCGAAGCTGGGTGTTCTCCCCTCCCTAAATCACACAAAAAAACTGGTGAGGTGCCCAAACCACTTCATTTTCTGCTGGGGAGGGAGCTTCCCCGTGGAAAATGTGTTTGGGCTGTGATGAAAGCAGCTCCTGTGTTTGATCTTCATTGAAGTTAAAAAAATGCTTGGGCCCAGTGGCAAATTCCGGCGTTTTTCTTGTCACGTAGAGATTCCCCAGGACAGCCCAGGGCTGTCTGTGGGGACAGGAGGGTGAATCCCACACTTTGCCCTGGTTTTCCTCCTCAGGAGGATAAATCCCACACTTTGCTCTGGATTTCTCCCTCAAAAAGTTAAATCCCACACTTTGCCCTGGTTTTCCTCCTCAGGAGGGTGAATCCCACACTTTGCCCTGGTTTTCCTCCTCAGGAGGGTAAATCCCACACTTTGCTCTGTTTTTCCCCCTCAGAAGGGTGAATCCCACACTTTGCTCTGTTTTTCCCCCTCAGAAGGGTGAATCCCACACTTTGCTCTGTTTTTCCCCCTCAGAAGGGTGAATCCCACACTTTGCTCTGCTTTTGCTTCTCAGGAGGGTGAATCCCACACTTTGCCTTGGATTTTCCCCCTCAGAAGGGTAAATCCCACACTTTGCTCTGCTTTTGCTTCTCAGGAGGGTAAATCCCACACTTTGCTCTGCTTTTCCCCCCTCAGGAGGGTGAATCCCACGCTTTGCTCTGGATTTCCCCCTCAAAAGGTTAAATCCTACACTTTGCTCTGCTTTTCCCCCTCAGAAGAGTAAATCCCACATTTTGCTCTTTATTTCTCCCCTCAGGAGGGTAAATCCAACCCTTTGCTCTGCTTTTTCCCCTCAGGAGGATAAATCCAACCCTTTGCTCTGCTTTTTCCCCTCAGGAGGGTAAATCCCACACTTTGCTCTACTTTTCCCCTCAGAAGGGTAAATCCCACACTTTGCTCTGCTTTTCCCCCCTCAGGAGGGAGAATCCCACACTTTGCTCTGGTTTTTCCCCTCAAAAGGTTAAATCCCACACTTTGCTCTGCTTTCCCCCCTCAGGAGGGTAAATCCAACCCTTTGCTCTGCTTTTTCCCCTCAGGAGGATAAATCCAACCCTTTGCTCTGCTTTTTCCCCTCAGGAGGGTAAATCCCACACTTTGCTCTACTTTTCCCCTCAGAAGGGTAAATCCCACACTTTGCTCTGCTTTTCCCCCCTCAGGAGGGTGAATCCCACACTTTGCTCTGGATTTCCCCCTCAAAATGGTAAATCCCACATTTTGCTCTTTATTTCCCCCTCAGAAGGCTGAATTCCACGCTTTGCTCTGGATTTCCCCCTCAAAAGGTTAAATCCCACACTTTGCTCTGCTTTTCCCCCCTCAGGAGGGTAAATCCCACACTTTGCTCTGCTTTTTCCCCTCAGGAGGGTAAATCCCACACTTTGCTCTGTTTTTCCCCCTCAAAAGGTTAAATCCCACATTTTGCCCTCGATTTCCCCCTCAGGAGGGTGAATCCCACACTTTGCCTTGGATTTTCCCCCTCAGAAGGGTAAATCCCACACTTCGCTCTGGATTTCCCCCCTCAGGAGGGTGAATCTCACACTTTGCTCTGGATTTCCCCCTCAAAATGTTAAATTCCACACTTTGCTCTGCATTTTCCCCCTCAGAAGGGTGAATCCCACACTTTGCTCTGCTTTCCCCCCTCAGGAGGGTAAATCCCACACTTTGCTCTGCTTTCCCCCCTCAGAAGGGAGAATCCCACACTTTGCTCTGCTTTTCCCCCTCAGAAGGGTAAATCCAACCCTTTGCTCTGCTTTTTCCCCTCAGGAGGGTAAATCCCACACTTTGCTCTACTTTTCCCCTCAGAAGGGTAAATCCCACATTTTGCTCTGCTTTTCCCCCTCAGAAAGTTAAATCCCACACTTTGCTCTGCTTTTCCCCCCTCAGGAGGGTGAATCCCACACTTTGCTCTGGATTTCCCCCTCAAAATGTTAAATTCCACACTTTGCTCTGCTTTTCCCCCTCAGAAGGGTGAATCCCACACTTTGCTCTGCTTTCCCCCCTCAGGAGGGTAAATCCCACACTTTGCTCTGCTTTCCCCCCTCAGAAGGGAGAATCCCACACTTTGCTCTGCTTTTCCCCCTCAGAAAGTTAAATCCCACACTTTGCTCTGCTTTTCCACCCTCAGGAGGGTAAATCCAACCCTTTGCTCTGCTTTTGCCCCTCAGGAGGATAAATCCCACGCTTTGCTCTGCTTTTTCCCCTCAGGAGGGTGAGTCCCACACTTTGCTCTGGTTTTCCTCCTCAGAAGGGTAAATCCCACACTTTGCCCTGCATTTCCCCCCTCAGGAGGCTGAATTCCACACTTTGCTCTGCTTTTCCCCCTCAGGAGGCTGAATTCCACACTTTGCTCTGCTTTTCCCCCTCAGGAGGGTGAATCCCACACTTTGCCCTGGATTTCCCCCCTCAGGAGGGTAAATCCAACCCTTTGCTCTGCTTTTCCCCCTCAGGAGGCTGAATTCCACACTTTGCTCTGGATTTCCCCCCTCAGAAGGGTAAATCCCACACTTTGTTCTGTTTTTCCCCTCAGAAGGGAGAATCCCACACTTTGCCCTGCATTTCCCCCCTCAGAAGGGTAAATCCAACCCTTTGCTCTGCTTTTTCCCCTCAGGAGGGTGAATCCCACACTTTGCTCTGCTTTTCCCCCTCAGGAATCTGCGGCTCCTGTGCCATGAACATCGCCGGGGGCAACACCCTGGCCTGCATCAAAAAAATCGACAGTGACCTCAACAAAGTCACCAAAATCTACCCTCTGCCCCACATGTACGTGGTGAAGGACCTGGTTCCGGTGAGCGCAGCCCCTGCCCGGGCGTGGCAGCGTCCGGGGGACACCCCGGGGTGGGGACCAGGGCGCTGGGAGGTGCCACCAAGGCCAGGGCTTGTGGCCCGGGTGGGTCCCCGTGGCTAAATCTGTCCTGGCCTGGAACGTGGCAGGTTGCGGGGCAGGGAGTGCCGCCTCCTGGTCAGGTGTTCAGGCGTGAATTTGGGACGAAGCTGTGCCAGGAGGGGGGATTTAGGTGGGATTTTGGGAGAAGGCTCTGCCCGCAGAGGGTGGGGCTGAAGGGGATGGTGGGGCTTGGGCAGCACAGGTGGGGTTTTGGGGTGTCTGTGCAGGGCTGGATCCTGGTGGGCCCCTTCCAGCTGAGGATATTCCATGATTCTCCTCAGCTGCATAACGACGATCCCTGTGTTTTCCTCCCCCAGGACATGAGTAACTTCTACGCCCAGTACAAATCCATCGAGCCCTACCTGAAGAAGAAGGACGAGTCCAAGGAGGGCAAGGAGCAGTACCTGCAGTCCATAGAGGACCGTCAGAAACTGGTCACTGCTGCTTTTTTTACTGCTGACACCCGTCCCAGCCCGGCCCAGGGTTAAACCGGAGCGCTCAGCACCGTCCCGTTCCCCAAACCCGCCGCCGTCCCGCTGCCCCGCAGTGTGGGACACGGCTCAGGGCAGGGAGCTGGGCTGCCCAGGGGGGCTCTGATCGCGCTCCCACCGTCTGCCCTGCGGAATTCCCCGCTGGAATTCCGTGCTGGAATTCCTCTGCAGGCTCCAGGCTCGGGGTGTTCCCGTGGGGAGAGGCCCAGCAGGCTGTGCGGGGCTGTCTGGCTGCGCTCTCAGCTCGCTGGGGTTTCACAGCCTGGAAAACTCCTGGGAGGAGCCAAAGTGCAAGTTTTGGGGTGTCTGTCATGAGCAGGGGGGATTCTGAGGGGCTTTCGGGAGGTGAAGCTGGGGAACTCGTCCCGAGGAACAGCTTTTTAAAGGGCTGATAGCGTGGCCAAGCTGTGGGGTGGATTTCCAGGCTGCCACAGGGGTTAGCAGCGGATCGGGAGGGGTTTTGCCTCTGAGCTGCCTGGATGGATCCATCATTCCACGATTCCAGGCTCAGCGTGTCGCTGCTTTGCTGGGGAGGCACCAAACCTCGATTTTGGTGGAGGAGAGGTGAAGGTGAACAGCAGACAGGGAGGCTGAGTAAAGGGGATTCAGGGAAACGCTGGGAGTGTCCCCCTGGTGTCCGCATCCCATAATAGCCCCAGGTGTGACACGGCTGTGGCACCTGAGCAGCGCCAGGGCTCGACAGGCTGCAGGAATCTGTCCACAGGCAGCAGGTGGTTCTCCTGCAGCACGTCCCAGCTTACCTGAGCCGTGCGCGAGCGCTGGAGGGGCTGGGGGTGGCAGCTCTGGGGGGAGGGTGAACCCCCGGTGTCACAGCCCCGGGGTGACAGCCTGGCGTGTCCCCTCCCTGCAGGATAGGTTTGGAGGGTGAATCCCGGGTGTCCCCTCCCTGGGGTGACAGCCTGGAGTGTCCCCTCCCTGCAGGATAGGTTTAGAGGGTGAATCCCTGCTGTCACAGCTCTGGGTGACACCTGGAGTGTCCCCTCCCTGCAGGATAGGTTTGGAGGGTGAATCCCAGGTGTCACAGCCCCGGGGTGACAGCCTGGAGTGTCCCCTCCCCTGGGTGACAGCCTGGCGTGTCCCCACCCTGGGGTGACAGCCTGGAGTGTCCCCTCCCTGCAGGAGGGGCTGGTGGTGGCAGCTCTGAGGGGAGGGTGAATCCCCGGTGTCACAGCTCTGGGTGACAGCCTGGCGTGTCCCCTCCCCGGGGTGACAGCCTGTTGTGTCCCCTCCCTGTAGGATAGGTTTGAGGGGTGAATCCCCAGTGTCCCCTCCCTGGGGTGACAGCCTGGAGTGTCCCCTCCATGCAGGATAGGTTTAGAGGGTGAATCCCCGGTGTCACAGCTCTGGGGTGACAGCCTGGAGTGTCCTCTCTGTGCAGGATAGGTTGGGGGGTCAATCCCCCGTGTCCCCTCCCCGCGGTGACAGCCTGGCATGTCCCCTCCCTGCAGGGTAGGTTTGGGGGGTGAATCCCCGGTGTCCTCTCCTGGGGTGACAGCCTGGAGTGTCCCCTCCCTGCAGGATAGGTTTGGGGGGTGAATCCCCGGTGTCCTCTCCTGGGGTGACAGCCTGGAGTGTCCCCTCCCCGGGGTGACAGCCTGTTGCGTCCCCTCCCTGCAGGACGGGCTCTACGAGTGCATCCTGTGCGCCTGCTGCAGCACCAGCTGTCCCAGCTACTGGTGGAACGGGGACAAGTACCTGGGCCCGGCCGTGCTCATGCAGGTGAGGACGGGACGGGCTCCTCTGTCACCAGCCGTGTCACCCGGCCCTGCCCCTGCCCGGCCTTCCCGGCGCGGTGCTGCCGAGCCGAGCCGCGCTGTGCTATGCTGCCGCGCCAAGCCGTGCCGAGCCGTGCCGTGCTGCGCTGCCGTGCCGAGCTGAGCCGTGCAGTGCCGAGCCGTGCCGTGCTGTGCCGTGCCAAGCTGAGCCGTGCTGTGCCGAGCCGAGCCGTGCCGTGCAGTGCCGAGCCGAGCCGTGCTGTGCCGAGCCGTGCTGTGCTGAGCCGAGCCGTGCCGAGCCACGCTGAGCCGAGCCGTGCTGAGCCGTGCCGTGCAGTGCCGAGCCGAGCCGTGCCGAGCTGAGCCGTGCCGAGCCACGCTGAGCCACGCCGTGCTGAGCCGAGCTGTGCCGTGCCATGCCGCGCCGAGCCGTGCTGCGCTGAGCCATGCCGCGCCGTGCTGAGCCGTGCCGCACCGAGCCGCGCCGTGCCGTGCCGAGCCGAGCCGCGCCGAGCCGTGCCGCACCGCGCTGTGCTGTACCGTGCCATGCTGCACCGAGCCGAGCCGTGCCGCGCCGAGCCGTGCCGTGCCGCGCCGAGCCGTGCCGTGCCGTGCCGAGCCGAGCCGAGCTGAGCCGAGCCGTGCCCGCGCCGAGCCGTGCCGTGCCGAGCCGAGCCGTGCTGTACCATGCCATGCTGCACCGAGCCGCGCCGAGCCGTGCCGTGCCGTGCCATGCCGTGCCATGCCGTGCTGAGCTGAGCCGAGCCGCACCGCGCCGCCTCCCACGGGTGACGCTGTGCCCCGGCTGTGCCCCAGGCCTACCGCTGGATGATCGACTCGCGCGACGAGTACACGGAGGAGCGGCTGGCGCAGCTGCAGGACCCCTTCTCGCTGTACCGCTGCCACACCATCATGAACTGCACCCGCACCTGCCCAAGGTACGGCCGCGTGCCCGCGGATGGGACAGGCGCGTCGGGAAGGCCGCGGTGGCCGTGCCCTCCCTGGCCCGGGGGCTCCGGGCCCTGTCCGGCCTGGCCCTGGACACTGCCGGGGATGGGGAAGCCACAGCTGCTCTGGGGAATCCGTTCCAGGGCGTCCCCACCCTCACAGGGAGGGATTTATCCCAATATCCCACCTAAACCAGCACATGGAATCCTGGAGTGGTTTGGATTTGGATCTCCGAAGGGATTCCCTGGAAACACACAATTCCAGAGGGATTCCCTGGAAACACACACAGAATTCCTTGGAAACACGTAATTCCCACTTTTCTCTGTGTGCTTCTCTGAAGGGATTCCCTGGAAACACACGAGGGATTCCCTGGAAACACACAATTCCAGAGGGATTCCCTGGAAACACACACAGAATTCCTTGGAAACACATAATTCCCCCTTTTCTCTGTGTGTTTCTCCGAAGGGATTCCCTGGAAACACACAATTCCAAAGGGATTCCCTGGACACACAATTCCCACTTTCCTCTGTGTGTTTCTCCAAGATTCCATGGAAACACACAATTCCCTCTTTTCTGTGGGTGTTTCCCCAAAGTAATTCTCTGGAAACGCACAATTCAGAGGGATTCCATGGAAACACACAGTTCCTGCTTTTCTGAGGGTGTTTTTCCAAAGGGATTCACGGGAAACACACAATTCCAGAGGGATTCCCTGGGAACACACAATCCTCTGTTCGATCCCAGCCCAGGAAAACCCCGCATCCCCGGTGCCGGGCCGTTCCCAGGCCTCCAGAAATCCCATAAAAACGTGGGATTCCGTCCCACCGGAGCTTTATCTGCCTTTGATCCCGATCAAAGCCCAGCTCCCAAGGGAGTTTTGCTCCAGGGGCGGGAGGGGAGCTCCAGCTCCAGCGTCCTGCTCCGGGCTGGGCTGCTCTTCCCGGGGAAACTGAGGCTGGAATGGGACAAACCTGAATTTTCCCCCCCCTGGAATTCCCAGCCGGCCCCAAACTGAGGCTGGAATGGGACAAACCTGAATTTTTTCCCCCCCCTGGAATTCCCAGCTGGCCCCAAACTGAGGCTGGAATGGGACAAACCTGAATTTTTCCCCCAGGAATTCCCAGCCTGGCTGGAGTCAGAGCTGTCCCAGGTCTCCAGGGCTGGAAAGGAGGATTCATGTCAGGCTAAACTCTGATTTTTAGGGAAAAAAGGGGGGTTGAGCAGCTCCTCTGCCGGAGGTTTTTGTGGGGAGCAGCACATTTGTGAGTTTGGATCCAGCCTGTGACCTCCCAGCTTTTAAAGGGAAGCACAAGAGCAGCTCAACTCCAGGTTTTAGGGGAAAAAGGTGGAATAGCAGCACTTTTGTGAGTTTATTACAGCTTGGATCCAGCCTGTGACCTCCCAGCTTTTAAAGGGAAGCACAAGATCAGCTCAATTCCAGGTTTTAGGGGGAAAAAAAAGGTGGAATAGGAGCAGATTCATGAGTTTATTACAACTTTAATCCATCCTGTGACCTCCCAGGGTTTGGAAGGAAGGAGAAAATCAGCTCAACTCCCGGTTTTTGGGGGAAAAAAATTTGAGAAGCAGCACTTTTGTGAGTTTATTACAGCTCGGATCCAGCCTGTGACCTCCCAGCTTTTAAAGGGAAGCACAAGATCAGGTGAATTCCAGGTTTTAGGGGGAAAAAAAAGGTGGAATAGGAGCAGTTTCATGAGTTTGCTACAACTTGAATCCATCCTGTGACCTCCCAGGGTTTGGAAGGAAGGAGAAAATCAGCTCAACTCCAGGTTTTTGAGAAAAAAGAGGTGCTGAGCACCTCCTGTCCCAAATACTTCTATGAGTAGCAACTCATTTGTGATTTTATTACGGCTTGGACCCATCCTGTGGCCTCCCAGGGTTTGGAAGGAAGGAGAAAATCAGCTCAACTCCAGGTTTTTGGGGGAAAAAAGGTGGAATAGGAGCAGATTCATGAGTTCATTACAACTTTAATCCATCCTGTGGCCTCCCAGGGTTTGAAAGGAAGGAGAAAATCAGCTCAACTCCCGTTTTTTTTGGGAAAAAAAGGTGGAATAGGGAGTTCATGACACCTTTAGCGAGGGGAGGGGAGGGAGGGGAAGCGCTGCACTGACCGACCCTTCCCACAGGGTTTGAACCCCGGCAAAGCCATCGCCGAGATCAAGAAGATGATGGCGACCTACAAGCGGAAGGCAGCGGCTGTGTAAGGGCCGAGTGACCCCCGAGTGACCCCCGAATGGCCACCGAGTGACCCCCGAGTGGCCGCCGAGTGGCCCCCGAGTGACCCCCGAGTGGCCGCCGAGTGGCCCCCGAGTGGCCCCCGAGTGGCCGCGGCGCCGCTCCGGCTGTCACCTCAATAAAGGCTGCGAGGAATGGCTCGGCCCCGCAGCAGCAGCGTGTGTCCGTCCGTCCGTCCGTCCTGGAACGCCTGGGGATCCCGGGGCTGCGGGATCTGGGATTGGCTGGGAGCAGGGAATGTTCCTGGAGCTCCCCGGGCTGTGCGATGGGGCAGAGCCCCCGGGGCGGATCCGCCGGCAGCGAGGTGTCCTGTCCCACCCCGCGGGATCTTGTACTCTAAATCCCAACAAAATGGGATCTTTTAGGGGTGAATCCTCCTCTTTTCTCGTGTTTTTACCTCCAGATCCACCAGGAGCGATTTGTCCTGTCCCACCCTTTTGGGATCCTGGTTTGTATTCCTGGGTTTTACTCCAATTCCCAACAAAATGGGATCTTTTAGGGGTGAATCCTCCTCTTTTCTCGGGTTTTTTACCTCCAGTTCCGCCGGGAGCGAGGTGTCCTGTCCCCACCCCACGGGATCCTGGTTTGTGATCCTGGGTTTTACTCCAAATCCCAACAAAATGGGGTATTTTAGGGGTGAATCCTCCTCTTTTCTCGTATTTTTACCTCCAGTTCCACCAGGAGCGAGGTGTCCTGTCCCACCCTTTTGGGATCCTGGTTTCTATTCTTGGGTTTTACTCCAAATCCCAACAAAATGGGATTTCCTTGCCAGATTTGGGGTGCAAACCCCCTCATTTGGGGAGGCAGAGCCCGATGAGTTTCCCCGGAAGATTTGGGGCGCAAACCCTCATTTTTGGGGGCAGACCCGTGTCCTTTCCCAGGGGGTCTGTGTGAGACACCCCCGTTTCGGGGGTCTCTGGGGTGCCCGGGTCTGTGGGGAGGGGGTGGGGACTCCAATTCCCGGCATTCCCGGGGTGTCACACCCGTGGTTTTTGGGATACTGACTCCAATTCCCATCATTCCCGGGGTGTCACACCCCCGGTTTTTGGGATACGGACTCCAATTCCCGGCATTCCCGGGGTGTCACAACCCCGGTTTTTGGGGTGCGGACTCCAATTCCCATCATTCCCGGGGTGTCACACCCCCGGTTTTTGGGATACGGACTCCAATTCCCGGGGTGTCACAACCCCGGTTTTTGGGGTGCGGACTCCAATTCCCGGCATTCCCGGGGTGTCACACCCCCGGTTTTTGGGATACGGACTCCAATTCCCGGCATTCCCGGGGTGTCACACCCCCGGTTTTTGGGATACGGACTCCAATTCCCGGCATTCCCGGGGTGTCACACCCCCGGTTTTTGCGATACGGACTCCAATTCCCGGCATTCCCGGGGTGTCACACCCCCGGTTTTTGGGATACAGACTCCAATTCCCGGCATTCCCGGGGTGTCACACCCCCCGGTTTTTGGGATACAGACTCCAATTCCCGGCATTCCCGGGGTGTCACACCCCCCGGTTTTTGGGATACAGACTCCAATTCCCGGCATTCCCGGGGTGTCACACCCCCGGTTTTTGGGGTGCGGACTCCAATTCCCGGCATTCCCCGGGGTGTCACACCCCCGGTTTTTTGGGGGTGCGGACTCCAATTCCCATCATTCCCGGGGTGTCACACTCCCGGTTTTTGGGGGGTGCGGACTCCAATTCCCATCATTCCCGGGGTGTCACACCCCCGGTTTTTGGGATACAGACTCCAATTCCCGGCATTCCCGGGGTGTCACACCCCCGTTTTTGGGGGTTGAGGACTCAAATCCCGTCATTCCCGCCCCCAGTTCCTCGGTTTTGGGGGTGCCCGGTTCTGTGAGGAGGGGGGTTGCGGACTCCGTTTCCCGGCATTCCCGGCGCTCCCGGGGTGTCACACTCACGGTTTTTTGGGGATGAGGACTCCATTTCCCGGCATGCCCGGGGTGCCACACTCCGGGTTCTGGGGCGCGGACTCCATTTCCCGGCATGCCCGGGGTGCCACACTCCGGGTTCTGGGGCGCGGACTCCATTTCCCGGCATGCCCGGCGCTCCCGCCCCGCCCCTTCCGGCGGCGCGCGGGGCCGCGGGGCCGCGCCATGAGCTCAGGTCAGGGACCGGCACCGGGACCGGGACCGGGATCGGGATCGGGATGAGGGAGCGGGATCGGGATGAGGGAGCGGGACCCCCCCAGGGCCCGGGGCCCCCCGGGACCCGCAAAGCGCCGCGGGAGCTGCCGGGGCCGCTCCAGCCCAGACCGGGGGGGCGGGGCGGCTCCAGTGCCATTTATTCCCATTTATTCCCACTTATTCCCATTTATTCCCGTTTATTCCCACTTATTCCCATCCATTCCCGTTTATTCCCACTTATTCTCACTTATTCCCATTTATTCCCATTCATTCCCATTTATTCCCACTTATTCCCCCTTATTCCCCCTTATTCCCACTTATTCCCATTTATTCCCATTTATTCCCACATATTCCCACTTCTTCCCATTTATTCCCACTCATTCCCACTTATTCCCATTTATTTCGCTTTTTTATTTTGCGTTTCTTCTAAAATTTTGCTCTTTCATTTCACCTTGCTTTGCTTTCTTTTTTTTTTTCCTTAATTTTGCTTTATTCAAGTCCTTTTTAAAAAATTTTGCGTTTTTATTTTGGTTTTTGCGGGTTTTTTAAAGTGTTGCTCTATTCCATGGCCTTTTTTTTTAACTTTGCCCTTTTATTTTGCTTTATTGTTTTTCCTGGTTTTACCTTTGCTTTATCATTTTGCTTCATTTTGCTTTAATAATTTGGGGCTTTTTTTCGTTTTGCTTTTTCGTTTTGCTTGATTTTGCTTTATCATTTTACCCTTTTTTATTCTGCTTTGTTATTTTGCCTTTTTAAGTTTTTCCTTAATTATTTTGCCTTTTTTTACTTTGCTTTATCATTTCGCTTCACTCCCCGTTGTTATTTTGCTTCTTTT
This sequence comes from Lycocorax pyrrhopterus obiensis, assembly GCA_014706295.1. Classification (NCBI taxonomy): domain Eukaryota; kingdom Metazoa; phylum Chordata; class Aves; order Passeriformes; family Paradisaeidae; genus Lycocorax; species Lycocorax pyrrhopterus. Next base: position 127,082 of record JACSVZ010000023.1, read on the forward strand.
TTTTAATTTTCCATTATTGTTCTCCTTTCCTTTGAATTCTGCCTTATTTGGCTTTTATTTCGCTTTTTTGCTCTTTTCACTTTGCTTTATTTCACTTTATTTCGCTCTTTGCTTTCTCATGACGCCTAATTTTGGGTTTTTTTCCTTTCCTTTTTTATTTCGTTTCCCATTTTGCCTTTTTAAAGCTTGTCATTACTTTGCCTTTTCATTTTGCTGTAATTCCCTGCGTTATTTCTCTTTATTTGCCTTCATTTCTCTTTATTTTGCTTTATTGCTTCCTCATTGTGCTTTTTTGGGGGTTCCTTTTTCCCTTTCGCTCTTTGATTTCACATTTGCCGTCGTTGCTTTGCTGCATTTTTAGTTTCACATTTAAAAGTTTTGCTTTTAAATTCTTTGCTTTTTAATTTAATTTACTTTGTTTTGTTTGGGGCTTTGCTTTGCTCTCTGCCCTTTTCATTTCGCTTTATTTCGCTTCGTTATTTTCCTTTTTCGCCTTTAGATTTTCCTTTATTTTGCTTTATTTTCTCCTTTCAGTTTTGGGGATTTTCGCTCTTTTACTCTGCCCGATTTCCCGTCATTCCTTTGCTTTTCATGGCTTTGTTTCCCTCTTTCATTCGCTTCATTTTCCTTTCATTCGCTCTTTTATTCCTCTCTGTTTTATTATTTCCCTTTTTCCTTTCCTTTATTATTTTTTTCACTTCATTTTGCTTTCTCATTTTTCTTTGGTTTGCTTTTTTACTTTTTTTCTCTTTTTTTACTTCAATTTGCTTTTTTTTTTTTTGCTTTATTTCCCTTTTTAATTCTTTTCCTTTGCTTTATATTTTGCTTTATTTTGCTTTTTATTTCGTTCCGTGTCTCTTTTATTTCACTTTATTTCATTTTTTATTTTTTCCTTTTTTTTTGCTTTATTTCACTTTATTTTTTCCTTTGCTTTTTTTTGCTTTATTTCATTTTTTATTTCATTCCATGTCTCTTTTATTTCGCTTTATTTCACTTTTTTATTTTTCCTTTGCTTTTTTTTTGCTTTATTTCATTTTTTCTTTTTTTTTTGCGTTATTTCACTTTTTACTTCCTTCCATGTCTCTTTTCTGTTGCTTTATTTCACTTTATTTTTTCCCCCTGCTTTTTTTTTTTGCTTTATTTCATTTTTTTATCTTTTTCTTTGCTTTTTTTTTTGCTTTATTTCACTTTATTTTTTCCTTTCCTTTTTTGTGCTTTATTTCATTTTTTTTTCCGTTTTTTTTCACTTTATTTCGCTTTTTGTTCCGTTCCTCTTTCATTTCTCTCCACTTCCTCTTTTCCATTTCTCTGATTTCCCGTTTTTTATCCCGGTTCCCACGCCCCACTCCCATCCCGGGACGCGCCCTCGGAATTCCGGCCCTGGGAGTGCTCCCGAGGATCCGTGGGGCCGCCAGTCCCGGGAATGGCTCTGGGATGCCCGGGAATGGCTCTGGGATGGTTGGGAATGGCTCTGGGATGGTTGGGAATGGCTTTTGATCCTCGGGAATGGCTCTGGGATGCTCTGGAATGGCTTTGGGATCCTCGGGAATGGCTCTGGGATGCCCGGGAATGGCTCTGGGATCCTCGGGAATGGCTCTGGGATGCCTGGGAATGGCTCTGGGATGGTCGGGAATGGCTTTGGGATCCTCGGGAATGGCTCTGGGATGCCCGGGAATGGCTCTGGGATGGTCAGGAATGGCTTTGGGATCCTCGGGAATGGCTCGGGAATGGCTCTGGGATGCCCGGGAATGGCTCTGAGATGCTCTGGAATGGCTCTGGGATGGTCGGGAATGGCTCTGGGATGGTCAGGAATGGCTCTGGGATGCCCGGGAATGGCTCTGAGATGCTCTGGAATGGCTCTGGGATGCCCGGGAATGGCTCTGAGATGCTCTGGAATGGCTCTGGGATGCTCTGGAATGGCTCTGGGATGGTCAGGAATGGCTCTGGGATGCCCGGGAATGGCTCTGGGATGCTCCAAGCCCCGCAGCAGGATCCCATCCCGCGGGTCCCTCCCTCGGCAGCGCTCCCGTCCCTCCCTGGGCTGGGTTTGGGGTCGGCAGGGGCCGCGGCGCCTCCCGGATCCATCCCAGAGCGATTCCCGGGTGTTTTATGTGGATAAAGGGCGGAACGCGGCGCCGGGCGGGAGGAGGCTCCGTCCCGGGCTCCGGGAACGCGGGAGCGGCGCGGGCCGGGCAGCCTTTGCCCGTTTCCTGCCGGGTTTGCCGCGCTCGGCGCCGAGGTTTCTCCGCGGGGCGGGAGAGGAAAGGGCGGGCGGTGACACCCGCGGGTTCCGTCCCTGCGGTGACCCCGCTCCGATCCCCCGGATCCCCCCGGATCCTCCTCGCCCATCCCGATCCCCATCCCGATCCGCAGCCAAGCAGCGCTCGGGGGTCAAACTTCCCCCCCTTTGTTCCCTGAGCTCCTTAATCTGAGGGTTGAGCCCCCCCTCAAGAGGCCGGAGATGTCCCAATCCCGGCTCCTCGCTTCCGAACGGGAATGCCGGCGGCACAGCCGCTCTTCCCGAGGGATGGAGGAGCCTTCATTTAACCGGAGCTGGGAGGATGTTGGATCCAATCCTGGCTCCTCACTTCCGAACGGGAATGCCGGCGGCACAGCCGCTCTTCCCGAGGGACAGAGGAGCCCTGATTGAACCGGAGCTGGGGGAATGTTGGATCTCCAATCCCGGCTCCTCGCTTCCGAACGGGAATGCTGGCGGCACAGCCGCTCTTCCCGAGGGACAGAGGAGCCTTCATTTAACCGGAGCTGGGGGGAGTGTTGGATCCCCAATCCCAGCTCCTCACTTCCAAACGGGAATGCCGGCGGCACAGCCGCTCTCCCTGAGGGACGGAGGAGCCCTGATTGAACCGGAGCTGGGAGGATGTTGGATCCAATCCCGGCTCCTCACTTCCGAATGGGAATGCTGGCGGCACAGCCGCTCTTCCCGAGGGACGGAGGAGCCTTCATTTAACCGGAGCTGAGGGGATAGGTTGGATCCAATCCCGGCTCCTCACTTCCGAATGGGAATGCCGGGAGCACAGCTGCTCTTCCCGAGGGATGGAGGAGCCCTGATTGAACCGGAGCTGAGGGGAAAGGTTGGATCCAATCCCGGCTCCTCACTTCCGAACGGGAATGCCGGCGGCACAGCCGCTCTCCCTGAGGGACGGAGAAGCCCTGATTGAACCGGAGCTGGGGGGGAAAGGTTGGATCGGGATATGAACCCCCTGTTGCCCAAGCCAGGACATTCCCCAGAGCCGCCGGGCACTTCCCTCCGGGTTTGGGTGCCGGGAAGGTTGGGACAGGGAGAATCCCGCTGTGCCCAAGGGTTGGAACGCCGGGATCTCAGCCGGTGTCGACCGCACGAAGGAGCATTCCCGACAACCCAAACCATGACCCGGGGAGGCAGACAGGGCTGCCGGGAATTCCGCGGGATTTATGCCTCACCCTTCCCAAGGGTTCAACGCCCGAGTGTGGATTCCCGGCACTGGGGAGTCCAAATCCCCGTTTTCCACGTCCCCACCTTGGATCGGGCCCATCTCATCCTTTGTTTTTCCAGCCTTGGGCCGTTCTTCCGGGAGGACCCGACCGCCCGGTCAGACGCGTTTGCTCCGGCGGCCGTGTCCGGCTGTGTGGGATCGGTGTGGGCTCCATGGGAAGGCAGCGTGTCCCTGTGTGGGATCGGTGTGGGCTCCATGGAAGGGCAGCGTGTCCCTGTTTGGGATCGGTGTGGGCTCCATGGAAGGGCAGCGTGTCCCTGTTTGGGATCGGTGTGGGCTCCATGGGAAGGCAGCGTGTCCCTGTTTGGGATCGGTGTGGGCTCCATGGGAAGGGCAGCGTGTCCCTGTGTGGGATCGGTGTGGGCTCCATGGGAAGGCAGCGTGTCCCTGTGTGGGATCGGTGTGGGCTCCATGGAAGGGCAGCGTGTCCCTGTGTGGGATCGGTGTGGGCTCCATGGAAGGGCAGCGTGTCCCTGTTTGGGATCGGTGTGGGCTCCATGGAAGGGCAGCGTGTCCCTGTGTGGGATCGGTGTGGGCTCCGTGGGAAGGCAGCGTGTCCCTGTGTGGGATCGGTGTGGGCTCCATGGAAGGGCAGCGTGTCCCTGTTTGGGATCGGTGTGGGCTCCATGGAAGGGCAGCGTGTCCCTGTTTGGGATCGGTGTGGGCTCCATGGAAGGGCAGCGTGTCCCTGTCCGGCTGTGTGGGATCGGTGTGGGCTCCATGGGAAGGCAGCGTGTCCCTGTTTGGGATCGGTGTGGGCTCCATGGGAAGGCAGCGTGTCCCTGTTTGGGATCGGTGTGGGCTCCATGGGAAGGCAGCGTGTCCCTGTGTGGGATCGGTGTGGGCTCCGTGGGAAGGCAGCGTGTCCCTGTGTGGGATCGGTGTGGGCTCCATGGGAAGGGCAGGAGAATCACCGGGATCTCATCCCAATGCCGTGCTCGGCTGCAGGAGCTCCCATCCTGGAGCAGATGGATGGGATGGATGGATGGATGGATGGATGGATGGATGGACACAGGGATGGACACAGGGATGGATGGACGGACACAGGGATGGAGGGACAGAGGGATGGATGGATGGAGGGATGGATGGATGGAAGGGAGGGATGGATGGATGGATGATGGATGGATGGATGGATGGACGGAGGGATGGATGGACACAGGGATGGAGGGATGGACACAGGGATGGAGGGAGGAATGGAGGGACACATGGGTGGATGGATGGATGGACGGACACAGGGAGGGATGGATGGATGGACACAGGGATGGGTGGACACAGGGATGGATGGATGGATGGAGGGATGGATGGATGGACGGACAGATGGTGCTGCCCAGGGAGCCCTGACCATCCAGCAGGAACCACAGGAGTGAAGGGAGATCTCCGAGCCCCTTGGGGTTTGTTTGCTGCCGGAAGGGGCTTGGGAAGGGCCGTGGGAGCTGGCGGAGAAGTCTCCGGGAGCAGCGTCCGAACGTTTTCCGTGTGCACGGCTGGGGACGGGGGCTGCGTCTCGGAGCCAAACCCTGGGACAGGGACCTGGCATTCCCGGCCGATCCCCAGCCAGGCTTTGGATCACGATCCCATCCCGGCTTCCAGCTCCGCGTTCCGGAGTCGGAGGGCTCATCCCCCCTGCCGGGACCTGCGGTGGATGTGGGCGCACCCGGAGCAGCCTCTTCCCAAATCTCCCCCTGAGAGGACAGGGCAGGGCCTGGACTCGGAGCCGGGGTGAATTCCAGCTGGGAATTTGGCCGTGCAAGTCCGTCATCAGAGCGGGATCCTGGCTCCTCTCGTCCCCGGGCAAGCCGGGCTGGTGCACCGCTGGCCCTGTCCGGGGTTCCAGCCTCTCCTGGCTGTTATCCCCTCTCGGATCCCTGCTTTTCCCGGCGCAGAGGGAAGGGCTCCGGGGGAAATTCCCTGGATCCGGGGGCGGAGGAGGCACATCCAGGAGTCCCCGCGCCGTGTTTGCCGGCGAGGAGTGGCCTCGGTGCCGCGGTTCCAGCCGGGAGAACGCTCCGGATGCTGCCCGGACACGGCCGCGGCTGGGCCGGGGATGGCAGCGCTGCCGATCCCGGCCCGACCGATCCCGTCCCGACCGATCCCATCCCGACCGATCCCGTCCTTCCCAACCCTATCCCGACCGATCCCATCCCCCCCGGGAACGGCAGGATGAGGCGGGGTGAGTCAGTGCCGGAGCTTTTCCTCACCTGCCGAGCTTCGGGAACAGCCGGGACGGGAGCGGGACGGGAGGGGTCCCACGGGGACGGGGCTGTGCGGGAGCCGCGTGGTTCCTCCGGAGGGTTTGTTGCTTTAGGATCACAAAAAGCCGGGATAGTTCCGTTCGGGAGAGGGGCGGGCCGATCTTCCCACTGCCCCGAGGCTGCGGGAAGGAAATTGGGTCGTTTTCGGGTTGTTTGGATACTTTTCCCCGCTCCCGCAGATCCCGGGAAAAGCCCTTGTGCGAGAGCCGCCCCCAGCCGCGGGCTTTGTCCTGCTCCCGGTGTCCCTGCACCTGGAATCCGCGCGTTTTGCGGGATTCGAGGCCGGCGCCGGGGACATCTGACCCCTCCCTTCCTTCTCCTGGCTCCCGGCACAGCTTTTGCTTTACTGGACTCATCCCCCAATTCCCCCACTCCGAACTTATCCCTTGGAGCGGCACCGGCTGCGTCCCGGGAGCTGGGGAGAGACGGATCCCCCCCTCCCCCGGGATCGTCAAAAACAGGGAATGGTTTTAATGAGTTGCTTTTATCCCCTCCAGAGGAGCTCTGGGGTCGGGCAGGGAGCAGCAGGAATGCGGCCGGGGCGGTTTTTCCAGTGTAAATCCTTAAGCCGGGTCTCGCTGCTCTCCTGGAAACCCAAACCAGGAAACATCCACGTGTTCCCGCAGCGGGAGCGAGCTCCCGGCTCCGTGTTCGTGCCACGTGTTGCCTCCCCGCCGCTGCTCCGGGATCCCGGCGCTGGGAATGCCGTGACCCCTAACCCGTCCTGGATTTAGGGAATGAGCAGCTTCGGCGCACGGAGGGTGATGGCTGAAATCCCGCTTGAGGGGATCACGGGGGGGATCCCCGATCCCAGGCTGGCCTTTGGGGTGCAGCAGGGATCGGAGGCGCCGGGCACAGTTGAAACTGGGAAATGCCAACTTTTTGGCCGCCAGGAGCAAACCCGAGGAGCAAACAAGGAGCCAACGAGCTGGAAAAGTGGCCGGGAGAGCTCTCCTGGCGCTGGCCCAGCCCTGCTCCCTTCCCGTGCCCGCTGAGCCGCTGGGATAACGCCAGAACCGCTCCAGCGTCGTTCCGGTGGCCGTCACGTGCCCGGGAGGGTGACAGGGCAGTGCCAGCGGTCCGGCCGGACCGGACAGCAGCCACCACCTCCTCCTGGCACCGGCCGAGCGGCCGCGGCACCGCCGGGAGCCCGGGCATGAGCAGGACAGGCGGCCCCTCCGCTGCTCCTGACGGCCTCGCCGCGTTCTCTCTGGCTTTGCAGACAGCAGCCGGCTGCTGGGGGCCCCGCGCCCGGGCTACGGGACGCTGCGGCCGGACACGGACACGGACCCGGCCCGCATGGTAAGGGCTGCTCCGGGGCTTCTCCGTGCGGATGGCGCCGGTTCCCCGGGGTTCCCGCAGCGCCGGGCGCTGCTCTGCTGGCCCCGTGGCTCTCCCTGCCCCGTGGCGCTGGGTCACGCCGGGAAGCTCCGGGGTTTGGGGAGTTTGGGGTTCGATGGGTGGTGATCGGTTCCGGCTGGTTTTATGGCTGAGCAGCCACGTCCGGGTGATCCCCAGTGGTCCCCAGTGATCCCAGTTGTTCCCAGTGATCCTCAGTGATCCCCAGTGGTCCCCAGTGGTTCCCAGTGGTCCCCAGTGGTTCCCAGTGGTGCCCAGTGATCCTCAGTGGTTCCCAGTGATCCCCAGTGATCCCCAGTGATCCCCGTGATCCCCAGTGGTCCCCACTGATCCCCAGTGGTTCCCAGTGATCCCCAGTGCTTCCCAGTGATCCCAGTGATCTCCAGTGGTTCCCAGTGATCCCCACTGATCCCCAGTGATCCCCAGTGGTCCCCAGTGATCTCCACTGATCCCCAGTGACTCCCAGTGATCCCCAGTGGTCCCCAGTGATTCCCAGTGGTTCCCAGTGATCCCCAGGGGTTCCCTTTCCTCCAGGAGGTCACGGGCTACCAGCGCAGGACGTGGCGGGTGCTGCTGTGCCACGCGGGCTCCGTGCTGAGCGCGGGGCTGCTCCTGCTGCTCTTCCACTGGAAGCCGAGCCTGGAGGTGCAGGCCAAGTGCGAGCCCTGCGCCCTGGCCCAGGCCGACTGGCTCATCATCAGGGTGAGTCCCGGCGGGAGGGATCCCTCCCGCATTCCCAGGCCGGGATTCCGGGGGGCTGGGGTTGGATTCTGTGGATTTGGGATTGGATCCTGTGGATTAGGTTTGGATTCAGTGGATTTGGGTTTGGATTCTGTGGCTCTGGGGTTGGATTCTGGGGGTCTGGGGTTGGATTCTGTGGATCTGGGGTTGGATTCTGGGGGTCTGGGGTTGAATTCTGTGGATTTGGATTCTGTGGATCCAGGGTTGGATTCTGTGGATTTGGGTTTGGATTCTGTGGATCTGGGGTTGGATTTTGTGGATCTGGGGTCGGGCTCTGCCCTGGCTTCCCAACAGGACCCTTGGAATGTTCCCTCTGCTTGTCCTCCTCCCCGTGTCTGGCATCTCCTTTCATCAAGCACCAGATTGTCCCAAGAATTTTTTATCATCATCATTATTATTATTATGATTCCTAGAATTGTCCTATTCCAGGAATCATCATTATTCCTGAAATAACTCCTCGCTTCCCCCTCCCACCCCAGCCACTGCAGCTTGGAATTTCTCCTCATTGTCCCCAAAGCTCAGCCACCACCTGGGATGGGTGGCCGGGGCCATCCTGGGCTCCTGGGGACACACAGGGATCCCAGTTCCACTGCCCAGGATGGGTGCCTGGGGCCATCCTGGGCTCCTGGGGGCATGCAGGGATCCCAGCTCCACCACCCGGGATGGGTGCCTGGGGCCATCCTGGGCTCCTGGGGGCATGCAGGGATCCCAATTCCACCATTCAGGATGGGTGGCTGGGGCCTTCCTGCCTTCCCGGGGCTCCCGGGGACACGCAGGGATCCCAGCTCCACCACCTGGGATGGGTGGCTGGGGCCATCCTGCCTTCTGGGGCTCCTGGGGACACGCAGGCATCCCAGCTCCACTGCCCAGGATGGGTGGCCAGGGCCTTCCTGGGCTCCTGGGGACATGCAGGGATCCCAATTCCACCACTCAGGATGGGTGCCTGGGGCCATCCTGGGCTCCTGGGGACACGCAGGGATCCCAGCTCCACCACCCGGGATGGGTGCCTGGGGCCATCCTGGGCTCCTGGGGACACGCAGGGATCCCAATTCCACCATCCAGGATGGGTGGCCGGGGCCATCCTGGGCTCCTGGGGGCATGCAGGGATCCCAGCTCCACCACCCGGGATGGGTGCCTGGGGCCATCCTGGGCTCCTGGGGACACGCAGGGATCCCAATTCCACCATCCAGGATGGGTGGCCGGGGCCATCCTGCCTTCCTGGGCTCCTGGGAGCACGCAGGGATCCCAGCTCCACTGCCCAGGATGGGTGGCCAGGGCCTTCCTGGGCTCCTGGGGACACGCAGGGATCCCAGCTCCACCACCCGGGGTGGGTGGCCAGGGCTGTCCCGCCTTCCCGGGGACACGCAGGGATCCCAGCTCCACCATCCAGGACGGGTGGCCAGGGCTGTCCCGCCTTCCCGGGGACACGCAGGGATCCCAGCTCCACCACCCGGGGTGGGTGGCCAGGGCTGTCCCGCCTTCCCGGGGACACGCAGGGGTGCCGGTGTCCCTGTGCCAGCCCCTCCCTGTGTTCCAGGACCGCTTCGGGCAGTGCTTCACCGCCGAGGTGCTGACGGAGCCGCTGGGCGAGGGCAGGTGAGCCGGCCCTGTCCCCGCGGGGCTCTGGGGGGCACAGGGCAGGGGCTGACCCCGGCGTTCCCCCCGGAGCAGCCTGGAGCAGCACCCCGAGGACCGCCGGAGCAGCGTGGCCGTGGGCGTGTCGGACGAGGAGGAGAGCCGCGACACCGTCCGGCTGCACGACAGCGAGGAGGTGGCACTCGGGGGTTCCCCAGCTCCAGCCCCTCTCCCCTGTGGCTGGACATCCCACTAATGCCCCGTTTTCCGCCAGAAGAACGTCCTGAGGTATTACCTCTTCCAGGGGATGCGCTACGTGTGGCTGGAGCGGCGGCAGGCCTTCTGCAGGGTCAGGTATTCCCGGCTCTTCCCCGCTCCCCCAGCATCCCCCTGAGCCCCGGAGCCGCGCCGCCGCCCTTCCCTGGGCGCTCCCAGCCCTTCGGAGCCCGGCCCCGGTGCCGCCGCGGGCGCTGGTGCTGCCTGCCCGGCCGCTTTGGCACAGCCGGGCGCTCCCGGCTCTCCGGACTGCGCCCCTTTCGTTGCCTTCCCTTGGCACCCTCCGCCCGCGGAGAGGCCGAGGAGCGAGGCGCTCTCCCTGTCCCGGAGGGGTGGGGTTCGTCCCCGGGGCTCGGACGTGGCGTTTTTCCGCCGTCCCCGCCGGTTCTGACGCGGTTTCGCCGTTTTCCTTTGCCCCGGCGCTGCCCAGCGTGCTGGACGAGGGCCGGAGCTGCGCGGAGCTGCACCTCTGCCGCGCCGGGCTGGACCTGCAGGAGCACAGCGCCAGGTGGGAGCCGGCAGCGCTCTGGGAAGCGCCGACGAGGCTTTTCCGGGGAGCAGGGAGCCCTGGAGCCTCGGCTCTCCTCGCATCCAGACCCCGAACTGCCGGGTGGGATGGAATTCCTGGGATCGGGTTCTCCGCACAGCCGGGCTCCTCACGGAGGGCTGGGCGGCGCGAGGGGCCCCGAGCTGGAGATGCAGCTTTTCCCAGGGATAAAATCCCTTCCCTCTCCTTTCCCAGGGACAAAATTCCTTCCTTCTCCTTTCCCAGGGATAAAATCCCTTCCCTCTCCTTTCCCAGGGATAAAATTCCTTCCTTCTCCTTTCCCAGGGATAAAATCCCTTCCCTCTCCTTTCCCAGGGATAAAATCCCTTCCCTGTTCTTTCCCAAGGATAAAATCCCTTCCGTCTCCTTTCCCAGGGATAAAACTCCTTCCCTCTCCTTTCCCAAGGATAAAATCCCTTCCCTCTCCTTCTCTCAGCATGAAATTCCTTCCTTTTCCTTTCCCATGGATAAAACTCCTTCCCTCTCCTTTTCCAAGGAGAAAATCCCTTCCCTCTCCTTCCTCAAGCATAAAACTCCTTCCCTGTCCTTTCCCAAGGATTAGTCCTTCCCTCTCCTTTCCCAAGGATAAAATTCCCTCCCTCTCCTTTCCCAAGAATAAAATCCCTTCCCTCTCCTTTCCCAAGGATAAAATTCCCTCCCTCTCCTTTCCCGAGCATAAAATTCCTTCCTTTTCTTTTCCCAAGGATAAAATCCTTCCCTCTCCATTCCCAAGGATAAAATCCTTCCCTCTCCGTTCCCGAGGATAATTTCCCTCCCTCTCCTCTCCCCCCCTGCAGAAGGAGGATCTACGGCCCCAACCTCATTGAGGTGCCCGTCAAGTCCTACGCCCGGCTCCTGGTGGAGGAGGTGGGTTCGGGGCCGCGCTGCCCGAGCGGGATTTCCCAGGGCAGATCCCTGCCCCGCTCCCTGTCCCTCCCTGGAAGTGCTTCCCGGGCCCTTGGGAAGCGAGGGGAGGGCGCTGGGGCCGGCAGAGCCCTGGAGGGAGCCGGTCCTGGGCCTCGGCGGGTGCCGAGGTGGCTGGGTGCCCTCGGGAGCGGCGTCCGTAGGGAATTCCGGGCAGGACGGAGGCTTTGGGGGATGTCAGGGAAGGGCCGGGTTCTGCTCTGCGTCTGGGAGCCCGCAGCTCTCACGGGGGGCTGCAGGAAGCTTTTCCTCCTCCAAGGAGCCTGGAGATCCTATCCTGGGCTGGGAGAAGCTCTCCCCACCCCAAGGAGTCTGGAAATCCCACACTGGGGCTGGAGGAAGCTCTCCCCACTTCCAGGAGCCTGGAATCCCACACTGGGCTGGGGGAAGCTCTCCCTGTTTCCAGAAGCCTGGAAATCCCACACTGGGGCTGGGGGAAGCTCTCCCTGTTTCCAGGAGCCTGGAAATCCCACACTGGGCTGGGAGAAGCTCTCCCCACCCCAAGGAGCTTGGAAATCCCACACTGGGCTGGGGGAAGCTCTCCCTGTTTCCAGGAGCCTGGAAATCCCATCCTGGGCTGGGAGAAGCTCTCCCCACCCCAAGGAGCCTGGAAATCCCATCCTGGGCTGGGAGAAACTCTCCCCTTTTCCAGGAGCCTGGAAATCCCACACGGGGCTGGGGGAAGCTCTCCCCACTTCCAGGAGCCTGGAAATCCCACACAGGGCTGGAGGAAGCTCTCCCTGTTTCCAGGAGCCTGGAAATCCCATCCTGGGCTGGGGGAAGCTCTCCTCACCCCAGGGAACCCGGAGCTCTCAGACTGGCCTGGGGGAGCTTCTCCCGCCCCGAGGAGCCCGGGGCTCTCCCAGCCAGCTCTCAGAATCTCTCCCCGCTCCCAAACCCGGATTTTCCCCTCGTTCCAGGTGCTCAATCCCTTCTACATCTTCCAAGTGCTCAGCATGGTGCTCTGGGTGTGCGATGCCTACTACTACTACGCCGCCTGCATCTTCCTCATCTCCACCTTCTCCCTGGGGCTGTCCCTCTACGAGACGCGCAAGGTCGGTGCTGGGGGCTCCCGTGGGATCACATCCCAGGGAACAGCCCCGTTCCGAGCGCTGGGGGCTCCTGTGGGATCACATCCCAGGGAACAGCCCCGTTCCGGGTGCTGGGGGCTCCCGTGGGATCAGATCCCATGGAACAGCCCCGTTCCGGGTGCTGGGGGCTCCTGTGGGATCAGATCCCAGGGAACAGCCCCGTTCCGGGTGCTGGCAGCTCCTTTGGGATCAGATCCCTGGGAACAGCCCCATTCCAGGTGCTCTGTGGCTCCCGTGGGATCAGATCCCAGGGAACAGCCCCGTTCCGGGTGCTGGCAGCTCCTTTGGGATCAGATCCCTGGGAACAGCCCCATTCCAGGTGCTCTGTGGCTCCCGTGGGATCAGATCCCAGGGAACAGCCCCGTTCCGGGTGCTCTGTGGCTCCCGTGGGATCAGATCCCAGGGAACAGTCCAGTTCCGGGTGCTCTGTGGCTCCTGTGGGATCAGATCCCCTGGAACAGCCCCGTTCTGGGTGCTGGCATCTCCTTTGGGATCAGATCCCAGGGAACAGTCCAGTTCCGGGTGCTCTGTGGCTCCTGTGGGATCAGATCCCCTGGAACAGCCCCGTTCTGGGTGCTGGCATCTCCTTTGGGATCAGATCCCAGGGAACAGCCCCGTTCCGGGTGCTGGCATCTCCTTTGGGATCAGATCCCAGGGAACAGTCCAGTTCCGGGTGCTGGCAGCTCCTTTGGGATCAGATCCCAGGGAACAGCCCCGTTCCGGGTGCTCTGTGGCTCCTGTGAGATCACATCCCAGGGAACAGCCCCGTTCCGGGTGCTGGCAGCTCCTTTGGGATCAGATCCCAGGGAACAGCCCCGTTCCAGGTGCTCTGTGCCCCCTGAGCCCTCCCCCAGCTCTCCTTGCCCTCCATCCACACTCCCGAGCCCTCGGGGCTGTTTTTCGGGATGCTTTCCCGGGTTTCGGGTGGGTTCTCACGGCTCCCTCCCTCCCAGCAAAGCACCACCCTGCGGAACATGGCCCGGATGTCCGTGCGGGTGCGGGTCCGGCGGCCCAGCGGAGGTGAGCGGGGAGCGTTCCGGGATAACGGCGTGTCCTGTGGGATCCCAGTTCTGCACCGGGATAACGCTGGGATGGGAGGGAATAACGCTGGGATGGATGGGAATAATGCTGGGATGGGTGGGAATAATGTTATTATACATGGGAGGGATACATGGGAATAATGCTGGGATACGCGGGACTAATGCTGGGATACGTGGGAATAATGTTAGGATATATGGGAATAATTCTGGGATACATGGGAATAACATTGGGATGCATGGGAGTAATGTTGGGATATGTGGGAATAATGTTGGGATACATGGGAATAATGTTGGGATACATGGGAATAATTCTGGGATATATGGGAATAATATTGGGATGCATGGGAATGATGTTATGAGACACTGGAATAATGTTGGGATACACTGGAATAATGGTGGGATATGTGGGAATAATGTTATGATATATGGGAATAATTTTATGAGACAGGAATAATGCTGGGATATATGGGAATAATGTTGGGATACACAGGATTAATGTTGGGATATGTGGGAATAATGTTGGGATACACTGGAATAATGTTGGGATACATGGGAATAATGTTGGGATATATGGGAATAATGTTATGAGGTACCAGGATAATGTTGGGATACATGGGAATAACGTTGGGATACATGGGAGTAATGTTATGAGATACCAGGATAATGTTGGGATACGCTGGAATAATGGTGGGATATGTGGGAATAATGTTAGGATATATGGGAATAATATTGGGATACATGGGAATAACATTGGGATACATGGGAGTAATGTTATGAGATACCAGGATAATGTTGGGATACACTGGAATAATGGTGGGATATGTGGGAATAATGTTGGGATACACAGGAATACTGTTGGGATATATGGGAATAATATTAGGATATGTGGGAATAATGTTGGGATATGTGGGAATAACATTGGGATACATGGGAGTAATGTTATGAGATACCAGGATAATGTTGGGATACGCTGGAATAATGGTGGGATATGTGGGAATAATGTTAGGATATATGGGAATAATATTGGGATATATGGGAATAATGTTGGGATACACAGGATTAATGTTGGGATATGTGGGAATAATGTTGGGATACATGGGAGTAATGTTATGAGATACCAGGATAATGTTAGGATATGTGGGAATAATGTTATGGTATATGGGAATAATGCTGGGATATATGGGAATAATGTTGGGATACATGGGAATAATGTTATGAGACACTGGAGTAATGCTGGGATATGTGGGAATAGTGTTATTATACATGGGAGTAATGTTGGGATACATGGGAATAATGCTCTGAGATACCAGGATAATGTTGGGATACGTGGGAATAACGTTGGGATACGTGCGAACAATGCTCTGAGACACTGGAATAATGTTGGGATACGTGGGAATAATGCTGGGATACGTGGGAATAACATTGGGATACATGGGAATGATGCTCTGGGACACCGGGACGATGCTGGGATACACGGGAATAACGTTGGGATACATGGGAACGATGCTCTGGGACACCGGGACGATGCTGGGGTCCCGTTAGTCGAAGATGCCTCTGCCCAGGTGAAGGTGCAAGCGGGGCCATTCCAAAGCCGATACGGATTGAATTTAACAGGAAACTTGAGGGAAAGAGAGGGAAAAATTGGTTCTGAGGATAATCCCCTCCACGGATCCCTGCCCTGTCCCACCGGCCCTGCTCCTCCTCCTCCTCCTCCTCCTCCTCCTGCTGCTCTTCCCGGTGCTGGGAATCCCGGGGTTCCTCGGGAGGCTCCGCTTTCCCGGAGCCCCGATCCCGGCTATCCACAGGCGTTTGGGTGGCACCCGCGGGAGGCCTCGCTGCCTTCCTCGGGGAATCCTGGTCTGGATCGGTTCTCCCAGGCCTGGAATCAGTTATCCGCTTAGTTACCCCTGCGGGGATCCCTTTCCCGGCTCTGGGGGAGGAGCGAACCCCGAGCGAGCCCCGCGCCCTGAACGGGGGGATCCTTTTCCAGAGGAGCTGGAGCTGAGCTCGGCGGAGCTGGTGCCGGGCGACTGCATCCGGCTGCCCGCGGACGGGGCGCTGCTGCTGCCCTGCGACGCCGCGCTGCTCACCGGCGAGTGCATGGTCAACGAGAGCCTGCTGACCGGTGAGAGCCGCCCTTCCCCGCTGCGCCCCTGACCCCCCTGCGCCGCCCCGGGGTGATAATTCCCGCCGGGAATGTTCTCCGGGCAGGGGAGAGCGTGCCGGTGATGAAGACGCCGCTGCCGGCGGGCGGGCAGGCGGCCGGAGCCGTGTACTGCCCCGAGGAGCACCGGCGGCACACGCTCTTCTGCGGGACACAGGTCATCCAGGCCAAGGCCTACGCGGGCACCGACGTGCTGGCCGTGGTCACCCGCACAGGTGAGCCCTTGGGCTGAGTCCCGGGATGAATCCTGGGATGGGAGAGCTCCTGGAATTGGGGAGAGCTTCTCCCACTCCCGTGTGGGATTTCCAGGCTCCTGGAAACAGGGAGAGCTTCCTCCAGCCCCATGTGGGATTTCCAGGCTCCTTGGGGTGGGGAGAGCTTCCCCCAGCCCATTGTGGGATTTCCAAGCTCCTGGAAGTGGGGAGAGCTTCCCGCAGCACAGGATGGGATTTCCAGGCTCCTGGAAACAGGGAGAGCTTCTCCCAGCCCCGTGTGGGATTTCCAGGCTCCTGGAAACACGGAGAGCTTCCCCCAGCCCCGTGTGGGATTTCCAGGTTCCCAAAAATGGGAAGAGCTTCCCCCAGCCCAGTGTGGGATTTCCAGGCTCCAGGAAACAGGGAGAGCTTCCCCCAGCCCCGTGTGGGATTTCCAGGCTCCTGGAAACGGGGAGAGCACCCCTGGGAGCGGTGCCACGCTGTGACCTCCTGGCCCTGTCCCGCAGGGTTCTGCACGGCCAAGGGGGACCTCATCAGCTCCATCCTCTACCCCAAACCCGTGAGCTTCAAGTTCTACAAGGACGCCGTGAAGTTCGTGCTGTTCCTGGCCCTCCTGGGTAGGTCCGGGCCTGGAGGCGCATCCCGGAGCACCCAAATCCCTTGGAATGGCGGGACCCGCCCCCCATCCCGCTCCTGCAGTTTGTAACCGAGCCCGTTCTCCCCGGCGCAGCACTCATCGGCACCGTGTACAGCATCCTCATCCTGGTTAGGAACCAGGTAGGGCCGTCGGAGCAGCGGGAGAATCCCCGGGGATCCACCGGCCGTGCAGGATTCCCACCCCTCTCCCTCCCCCTCCTCCTCCTCCTCCTCCTCCTCCTCCTCCTCCTCCTCCTCCCCTCCCAGGTGCCCGTGGGACAAATCATCATCCGCGCCCTGGACCTGGTCACCGTCATCGTGCCGCCGGCGCTGCCCGCCGCCATGACCGTGGGCACCATCTACGCGCAGAACCGGCTGAAGAAGCAGGGCATCTTCTGCATCAGCCCGCCCCGCATCAACCTCTGCGGGAAGCTGCGCCTCGTCTGCTTCGACAAGGTGAGCCCCAAGCTGAGCCGTGCCCGGCCGGCCTCGCTGCCCGCCCCGGGGGGCTCGCCCGGGCCCACCGCGCTGTGCCCGCAGACCGGGACGCTGACCGAGGAGGGGCTGGACGTGTGGGGCGTGGTGCCCCTGGAGGGACAGCGCTTCTTGCCCCTGGTGCACGAGCCGCGCTGCCTGCCCGCCGGGGCCCTGCTGTACGCGCTGGCCACGTGCCACGCCGTGTCGCCGCTGCGGGGACAGCTCGTTGGGGACCCTGTGGACCTCAAGATGCTGGAATCCACCGGCTGGGTGAGGCGGGAGTTGTGGGTCCGGAGAGGGAGCGGCGGGAATGTCGCCCTGCCGGGATGTGGGGTGTAGGACCCTACAAAGCGCTTTGGGGGTCTCGGTTACAGCGCCTGGAGATGACGGAGGAGGAGGAAGGGGAGCTCCCGGTGTTGCAGCAGTTCGGGATGAAGGTCTTGGCCGTGGTGAGGCCTCCGCCGGAGGAGGAGCAGCCACGGGACAGGGTAACCCCACGGGGCGGCGTCCCCCATTCCCACCTCCTGGAGAAATCCCGCCCGGCCCTGACACCCGCCCGCTCCCCACAGAAGCTCCAGGCGCCCGTGGGGATCCTGCGGCGTTTCCCGTTCTCCTCCTCCTTCCAGAGGATGAGCGTCCTGGTGAAGCTGCCCGGGGAAGCCGCGGCCCACGCCTACGTCAAGGGCGCCCCGGAGATGGTGGCCAGTCTGTGCAGGAAGGAAACTGGTTCGTGCTGGGAGACGGGGCTCACCCCCGCTCCTGCTGACTCATCCCCCTGGGAATTACCCTCAGGAATGCTGTGGGGCAGCTCCCGAAGGCTTTGGAGTGGCTGCAGCCACGTGGAGGGGAAGAAAACGGGAGCCAGAAGATGGGGAATGGGGCTGGGGGCTTCCTCCGGCTCAGGATGAGAGCTCCAGGATCCTGGAAACAGGGAGAGCTTCCTCCAGCCCAGTGTGGGATTTCCAGGCTCCTGGAAATGGGGAGAGCTTCTCCCAGCCCCGTGTGGGATTTCCAGACTCCTTGGGGTGGAGAGAGCTTCCTCCATCCCATTGTGGGATTTCCAGGCTCCTGGAAATGGGGAGAGCTTCTCCCAGCCCAGGATGGGATTTCCAGGCTCCTGGAAGTGGGGAGAGCTTCCTCCATCCCAGTGTGGGATTTCCAGGCTCCTGGAAGTGGGGAGAGCTTCCCCCAGCCCCGTGTGGGATTTCCAGGCTCCTGGAAACAGGGAGAGCTTCCCCCAGCCCAGGATGAGATTTCCAGGCTCCTGGAAACAGGGAGAGCTTCCCCCAGCCCAGTGTGGGATTTCCAGGCTCCTGGAAACAGGGAGAGCTTCCCCCAGCCCAGTGTGGGATTTCCAGGCTCCTGGAAGTGGGGAGAGCTTCCCCCAGCCCCGTGTGGGATTTCCAGGCTCCTGGGAACAGGGAGAGCTTCCCCCAGCCCAGAGTGGGATTTCCAGGCTCCTGGGAACAGGGAGAGCTTCCCCCAGCCCAGAGTGGGATTTCCAGGCTCCTGGGAACAGGGAGAGCTTCCTCCATCCCAGTGTGGGATTTCCAGGCTCCTGGAAGTGGGGAGAGCTTCTCCCAGCCCAGGATGGGATTTCCAGGCTCCTCGAGGAGCAGCTGCTCACGAGCACCCCAAGCCCTGGAGCTCCGTGTCCCCTCTCCGGAGCCGGGCTTCCCTCAGGAGCTGTTCCGGCCTCGCTTTTCCAGTGCCCCCGGATTTCTCCCGGATGCTCCGGCACTACACCACCGACGGGTTCCGGGTGCTGGCCCTGGCCTGCAAAGCCCTGGGCACGGTGGCCACCTTTGAGGAGGCCCTGCAGCTCCCCAGGTTGGTGCCAGCGCTGCCTCTCTCCCCCTCCTCGCTGGCTCCTGGCATTTCCCGGGATTCCCCGCAGGGAATTAAACCCCAATCCATCCCGAAGGAATTCCCGGCTGCCTCCCAGATGGGATTTTCCCTGTTTCCACCCCTCGACCCTCCCTGCCGGTGTGGAGGAGGCGCTGAAAGGCTCCTCATCTCCCTCCAGGGACGCCGTGGAGAGCGGCCTGAGCTTCCTGGGCTTCCTGGTCATGAAGAACGTCCTGAAGCCGGAGTCTGCTCCGGTGATCCACCTGCTGAGGAGCGCCAACATCCGCCCCGTCATGGTCACAGGTGATCCTGCGGGGACGGACACGGACAGTCCTGGGCGGGGTGTGAGGGGAAGGGCTCTCCCAGCGGGAATCCCACCGGGAATTCCACCAGAGGGGACTGGGATCCAGGGCTGGGGAAGGATGGGAGATGGACAGTCCTGGGTGGGGTGTGAGGTGAAGGGCTCTCCCAGCGGGAATCCCACCGGGAATTCCACTGGAGGGACCAGGGGTCGGGGAGGGACGGGACACGGACAGTCCTGGGCAGGGTGCGAGGGGAAGGGCTCTCCCAGCAGGAATCCCACCGGGAATTCCACCAGAGGGGACTGGGATCCGGGGCTGAGGAGGGATGGGACACAGTCCTGGATGGGGTGTGAGGTGAAGGGTTCTCCCAGCAGGAATCCCACCAGGAATTCCACTGGAGGGACCAGGATCCGGGGCTGGGGAGGGACGGCGCACAGACAGTCCTGGGTGGGGTGCAAGGAGGAAGGGCCTTCCCAGCAGGAATCCCACCAGGAATCCCACCAGGAATCCCACTGGAGGGGACTGGGGTCCAGGGCTTGGGAAGGGACAGGAGACAGGGAGTCCTGGGTGGGGTGCAAGGAGGAAGGGCCTTCCCACCAGGAATCCCACCAGGAATCCCAGCAGGGTTCCCAGCAGGGATCCCAGCAGGAATCCGTGGCCCGGAGCAGCTGTGGGGCCTCCTGGATCCCAGTTTTGTGCATCCCCGCCCTCGGCACACAGGATTTGCTGTGGGCTCAGGGTGTGGAGGTTTTTTGGGTGGAAGGACTCGTTGCACTGCTGCCCATCCCCTAAATACCTAAATATGTGTGAAATCCTGAATTTCGTGGCCAATGGGGGGGTGTAGAGTCATCTCCAGGTGTTTTCCAGGCAGGAGAACAGGATTTGAACCCACTTTTCTTTGGGGCAGGGCAGGCAGCAGGTTTTGGGGGAAAGAAGGGGGAGGCGAAGCCCCCGCGTGGCCGCGGTGGCCGGGAGAGGGGACACGGCCGGTTCGGGCTGCTCCTCCTGGCCCGGGAATTCCAAACGCTCATTCCTGGTGCCGCCGCGTGTCCCTGGCAGGGGACAACATGCTGACAGCCATGAACGTGGCGCGCGGGTGCCGCATGGTGGAGCCCAGGGAGGGCGTCATCTTCGTCACGGCCTCGCCGCCCGGCCACGGCAAACCCGCCGCCCTCAAGTTCGTCCTGGCCGAGCATTCCCAGGGCGAGGAGCAGCCCGAGGTGAGAGCCCAGGGCGCCTCGTGGGAGCCCAGACTGCCCCGTCACCCTGCAGGGCTCGGGTTTCCAGGGAATCCCTGAGTTCCGGGGTGGTTTGGGTTGGGAGGGAGCTTAAAGCTCATCCCGTGCCATGGGCAGGGACGCCTTCCGCTGTCCCAGGGTGCTCCAACCTGTCCTGGGGCACTGCCAGGGATCCAGGGGCAGCCACAGCTGCTCTGGGCACCCTGTGCCAGGGCCTCCCCACCCTCCCAGCCAGGAATTCCTTCCCAATATCTAAGGAATGGAGTCCCTCGAATCCGGCTTTCTCAGCCATCCTGGGAACCTCAGACTCCCAAAATGGTTTGGGTTGGAAAGGACCTCAGAGCCCATCCCATTCCACGGGCAGGGGCCCCTTCCACCCCCCCAGGGAGCTCCAGCCTGGCCTCGGGCACTGCCAGGGGTGGGAGGGGATTCCCAGCATCGTTATCCTTGGGGGCAATTAACGGTGTGCTCCTGCCCCTCCCAAATCCCTCCTGCGGGAGAGGTTCAGCCGCTCCCGCCTTTCCCTGGGAGCGCGTCCGGCTGGAACGGCGGCTCCCAACACCTCCTGGGTGCGGCCAGGTCCTGGGGGGCTGGGTCAGACTGGCCCTGTGCCCCAAACACCTCCTGGGTGCTGCCAGGTCCTGGGGGGCTGGGTCAGCCCAGCCCTGTGCCCCAAACAGCCCCGTTTGTGGGCCTGGGGTTGGGATCCCGGGAGGGCCGTTCCCTGCGGCTCCGGGCTGGACATGGGGGGCTCGGTCAGCCCGGCCCTGTGCCCCAAACAGCCCCACCGGTGTGCATGGATTTGGGATTTCAGGGAGCTGTTCCCTGAGGTTCCAGGTTTGGTGTGGAGGGCTGGGTCAGCCCGGCCCTGTGCCCCAAAGAGCTCCGTTTGTGTGCCTGGGGTTGGGATTTCAGGGAGCCGTTCCCTGAGGTTCCAGGTTTGGTGTGGGGGGTTCGGTCAGCCCAGCCCTGTGCCCCAAACAGCCCCACCGGTGTGCCTGGATTTGGGATTTCAGGGAGCCGTTCCCTGCGGCTCCGGGCGGTCCCAGCCCAGCTCCGGGGGCTGTGCAGGGGTCGGGGCTGCAGAGCTGGAGCTGCTCTCCCCGGCAGGGCCCGCAGCAGCAGCAGCAGCAGCAGCGGGACAGCTCCTCCCTCCCGCCCCGGCACTGCCACTTCGCCCTCAATGGGAAATCCTTCCAAGTGGTCTGTGAGCACTTCGCCGACCTCCTGCCCAGGGTGAGCCCGGCCGGGAACCTCCGGAGGGGTTGGGAATCCTCCAGTGGGGCTGGGAATGCTCTGGGGGCTTGGGATCCTCCGGTGGGGTTGGGAATGCTCCAGTGGGGTTGGGAATCCTTCAGTGGGGTTGGGAACTCTCCAGTGGGGTTGGGAATCCTGTGGGGGGGTTGGGAATCCTCCAGTGGGACTGGGAACTCTCCATCGGTTTGACCTCTCCGGGGTTTCCCACTGCGGCCGCACAGCCCCAAACCAGAGCTCCCTGCGGGTTCCTTTGGCCAATGTGACATTCCCAGTTCCCTGCTGGCCATTCCCAGCTCCCTGCTGGCCATTCCCATCACCCTGCCGGCCATTCCCTGTGCCCTGCTGGCCATTCCCAGTTCCCTGCTGGCCATTCCCATCACCCTGCTGGCCATTCCCTGTTCCCTGCTGGCCATTCCCATCACCCCGCTGGCCATTTCCTGTTCCCCGCTGGCCATTCCAGTTCCCTGCCGGCCATTCCCTGTGTCCTGCTGGCCATTCCCTGTTCCCTGCCGGCCATTCCCTGTTCCCTGCTGGCCATTCCCTGTTCCCTGCCGGCCATTCCCATCACCCTGCCGGCCATTCCCTGTGTCCTGCTGGCCATTCCATCGCCCTGCTGGCCATTCCCTGTTCCCTGCCGGCCATTCCCATCACCCCGCTGGCCATTCCCTGTTCCCTGCCAGCCATTCCCATCACCCTGCCGGCCATTCCCTGTTCCCTGCTGGCCGTTCCCTGTTCCCTGCCGGCCATTCCCTGTTCCCTGCCGGCCGTTCCCATCACCCCGCTGGCCATTCCCTGTTCCCTGCTGGCCATTCCCAGTTCCCCGCTGGCCATTCCCTGTTCCCTGCCGGCCGTTCCCCGGGGCCCTCGGGGCCGGGAACGCCGCCGGCCGTGACGGGCCCTGCCGGGTTTCAGATCCTGCTCCGCGCCACGGTGTTCGCGCGCATGCTGCCCGAGCAGAAGGCGCAGCTGGTGAGCAGCCTGCAGGAGCTCAAGTAAGGCCCGGGGGCGGATCCCGGGGCTTCGTCCTGGGAATGTGGAATGGATCCCTCGGGAGGTGCTGCAAACCTCCCCCGGCTGCCCCCGCGCTGTGGGACGGGGACGTTTCCCCCCGGGTGCTCCAGCCTGGAGCGGGGCATCCGCGGGAACGTGGATCCCTGGGGAACGTGGATCCCTGAGGAACGTGGGGTCCCTGAGGAACGTGGGATCCCTTTCCTGTGTTCCCTGCGGAATGTGGGATCCCTTTCCCCCAATCCCTGAGGAGTGTGAGATCCCTTTCCTGCATTCCCTGAGGAACGTGGGATCCCTTTCCCCCAATCCCTGCAGAACGTGGGATCCCTTTCCCCTATTCCCCAAGGAACGTGGATCCCTTTCCCCCATTCCCTGAGCAACGTGGGATCCCTTTCCTGCATTCCCTGCAGAACGTGGGATCCCTTTCCCCATTCCCCAAGGAACGTGGATCCCTTTCCCCATTCCCTAAGGAACGTGGGATCCCTTTCCCCCAATCCCTGAGGAGTGTGAGATCCCTTTCCTGCATTCCCTGCGGAACGTGGATCCCTTTCCCCCAATCCCTGCGGAACGTGGGATCCCTTTCCCCATTTCCTGAGGAACGTGGGTCCCTTTCCCGCAGCTACTGCGTGGGGATGTGCGGGGACGGCGCCAACGACTGCGGGGCGCTGCGGGCGGCCGACGTGGGCATCTCCCTGTCCGAGGCCGAGGCGTCCGTGGCCTCGCCCTTCACCTCCCGCGTGGCCACCATCGAGTGCGTGCCCAGGGTCATCCGGTGAGCGCGGGGCGATCCCGGGAGCGCCGCCGGCCCCCCTCGGGAGAGCTCCATCCCGGGGAGGGGGCGGCCGGTGCGTGACCCCGTGTCCCCCCGCAGGGAGGGCCGGTGCTCCCTGGTCACCTCCTTCGGGGTCTTCAAGTACATGGCGCTGTACAGCCTGGTGCAGTTCGTGTCCGTGCTGCTGCTCTACACCGTGAGTCCCGCCCCGCGCCCCCGCTCTCCTCTGGGAGCTCCCCGGCGTCGCCTCATCCCGCCCGCCCCTCTCCTCCTCCCCAGATCAACACCAACCTGAGCGATTTCCAGTTCCTCTTCTTCGACCTGGTCATCACCACCACGGTGGCCGTGCTGATGGGGCGCACGGGGCCGGCGCCGGCGCTGGGTGTGCGGCGGCCGCAGGGGGCCCTGATCAGCGGCGTGGTGCTGGGCAGCCTGGTGCTGCAGACGGCGCTGCTCGTCGCCGTGCAGGTCCTCAGCTACTTCATCACCGTCTCGCAGAGCTGGTGAGGCGCCCGGAATCGGGGAGTCGGGAATTGCACGGCTGGAAAAGGCCACCGAGCCCCAGCACCGGCCCCTGTTCGCCGCTGACGCCCGAGTGCCGCTTCCGTGGTGGTCTGGGCGCTGCCAGGGCTGGTGATTCCACCGAGGCTGTTCCAGTGCTTTGCAGCCCTTCCCGTGCCGGAATTCTTCGCAATATCCCATTTAACCTGCCCTGTTTCCCGTGGGTTTGGGGATGGGAGCGGCGCCGCAGTTGTGGCAGAGCCCAGGGTTTGTCCCAGGATTTGGGGTCTGGCAGCAGCCAGGGAACCGTGGAGTGTCCTCAGCTGGGAGGGATCATCCAGTCCCACCCCTGGCCCTGCACAGACACCCCAAATCCCCCCCTGGCAGCGCTGTCCAAACGCTCCTGGAGCTCTGGCAGCCTCGGGGCCGTGCCCATTCCCTGGGGAGCCTGGGCAGTGCCCAGCACCCTCTGGGGGAAGAACCTTTCCTGATCTCCAACCTAAACCCCCCTGGCACAGCTCCAGCCGTTCCAAGGGATCCATCCCTGGCCCCAGAGCAGGGATTGGAGCTGCCCCTGCTCCTCCTCCCCTCACGAGGAAGTTGTGACCTCGATGGAGAAGGAGGGGTGGTGTCCCCATGCTGACCCCATCCTGTGTCCCCCGGCACAGGTACGTGCCCCTGAACAGCACGGTGACGGCGCCGCAGAACCTGCCCAACTACGAGAACACCGTCCTGTTCTGCGTCAGCGGCTTCCAGTACCTCATCCTGGCCGTGGCCATGTCCAAGGGACCCCCCTTCCGGGAGCCGCTCTACACCAACGGTGGGGACGCTGCGAGCCACCAGCCCTCCCTCCTCCTCCTCCTCCTCCTCCTCCTCCTCCTCCTCCTCCTCCTCCTCCTACTGCTGCTCCTGCTGCTCACCCCGTCCCCTCTCGCCCCCAGTGCTCTTCCTGCTCGTGCTCGTCCTGCTCTTCGGCCTGATGACCTGGCTGACCCTCTACCCGCTGGGCTTCCCCAAATCCCTGCTGAAGCTCCAGGCCATCGAGGATTTCAGCTTCAAGCTGCTCCTCCTGGGCATCGCCGCCCTCAACTTCTTCGCCGCCTTCGTGCTGGAGGTGGGTCCGGGGGGGATTTGGGATCCTCCTGGAGCTGTCCCGGGTGGGCACTGGGCTCCTTCCCTCCCCCAACCCTGATTCCCTCCCCGTTCCGGCCCCAGACCGCCCTGGATCACGGCTTGCTCGGCTGCTTCCGAAGGCTGCGCCGGAAAAAAGCCTCCAAGAAGCTTTTCAAGAGGCTGGAGAAGGAGCTGAGCCAGCAGCAGCCGGGCTGGCCGCCCCTGGACCAGCCGCTGTTCGCCACGCCCAGGATGTCCCTGGCCGTGAGATAGCGGGGCCAGCAGTGCCCACCCGCCCCCCCGCCTCGGACACCTCCTTAATTTATTGATCCCAGAAAAAGCAGGGATGCGGCGGCCGGGCGGGATCCCTCGGCATCGCAGATGTGAATCCCATGGCCACGGTGGTCCCACGGCCACTCTGATCCCATGGCCACAGTGGTCCCATGGCTACGGTGGTCCCATGGCTACAGCCCACGGCCACGCTGATCCCACAGCCACTCTGATCCCACAGCCACGCTGATCCCATGGCCACGGTGGTCCCACGGCCATGCTGATCCCACAGCCACGGTGATCCCGCAGCCACGCTGATCCCACAGCCACGCTGATCCCATGGCCACAGTGGTCCCACGGCCACGCTGATCCCACAGCCACGCTGATCCCACGGCCACAGTGATCCCATGGCCACGCTGATCCCGTGGCCATGCTGATCCCACGGCCACGCTGACCCCACGGCCATGGTGATCCCGTGGCCACACTGATTGCATGGCCGTGGTGATCCCACAGCCACTCTGATCCCATGCCCATGGTGGTCCCACAACCACGCTGATCCCACGGCCACGCCGACCCCGTGGCTGCACTGGTCCCACAGCTATGCTGACCCCATGGCCACGCTGGTCCCACAGCCACGCTGACCCCACAGCCGCGCTGGCCCCACGGCCACGCTGATCCCACGGCCATGCTGACCCCATGGCCACGCTGGTCCCACGGCCACGCTGACCCCATGGCCATGGTGGTCCCACGGCCACACTGACCCCATGGCCACGCTGATCCCACGGCCACGCTGACCCCACGGCCATGGTGGTCCCACGGCCACGCTGATCCCGTGGCCACAGCCCAGAGGAGCAGGAACGGGGCAGAAGATCCAGAGGAGGAAGAGGAGCATCCAGCCCGGCTCTTCCCACAGGACTTCTCCCGCTCCCTCTGGCCACCGGGGCTACTTTGGCCTCTCGTGGCCGGCCCGGCCGCCGGGCAGGGGGTCCCTGCTGTCCCCAGCGCCCCGGCTCTGTGTCACTGTGAAGCGCCTCCCCGCGCTCCCGTCCCCTCTAGATGTGTAGGGAGTTTACAGTCCCCGTTCCCGGCTTGCCAGCGATGCTGCTCCATCCCCAGCACGGCCCGGGGCCCTCCTCCGCTCGGAACGCTCGGGCAGAGCTCCCCTGCTCGGGGATGGGGCCTCTGTAGCGTTACAGACCCCACAAATTCTCTATTTTTTAACTCTCCTCCCACGCCCCGGGGCGCGGGAGCTGTCGGGTTGCGGACGGGGCTGTCGCGGGCCTCGTCTAATAAATTAACATTTATTTTCCTGGCTGCTCGTCTGTGCTGCCCGCCAGGGGCGGGTTCGGGGTGGCCCCGGTGAGTGCCCGCGGAGGACACGGGGCCGGGAGGAGGTTTCGGGGTCACCTCGTTCCCGGGCGGGCCGGGAAACGCTCGGCTCGATGCTCGAAAGCAGGGCCCGGAGCCAGGGATGACACCGCCGGGATTCCTGCAGCCCAGACCGAGCTGGACAGCCTCTCTCCAGCTGGAATTTCCTAGAAAATAACAACAACCGCTGGAGAAGCCCAGGTGTCCTGGCCGAGGCTCCAAAACCTCGCCGCTCCCACCGAGGGGAAGCCGGGAGACGGAGACGCCGCATCCCGAAGGGAGCAGCGGCTCCCCGGGCTGGGGGCTGCGCCGCCCGCACCCCCCCGCCGGGGTTTTCCAGCTGGCTCCGGGATCCCGGGCTGGTTCCTGCAGGGATTTGCTTCCATGGAAAGTCTGAACCCCCTCCGAGCGCCGGCGGCGCCTCTCTGCCCTCCGGGAGCTGGGGATTAGATCAGGAAATGAGGCACAAGCAGAGGTAAGAGGTTTCCTGAAGGCCCGGCCAAGGCTGCAGTTGTTAACCCAGGCTTCCCGAGCCGGAAAATCCCTCCACGCTCACAGAACCCTCGCCGAGTTTTGCCCGTTCCCGGCGGATTTCAAAGCAAAAGCACCCAGGAGCCGCTTCCCCTCGGAATTCCCGCGCGCTCCGGGGTGTTGGGCTTGGATGGGTCGGGAGGGTGTTCCCGGTCCCGGGGGAGCTGTAATTTAATTTAATTTAATTTAATTTAATTTAATTTAATTTGATTTAATTATGGACAGGCAGCTCCTGCCCCTGGATGGAGGCTGGCAGGGCTGGCACAAGGGTAACGCTGGAGCTGGGGGCCGGCAGAAGCTTGGGGGGAGCAGCTGAGGTGGTTTTGGGGTCCTTTGGGTGGTTTTATCCATCCCTCAGCCTGGAGAGGAGCTGGGAGCCCCTTCCAGCCTCGTCCGCCTCTCGTCCTGCTCTGAAAATCCTCTTTTCCCTGGGTTTTGCAGCTCTCGGGCCCTGTCCCGGCGCTCAGCCAGCGCGGGCTGGCTGCAATCCAACCCCACGGGAGAAACCCAAATCTCCTCCGCTCATCCCCGCTCCCGTCTCCAGAGCCCTCCGCCCTCCGTCCCAGCGCCCTCCCCGCGCTCCTTTCCTGGGTTTTCACCCCAAACCCGCGGCGTTCATCCCCCGGCTCCGGCTCTGGCTCCGCGCCGAGCTCGGGGGGGGTTTTGGGGATCATCCTCATCCTGCCGGGATCCCCCGGAACGCGCCGGGAGCGGGGAAAAGGGACCCCCGGGGGCCGCAGAGCCTCCAGCAGCCCCAGTTTGGGTGGGAAAAGCGGGATTTGGGCCCTTTTTCCGCTCCATGCCGGGATGAATCCCCTGCGGGGCTGCAGCATCCTCGCTGCTGGGGGCGGATCGGGAGCGCCAGCGCCGGGCCTGGGTCGGGAGGGGCGATGAGACCTCAGCATCCCAGATTTTGGGGGTGACGGGGTTTTTTTTTTTCCCCCCAGAAAAATTCCCCGAGCTGCTCCTTCCATCCCTCCCTGCCTCCAGCAGCACCAGCCCCGGCCCGCTCCGTGCGGGAGCCGCGCGGGATCCTCCTCCCTGCTCGCTCCTCCGGGGATGGAAAACTCATCCCAGCGGGAAGAAAAACCCCAAAAAACCAGCAATCCGCCCCGTCCCGGCGCCCAGGGCAGCGCTGCCCGCTCCCCGACGGTCATTTGGGGTATTCCCTGTTTCCCCCGCCCCGCAGGGGGAGGAGGAAGGGGCCGGCCCAGGTGCGGCTTTAGGACCCAGCGGATCCCCCGTGCTGGAGGTAGGAGGTTTTTGGTGGTTTTTGGGTTTTTTGTGGGGTTTTTTTTTTGACTCTCATTGCAAGAGTTTTGGGGAAGCGGAGAGAGGAGACCGCGGCGGCGGGCGAGGGCAGAGCCGGCACTACCTGGTAAGGACCGGGCGAGGGAAACCCCCCAAATTCCAGGAATTCCGGCGACACCCCCCCCCCTCCGGCAGCAAACGGGGCTGAGCCCCCATTTCGGGGCTTTGTGAAATCACCTCAAAACCTCCATCGGCTGGGAGCTGGGAAAAGTTGTTTTCAACTTTTTAACCTCAAAAAGCCAAACCCCCACCTTGATTTCTGGAGTGCTGAGGGAACGGCAGCCGGGGGAGGGGGAGGGGGGCCCTTCTTTGAGGACTGACAGTTGGTGGAGGTTTTTAACCACTTCCAAAAAGTCTAAAAATACCCCAAAGCCTGGAGGAAGCCCTGGATTTGTTTGGTTTTGCGGTTGTTTTTTTTTTAAATTTTCCGTCCTGGAAAGAGATGGCAGAAAAGGGATCTTTTATTCCGATTTATTTTGGGGGACGGGCCCCTGAGGGAAAGGTGATGTGTGAAAACGGAGATGGGGGCACCGAGTTCTTTACCTCTGGTCGGAGGCCAAAAAAAAATTGGAATCCTTTAATATTCCCTTTGTTCTCCCACTCTCTGGCAACGGGAGGGCTTAAAGGGAAAAAAAAAAAGAAAGAAAGAAAAAAAAAAAGAAAAGAAAAGGAAAATGGGGAAAAAAAAGAAAAAAGCTGGGGGAGGGGGGAAAGGCTGGGGGAAGGTGGGGTTTAGCAGAATGAAAGGGACTGTGGTGTTCTTTCTGCGGGGTTGATTGTTCCCAGATGTGCAGTTGCAAAAACATCTGGCGCGGTCGGAGCCGCCGGACCCCTGCGCGGAGGGAGCGGAGTTTGGGAAGGGGGAGCGGCCGGGGGGGAGCGGCCGGAGCGGGGGGACGGCGCTGGGGGCGGCTTCAGCCCCTCCTGGGTGGCCTTGGGGTGAAGGGGGACACCGCGGGGACATCGCGGGGACACGGTGGGGACATCGTGGGGATATCACGGGGACATCGTGGGGACATCGTGGGGACATCGTGGGGACACCGCGGGGACATCGCGGGGTCGTCACGGAGCCGTCGGCGTCGCTGCGGGGTCTCCGTCGGGAGCAGCCGCTGGCGTGGCCGCCGGGGCAGACGTGACCCGACTGTCCCCGACCCGCGGCCAAACCCCGCGGGCTGCGGCCAAGGCTGGGGGGAGCTCAGGGGAGCGGAGCTCGGGAGAAGCTGCGCGGGCTGGAAAAGGAGCTGGCAGGGAGGTGACTCTGGAGCCGTGTCCTTGGCAGGGCGGGAGGACGGCGGGGGATGGCTCCGGAGGTGGTGTCCGTCTGTCCATCCCTCCCTGTGTCCATCCATCCATCCCTCTGTCCATCCATCCATCCATCCGTCCATCCATCCATCCCTCCCTGTGTCCATCCCTCCATCCATCCATCCATCCCTCCCTTCCATCCATCCCATCCATCCATCCATCCATCCATCCATCCATCCATCCATCCATCCCTGTGTCCATCCATGGATCCATCCATCCCTCTGTCCATCCATCCATCCCTCTGTCCATCCATCCATCCCTGTGTCCGTCCATCCATCCATCCCTGTGTCCATCCATGGATCCATCCATGGATCCATCCATCCATCCATCCATCCATCCATCCATCCATCCATGTGTCCATCCTTTCCTCCCTCCATCCTCCCATCCATCCATCCATCCCTCTGTCCCTCCATCCCTGTGTCCATCCATCCATCCATCCATCCATCCTCCCATCCCAGCCCAGGATCCAGGTGCTGTCCCAGATCCAAGCTCTGCCAGCAGCCCTCAGGCTCGGCAAAGCCTCCGGGGGCGCCGCTGATCCCGCTCGTCCCCCCAGTCCCCTTTATCCCGGGGCATCCCAGCCCCGGCTCAATCCGTGCCCGGGGCATCCCGGGCCGTGGGAAGCGGACGGGCCCTGTCCCAGCCTGGGGATCCCGGCTCAGGCGGGGAACGACTTCACCGATTTCCCACGGCGGGAAAGGGTCTGGAGCGTCTCCAGCGGCTCCAGCCCTGGGAATGGGGAGGACGAGATTCCTGCGGGATGAGCTGTGGTGGGGAAGGGGCTTTGTTCGGGTGGGGCTGCAGGAAGGGGTCCCTGGAGGTGCTGGGATGGTTTTGGAGAGGCTGAGGCGGCTGGAAGGATTTTGGGGAGAGATGGATGGAATCGGTGCAGGACAAGGTCCCTGGAAGGTGCCTTTGGGGGCTGGAAAATGCAACTTTGGTGATGGGGCAGGATGGGATCCCTGGTGGGTGCAGGATGGGATCCCTGGAAGGTGCAGGATCTGATCCCTGGTGGGTGCAGGATCTGATCCCTGGTGGGTGCAGGATGGGATCCCTGGAAGGTGCAGGATGGGATCCCTGGAAGGTGCAGGGTGGGATTCCTGGAAGGTGCAGGATCTGATCCCTGGTGGGTGCAGGATGGGATCCCTGGAAGGTGCAGGGTGGGATCCCTGGTGGGTGCAGGATGGGATTCCTGGAAGGTGCAGGATCTGATCCCTGGTGGGTGCAGGATGGGATCCCTGGAAGGTGCAGGGTGGGATCCCTGGTGGGTGCAGGATGGGATCCCTGGAGGGTGCAGGATCTGATCCCTGGAAGGTGCAGGATGGGATCCCTGGAAGGTGCAGGGTGGGATTCCTGGAAGGTGCAGGATCTGATCCCTGGTGGGTGCAGGATGGGATCCCTGGAAGGTGCAGGG
The DNA here is from genome assembly GCA_014706295.1 of Lycocorax pyrrhopterus obiensis. Taxonomy (NCBI): domain Eukaryota; kingdom Metazoa; phylum Chordata; class Aves; order Passeriformes; family Paradisaeidae; genus Lycocorax; species Lycocorax pyrrhopterus. The sequence continues at coordinate 158,108 of JACSVZ010000023.1, forward strand.
TGGGATCCCTGGAAGGTGCAGGATGGGATCCCTGGAAGGTGCAGGGTGGGATCCCTGGAAGGTGCAGGATGGGATCCCTGGAAGGTGCGGGAGGCGAGCCCTGGTGGGTGTAGGATCTGATCCCTGGTGGATGCAGGATCTGATCCCTGGAAGATCCCACACTCCGGAGCTGCTGTGGCCGGTCCCACTGACCCTTCCCGAGTCCCCCGGGGCTGGAGCCGCGTTCCCACGGGGTCTGGGGCGGGAATCCCTCCCGGCACGGGGGGTTGGTGTTCCCGCCCCGCAGGGATGAGATTCCAAAGGGTTCCTCTCCCCCGTGCCTCAGTTTCCCCGGAGAGGATCCCCCCGTTCGAGCGCCGGGAATGCCCTCGGGATTCACCCTCAGACCCCTTCCCTTGGATTCCAGAGGAGTTTTGGGGGAGAATTTCTCTTTTTCCCCCGATTTTCCCCCCTGGAGCTGGCGGGGGATGAGGGGGAAGGGCGGCCGGAATTCCTGCCCGGCTCACCGGCCCCGGCTCCTCTTCCCGCCGGGAAAAACACGCTTGGGAAACGCCGGGAAGCCGCGAGGGCCTGAGGCCGCCAAAGCCCGCGGGATTCTTCTCAAAATCCGCGGTTTTCTCCTCAAATCCCCACATTCCTTTGGATTTAGGGGACGCCCGGGCAAACGCAGCATCCCCCCCAAAACAACTCCTTTCCCAAGGAATTGGAAACCTCGGGAAAGGAGCCCCAAAGCTCCCCTCGGGGGGGTCCGGCCTTCTCCTCCCACATTCCGGAGCGATCCCGACATCCCGGGAGCGATCCCGACACTTCGGGACTGATCCGGACACCTCGGGCCTGATCCCGACATCCCGGAGCGATCCCGGCACCCCGGAGCGATCCCAACATCCCGGGAGCGATCCCGATACCCCGGGAGCGATCCCGACACCCCGGGAGTGATCCCGACCTCCCGGCGTTTCTCCTCCCTGCTCCGCCCCGGGGATGTTCCAGGGCTTGGTCCTTGCAGATCCCCTGGGAGCGGGCGGGAAGCCTTTTCTGGGGAAGTTTCTTGATTTTTGAGGATTTGGGGGGGAGAGGATTTTTTTGGAGCCAGCTCCCGGGGGCGTCTCAGGGTGGGGATGGGGGGAGCGTCCCCGTCTGTCCCCTCCCCCTGGATTCCCTCTGAATTCCCTCTGGATTCCCTCTGGATTCCCTCGGAATTCCCTCGGAATTCCCTCTGGATTCCCGCTGTTCCCTCATCCAGACTCCTCCGGCTGCATCCCGGCCCGCGCTCCCTCTCCATCGTTCCATCAGGATGAGAGCGACGGGGCTCTTCGTGCTGTGCCTGCCAGGTGAGTGTCCCCGAGCCCCCCGGGACCATTTGAATCCTCCAAATCCTCATTTTCCAGCTCCGTTTTTGCCGTTTTCCCTCATTTTTTAAACCCCAAGACCCATCTGGAGTCTCCAAACCCTCATTTTCAGGGTCAAAACCCCATTTTTAGAGATAAAAACCTCATTTTTAGTGTCCCAAAGCCTTATTTTTACATCCCAGAAGTTCCTTTTTAGGTCTCACATTTTCATTTTTGGAGCCCAAAGCTTTGATTCTGTGGTTGAAAACCTCATTTTTATGGTACAAACTTTCATCTCTAAGTACCAAACGCCCTTTTTGAGGTCGAAAGGCTCCTCTTAAGTGCCCAGAGCCTCATTTTTAAGGCCTAAAGTTTGGTTTTGAAGATCCAAAGCCTCGGATTTAGAGGCCAAAGTTTTGTCTATGGACCCAAACACCCATTTTTTGCCCCGAAGCCTCATTTTTACCTCCCAGAGTCTCATTTTGGGGACCAAAGCCTCCAAAAAAACAATTTTTAGGGGGCAAAGTGTTGATTTTTTTTGTCCCAAAGCATCGTTTGAGGGATGAGCAGGAGGTGGCCACAACTCCCAGAGATTTTTGGGCGGCTGCACCACCCCTCATTGCCCAAAATCCCCCCAAAAATCCCACTTCAGGCTGGGAGTGGCTCTGCACTGGGGGGGCACGAGGCACCGAGCGAGTCCCTCCCACCCTGGGGACACGGGGTGGCACAAAACCGGGACAAAACCCAGGGAAATGGGATTTATAACCCCCCGGGGGGGTTGGCGCGGGCGGGATGGAAACGAGGAGGGAGGGGACGGAGCCGGAGCCAGGGAAAGTTCGGGTGAAACCGGCTCCGCACAAAGGCTGCGGGACACGTGGAAAACATTACGGAGGCGAGGCCGAGGGAGGGGGGGGCCCGAGCCTCAAACCCCAACCCCGGCAGCATTCCCGGCCCAGGGATGCTCCCGGCTCCGGGACACAGAGGGATGGAGCCGCGTCCCGGGGATGGGGGCGAGCTGCTCCCCCCCTTCCCAAGAATTCGGAGCCCTTCACTCCTCCACGCTGGATTTGAAGCCCATTTTCCCCTGGATCCCATTTCCCCCCTGGATCCCATTTCCCCCCTGGATCCCATTTCCCTCCGGATCCCATTTCCCCCTGGATCCCATTTTCCCCCTGGATCCCATTTTCCCCCCGGACCCTATTTCCCCCTGGATCCCATTTTCTCCCTGGATCCCATTTCCCCCCTGGATCCCATTTCCCCCCCTGGATCCCATTTTCCCCTGGATCCCATTTCCCCCTGGATCCCATTTTCCCCCTGGATCCCATTTCCTCCCTGGATCCCATTTTCTCCCCGGACCCCATTTCCCCCTGGATCCTATTTTCCCCCGGATCCCATTTCCCCCCCGGATCCACGGCAGGATGAGCTCCAAGGGGATGCAGGGGGCTGGAGCCTCCCGGGGATCAGCGGGGTCGTGGTGTCCGGGATCCTCTGGGATCCCCTCCAGCGGCACCGGGATGCTGCAGGGACCCGGGGCTGGGGCTGCTCCTCCATCCTGGAGCATCCCAATTCCCGCTCTCCTGGGGCCGCGCGGCCCTGAGGACAGAGGGGTGGGATTGGGGGGTGATGGGAGCCGGGAACCCCAAATCCCGGGCTGGGGGTGTCCGTGGGAATCCCAAATCCCGGGCTGGGGGGGTCCATGGGATGGGATTGGGGGATGATGGGACAGAGAACCCCCAATCCCAGGTTTGGGGTGTCGGTGGGATGGGATTGGGGGATGATGGGGCAGGGAACCCCCAATCCCGGGCCGGGGGTGTCCATGGGATGGGATTGGGGGATGATGGAGCAGGGAACCCCCAATCCCGGGCTGGGGGTGTCAGTGGGATGGGATTGGGGGATGATGGAGCAGGGAACCCCCAATCCCGGGTTTAGGGTGTCGGTGCCCCGCTGCTGACCCCCGTCCCGCGTCCCCGCAGTGCTGCTGGCGCAGGGACAGTACAGCCGCTTCGAGGGCATCACCTACCCCGAGCCGGTCCAGTATTCCCAGTACGACCAGCAGGCAGGTGAGGGCCTTGAACTGGGGAACTCCTCGCCCCCTTCTCCCGCTGCCTTCTCCCCCTCAGCTTTTGCCTTCCCTGGACAAACACCCATCGCTCTGATCCCTCTTTTTGCTCCAGTCCTCTTTGCTCCGTCCTTTTCCTCCCGCCCCTGGAATTCCCAAACTTCCCATCTCCTCCCTCTCCTCTCACTGACAATTCTTCATTAAACCTTTACCCAACTCTTTATTGAACCTTTATCGGGTTCTTTATTAAGCCTTTACCCAATTCTTTATTAAATCTTTATCCAATTATTTATCAAACCTTTGCGCAATTCTTTATTAAACCTTTACCCAATTCTTTATTAAACCTTTATCTGATTATCTATTAAACCTTTATCCAATTATTTATTAAACTTTTATCCAATTCTTTATTAAACCTTCATTCATCTCAAAACCCCACCTGGTCGGGAGGGGCCCGGGCTCATCCCGTCGCTCCGACCACCACAAAATTCCAGGGATCTCATTTCCCGCATCCCGGGGATGAGTTTCCTCCCTAGACCCATCCTCAGCCTGTTCTGTTTTATCCCCCAGAAATTCAGGATTACTACGACTACCACGGTGAGTGTTTCCCTGTGGGTGCTGGGGGGGGATCGGGATTTTGGGGTGTCCCTGCACTGGGTGTGTCCTTGCAGATGTCACCCCCCGAGCCCCGGAGGAGCAGTTCCGGTACCAATCCCAGCAGCAATCCCAGCAGGAAACCGTGCCGGCCCCGACCCCAGGTGCGTGACAGCCCCCTGAAGTGGGTGACAGCCCCCTGAAGTGGGTGACAGCCCCCCAGGGTGGGTGACAGCCCCCCAAAGGTGGGTGACAGCCCCTCAAAGTGGGTGACAGCACTTCAGGGTGGGTGACAGCCCCCAAAGTGGGTGACAGCCCCCCAGAGTGGGTGACAGCACTCCAGGGTGGGTGACAGCCCCCAAAGTGGGTCACAGCCCCCCAAAGTGGGTGACAGCCCCTAAAGTGGGTGACAGTACCCCAGGGTGGGTGACAGCCCCCCCCAGACCCCCAATCCCAGGGCTGGGGGTCTCCATCCTTCCCCAGCCCCGCTGTGCTCCCCCCGGAGCAGTTCCTGGGTGCCAAGGAAGCTCCAGCCCCAAAATCCAGGGGAAAGGACAGGGAGACGGTTCTGCCCCATCCCAAAACTCCCTCCCCTGTCCCCCCTCAGCCGCGGTTCCCGAGACGGAGCCCACGGAGCCGGGGCCGCTCGGTGAGTGCTGATCCCGTTCCCGGTCCCCGTGGCCGGCTCCGTCCGCCCTTTCCCCCCTCTGGAGCCGGGATGTGCCTCTGGACCGGCCACAATCGGGGCGGGGGAGCCCCGGGAGTTCCCGGGAATTCCGCATTCCCGTTCTTCCCGCAGACTGCCGGGAGGAGCAGTACCCCTGCACCCGGCTCTACTCCGTGCACAAGCCCTGCAAGCAGTGCCTGAACGAGATCTGCTTCTACAGGTGCGTGAGGAGGGGGGGAACGCTCCCTCATTCCCTGACCCCCCCCCGGGGCTCTGGGAACCCCTCTGCTTCACCTCCCCGTCCTTTCTATCCCAAAAAAAACCCCAGCCTCCGCCGGGTTTACGTCATCAACAAGGAGATCTGCGTCCGCACCGTGTGCGCCCACGAGGAGCTGCTGCGAGGTGAGAGGGGGCACCCCGAGACACCCCCATCCCCATCACCCCCCTTTTCCCCACAATTTCGGGGCGGGGAAATCCCGCTGGGCCGAACCGAGCTGCTCCAGCAAAGCGGGGATCGCGTTTTGGGGTGGGGCTGGGGGGTTCCCGCAATGGGGGGAACCCACCCGCAATGGGGGGAACCGCAGTGGGGCGGGGGTCCCCTCGCTGCTCTCCCGGCGTTTTCCCGGCGTCCCGGGTTATGACTCCTCGCTTCCCGCAGCCGACCTGTGCCGGGACAAGTTCTCCAAGTGCGGGGTGATGGCCACGAGCGGCCTGTGCCAGACCGTGGGCGCGTCCTGCGCCCGCAGCTGCGGCGGCTGCTGAGCCCCCCCGGTCCCCGGCGACCCCGGGATCCCATCCTGGCCCCTTCCCGGCCCCTTCCCGGCCCCTCGCCCCGCTCCGGACCCGCCCCGCGCCGCTGGAGGTCCCGTGCATGAACGAGCAGCGTCCCGAAACCCCAGGACTGCTGGGTTTTGTGCACATAATAATTAAAACAGGGGGGGTTTATTATTTTTATGACTTCCTTTGTTCCGTGGCTGGGGGGGGGAGCCCCGGTTCCTGCGCGGGGGGATCCCGCAGAAAGCGGGGGGGCCCTGCGGCTCCCGGCTCCTTTCTTCGGGATTATTCCCGGTTTTTGGGGGGGTTTCTGATTATTTGAACGATTCCCAGCCCCGCGCACGGGGGGTGCGATGGTTTGGGGGGAGGGGGTGGGTTAGGGATTTTTGGGGTGTAAAATGGCGATTTTGGGGTGGTTGTTGGGGATGTGGGGGCTCAGTGTGGGGCGGTTCCTATAGGAAGAAGCGCGGTATGGAAATGTTTGGGGTGAGGTCTGGGTCACTTATAGACAATAAAGGGGTTTGTGGAGGGTTTGGGGCCGGCTTTGGGGTGGGTTTGGGGCCGGCTTTGGGGTGGGTTTGGGGTGTTGCCCCGTTCCCCTATGGAAGAGTGGTGGGCGGGTCTCTGCTGGGGTCTCAGTGTTTAGGGCTCGGGTCCCCTATAGAAAGGGTTGTGAGTGGGGTCTCGCAGTGTTTAGGGTCCCCTATAGAAAGGGGAGGGGTTGGGGGTGTGCTGCATGTGGAAGAAACAGGGTGCGGTGTAGGGGTTTGGGGGTTTTCTGCAGGTCCTTATAGGAAATTGTGTAGGGCAGCTCTCGGATACAGGGAGCAAGTCTCGGATATAGGGACAGCTCTCAGATACAGGGACAGCTCTTGGATATAGGGGGCAGCTCTCGGATATAGGGACAGCTCTCGGATACAGGGACAGCTCTCAGATATAGGGACAGCTCTCAGATACAGGGACAGCTCTCGGATATAGGGGCAGCTCTCAGATATACGGACAGCTCTCGGATATAGGGGCAGCTCTCGGATATAGGGGCAGCTCTCGGATATAGCGTAAAGCTCGTGTGTGGTGTGTAGCTCTTATATAGAGTGTATGTCTTGTATATGGGATTTAGTTCTTGTGTATAGGGTGCAGCTCTTGTATATAGGATGCAGAGCTGGTCTGTAGGGTGCATCTCTTGTATATAGGGTGCAGCTCTCATCTACAGGGTGCACTCCTCGTGTATAGGGTGCACCCCTCGTGTATAGGGTGCATCCCCTGCCTATAGCGTGTATCCCATACATACAGTGCATCACTTGTACACAGTGCGTGTTTCTCACGTATGGGGTGCAGCCCACGTGTATAGGGCATCCCTCCTCTGCACACCCTACAGCTCGTGTATATAGGGTGCAGTTCTCATCTATGGGGTGTACCTCTTACATTGCCTGTATGTTGTCTATAGGGTCTACCTCTCATACATAGGGTGTATCCCCCGTGTATAGGGTGTACCTCCCGTGTATAGGGTGTAGCTCTTGTATATAGGGTGCATCTCCCGTATATAGGGTGTACCTCCCATATATAGGGTGCACCTCCCGTATATAGGGTGTACCTCCTGTGTATAGGGTGTACCTCTCATATATAGGGTGTACCTCCCGTATATAGGGTGTATCTCTCATACACAGGGTGTACCTCCCATATATAGGGTGTATCTCTCATATATAGGGTGTACCTCCCGTGTATAGGGTGTACCTCTCGTATATAGGGTGTACCTCCCATATATAGGGTGTACCTCCCGTGTATAGGGTGTATGTCCTGTGTATAGGGTGTACCTCCCATGTATAGGGTGTACCTCCCGTGTATAGGGTGTATGTCCCGTATATAGGGTGTACCTCTCATATATAGAGTGTACCTCCCAAATATAGGGTGCACCTCCTGTATATAGGGTGTACCTCCCGTATATAGGGTGTATCTCCCGTATATAGGGTGTACCTCTCATATAGGGTGTACCTCCCATATATAGGGTGCACCTCCTGTATATAGGGTGTATCTCCCGTGTATAGGGCGTACCTCCCGTATATAGGGTGCATCTCCCACCCACAGCCTGTGCCTGTAGCTCGCATCGCTTGTCTGTAGGGTGTTTCTCTCGTCTATTGGGGTGTCACTTGTCTACAGCCTGTCCCCCTCATCTGTAGGGTGAATTTCTCCCCTACAGGGTGAATTTCTCATCTATAGGGTGCATTTCCCTCCTATATAGGGCAAATTTCCCTTCCATAGGGTGTATTTCTCCCCTATAGGGTGAATTTCCTCTCTATAGGGTGAATTTCCCCTTTCCTCTCTATAGGGTGAATTTCCCCTTTCCTCTCTATAGGGTGAATTTTCCCAGTACAGGGTGAATTTCCCCCCTGAAGTTCCTCTCTCATCTGTAGGGTGCAGCTTTATTATCGTCATTATTTGCTATTTGTTACGATTTCTTATCCTTTGCTCTTCGTAATTAATTATTATTATTATTATCGGTTATTAATTACTGTTTATTTCTATTCTTATTCATTATTCTCGTTATTCATTATTATTTAGGGACCTGATCCAACCCAGCCCAAATCTGGGCATTCCCAAAATGCCAACACCCCCCCCCCCCCCAAAAAAAACCCCCAAAGCAATCCCTCAGAACTTTCAGTTTGGATTTATCCGTGTTTATTCCCGCCGGGACTGACGGGGGTCGGAGCCACCACCTCCCTTCCCGTGGTTTTCCCAACCTCGGAGCACCAAGTAAAAATCCCCAAATCCCAAAGAATCCATACAAAAACCCCGCTAGTTCCTAAAAAAATCCTTCAAAAACACAAATCCGGGGAGTTTTCTGTTAGAAAAAGGGGGAAAAATTAGGATGTGGTGAGTGGAAGGCTGGAGGGGAAGGAATTGGTTGGGTCTTCCGGGGCTAAAAAAAAGGGAATATTTCCCCATTTTTTCATTAAAAACTGCAAGAGGAAAATGGGAAAACCATCCACGGGGTCCCAAATTGTATCAAAAATAGACAAATTTTGTCGTCTGGTGGAAAAGTGCAGCTTTTTCCTGGAGAAATGGAATGAGGAAACAAAAATCGCTGTGGGCTTGGAGCACAGGGAGGGGGATGGATCCCCCCCATCCCTGGGCGGAGCCGTGCCGGGCTCTGCTGTGATTTGGGATCAGGGATGGATCCCCTCATCCCTGAGCAGAGCTGTGCCGGGCTCTGCTGTGGATTTTGGGATCAGGGATGGATCCCCTCATCCCTGAGCAGAGCTGTGCCGGGCTCTGCTGTGGATTTGGGATCAGGGATGGATCCCTCATCCCTGAGCAGAGCTGTGCCGGGCTCTGCTGTGGATTTTGGGATCAGGGATGGATCCCCTCATCCCTGAGCAGAGCTGTGCCGGGCTCTGCTGTGGATTTTGGGATCAGGGATGGATCCCCTCATCCCTGAGCAGAGCTGTGCCGGGCTCTGCTGTGGATTTTGGGATCAGGGATGGATCCCCCCACCCCTGAGCGGAGCTGTGCCGGGCTCTGCGGATGTCCCGGAATTCCCGGAATTCCTACGTTCCGGGGGGATGCCGCTGCAGCTCCTGCTCCTTGAGCAGCGCGATCTGGGGGAGGCGAGGGGGGAGTTGTGGGGCCGGTGGGCCCCGTGTCCCCCGCCGTGTCCCCGTGCCCCCGTCTGTGTCCCCGTGTCCCCCCGGCGTGTCCCCGTGTCCCCCGGCTGTGT
>JACSVZ010000023.1:167335-251368 GCA_014706295.1 Lycocorax pyrrhopterus obiensis
ATCCCCTAAAATTGGGGTGAGCTCCCGTGGGACATCATCCCCTAGAGCACACCCAGTGGGACATCATCCCCTAAAATTGGGGTGAGTTCCCAGTGGGACATCATCCCCTAGAGTACACCCAGTGGGACATCATCCCCTAAAACCAGACCTTGGGTGAGTTCCCCATGGGACATCATCCCCTAAAGCTGGGGTGAGTTCCCAGTGGGACATCATCCCCTAGAGCACACCCAGTGGGACATCATCCCCTAAAATTGGGGTGAGCTCCCCGTGGGACATCATCCCCTAGAGCACACCCAGTGGGACACCATCCCCTAAAATTGGGGTGAGCTCCCTCTGGGACATCATCCCCTAAAACTGGGGTGAGTTCCCAGTGGGACATCATCCCCTAGAGCACACCCAGTGGGACATCATCCCCTAAAATTGGGGTGAGCTCCCTCTGGGACATCATCCCCTAAAACTGGGGTGAGTTCCCAGTGGACATCATCCCCTAGAGCACACCCAGTGGGACATCATCCCCTAAAATTGGGGTGAGCTCCCCAGAATCATCCCTAAAATTGGGGTGAGCTCCCCATGGGACTCATCCCCTAAAATTTGGGTGAGCTCCCTGTGGGACATCATCCCCTAGAGCACACCCAGTGGGACATCATCCCCTAAAATTGGGGTGAGCTCCCTCTGGGACATCATCCCCTAAAACTGGGGTGAGTTCCCAGTGGGACATCATCCCCTAGAGCACACCCAGTGGGACATCATCCCCTAAAATTGGGGTGAGCTCCCCGTGGGACATCATCCCCTAAAATTTGGGTGAGCTCCCTGTGGGACATCATCCCCTAGAGCACACCCAGCAGCACCGGTCCCTCTGAACCCTCGGACGAACTCCTGACGGGCTCCGAGTCCCTCGCCACCCGTCCCTCCGAACCCTCGGACGAACTCCTGGGAGTCCCTCGCCACCCGTCCCTCCTCGGAGCCGAGGGCAAGCCCATCCCTGGCAAGCGCCGGGCCGCGCCGGCACCGAGCCTTACCGGCGCGTGTCCAGGAAGACCTCGGTGCCCAGCACGCAGACGGCGTGGGCGGCGTGGCTGGTGGACATCTGCACGACGTGACGCGGGCCATGGCGCGCCGGGCACGGCAAGGAGGCTCTGCCGGGCTTTGTAGGGAAACCAGCAGGACTGGATTAAAAGGCACGGGAATGTAACTCCTCCTTCCCGGGATGACGGGGTTCGGCCAGGGGACCCTGGTCTCCACCTCCACCACCCCGCCAGGGAGATGGAGGAGATAGGGCAGCCCCCGGGGCACAGGGCAGGATGGGGGGTGGCAGCACCTCGGTGGGGGTTTGGGGGTTGTTGGCCTCTTTCTGTCCCTTCCCAGCTCCATCCCAAACCCCACGGCTGGTGCGGGAAGCGTTCCCGCTGCCCCGGCAGCGCGGCGTGGTTGCTTGGGGTTATTTACAGTGCTGTCATTAAAACCGGGCATTTTCTTGAAAACACCCCAAATTTTGCAGCCGCTCTCTCTGCGCGCGGGTGAGTCACGGCCTGGCTGCAGCAGCAGCAGCAGGGCCATGCCCGAATAAAGCCGAACAAAAGGAAATGTTTGCTCAGGTCCCATCCCAACCATCCCGAGGACGGGAGGGACGGGGCAGGGAGAACTGGTTATGGGGCAGGCAGGGAAGGGGAAAACAACCAGCACGGCAGCCAACAACGAGAGGCTTCCCGAGGAAATTAAAAGCTCTCCGTGGTTCACTTGGACCTCGAGTTTCGGGGCAATTGAGGGGTTTTAGGCCGAGATCCCGCGGGAAAATCCCCTCTGCTGGAAGGTGCCGGAGATATCCATCTCTCCCGGGCCGTCCCGGAGGATTTGCCTGCCTGCAAGGAAGGAACCCGGGCCAGATCCCCCTGGCTGGAGCGGAGGGAGTCCCTGCCACGCTGGGGACGGAGGGAGCAGCTCCAGAGCGTCCCGCTGCCCCACGGCTCGTCCCCCCGGCATGGGGTGGGATGTGCTGGGGACAGGGAAGGGGAGGGAGAGGGGAGAAACCCCTTTGGGGTGCAGCGGGAAAGGCCCAGGGGAGGCGGGCAGGGCTCAGGGGAGCCGGCCCCACCTCTGCACCGAGCTGCCCGCGCTCAGCCGGGGGAGCGGCGGGGATCCCGGTGGGAGCAAACCGCCGGGATGAGCCCAGGAAAAGGCTCCGGGAAGGGCTCCGGGAAAAGGCTCCAGGAAAGGGCTCCGGGAAGGGGTTCTGGGAAAGGGCTCCGGGAAAGGGCTCCGGGAAAGGGCTCTGGGAAAGGGCCCCAGGAAAGGGCTCCGGGAAAGGGCTCCTGGAAGGGCTCCAGGAAAGGGCTCTGGGAAGGGGTCCGGGAAAGGGCCCCAGGAAAGGGGGAAAGGGCCCCAGGAAAGGGCTCTGGGAAAGGGCTCCAGGAAAGGGCTCCGGGAAAGGGCTCCAGGAAAGGGCTCTGGGAAGGGGTTCCGGGAAAGGGCTCCGGGAAAGAGATCCAGGAAAGGGCTCCAGGAAAGGGCTCCTGGAAGGGCTCTGGGAAAGGGCTCCAGAAAGGGCTCCTGGAAGGGCTCCGGGAAAGGGCTCCAGGAAAGGGGGGAAAGGGCTCCAGGAAAGGGCTTCCTCCCCCTTTAGCTGCACCAAGCACCCCCAGCTCCGTGTCTCCCACCCGGGAAGAGCCTCAATATCTCGAGGAGCCCGGAGGAGCAGCCAGGATGCTCCAGTGGGAATGCTGGTGGTGTTTCCTGGGGCATTTCCTGGTGGCATTTCCTGGTGGCATTTCCCTCCCTCACTGGAGGCTGTGGATAAAACCCCGTTTTCCACAGCCCAGCAGCACCCCTGCTCCCGATGGGAGCTGTGCTGGCTCTCCAGGCCTTCCCGGGGAGCAGAGCCCTCCATGGATCCCCGAACTGGGAGCCGGGATGGTGCTGTGGCCACGGCAGCATCTCCCCAGCAGAGCCGCGGGCCGGGCTCCCCGCTGGAGGCTGCTGGTCGCACTGGTTTGCACTGGGCACGGGGCTGGGGCTGCGCCCCGATCCTGCTCGGCTGGTTTGGGCCGAGTGCCGGACAGGAACACACCTAAGGCCCGGGGGAGTGGGACTGGGGCGCTCTGTGACCCGCAGGGAGGGAGCAGCGGGCGGCTGGGATGTGTGTGCTTCCCAAAACCCAGCGGGAGCACGTCCCCGAGCAGGGGAGGGGACGCGGCCCCAAAGCCTTTCGGGGCTGGGTGGGTTTCACAGCTCGGTCCCGGCCCGTCCCGAGCCGCTGCGCTGCTCGCTCAGCCCCAAACGCCCCAAACAGCCGGAGGTTTTGGGTGGTACCTGCGCTCCCTCCTCTTCCTCCTCCACCTGCCACGAGCTCCGCCGTGCCCTGCTCGGGGACAGGAGGATCTGGAGGCGCCCGGCCCATCCGGAGCCGAGCGCTTCTCCCTAATTACACCTTGTCCTGGGAAAGTGGCACATGACAGACGGGATCCCGCCTGTCTGTCACATCCAGGGAGCCCGGGCAGCCTTTTCTGGGGGGCTGGATTGGGCTTTCCCCAACCCCAGCCTCTTTATTTCCCCAGCCCCCGCCCCTTTATTTCCCCAGTCCAAGCCTCTTTATTTCTCCAATCCCAGCCTCTTTCCCCAGTCCCAGCCTCTTTCCCCAATTCCAGTCTCTCTATTTCCCCAATCCCAGTTTCTTTCCCCCAGTCCCAGCCTCTTTCTTTCCCCAATTCCACTCTCTTTCCCAAATTCCAGCCTCTTTCTTCCCCCAATTCCAGCCTGTTTTCCCCAATTCCAGTCTCTTTATTTCCCCAATTCCAGTCTCTTTCCTTCCCCAATCCCAGCCTCTTTCTTCCCCCAATCCCAGCTTCTTTTCCCCAATCCCAGCCTGTTTTCCCCAGTCCCAGCCTCTTTCCCCAGTCCCAGCCTCTTTCCCCAATCCCAGCTGGTTTCCCCCAATCCCAGCCTCTTCCCTCTCCCAGTCCCAGCCTCTTTCCCCAATCCCAGCTGGTTTCCCCCAATCCCAGCCTCTTCCCTCTCCCAGTCCCAGCCTCTTTCCCCAATTCCAGCCCTTTTTCCCCAATCCCAGCCTCTTCCCTCTCCCAATCCCAGCCTCTTTCCCCAATCCCAGCCCGTTCCAAGCCCGCCTTAGACAATCCCCGGCCCCCGCAGGAGCCGCGCTGCCGCCGCGCCCCTCCGGGGCGTTCCTTCTCGCCCATCCTGCAGCACCACTCTGTCAAGGAAGTTTGATAATCTCCCTAAGCCGATAATTACAGCTGGTTCATTAATTACCCTGCACGCGTAATTACAGGCAGGAGCCTTTACGAGCCGTGTCAGCCCCATGACCCGCGGCGGGGCGGGACAGCCCCGCACTTACCGGGTCCCGCTGGGCTCGGCCGCATCCCGGGCAGGCAGCGGGGATCGGGGAAAAAAGGGCACCAGGCTGGTGTGGAACGGGAAAATCCTGGGAAAACTCAACCGGGGGTGGTGTCAAGAGCGGAAAACATCCAAATCACCCCAAAAATCCCGCCCCGTCCTTTCCTCTGCGCCTGCCCGCAGACCTGCTCATCCCAGAGCAAGGAATTACATGCCCCGTCCCGCGTGGAATCCAGGGGAAAAGGGCACCAGGCTGGTGTGGAGCGGGAAAAATCCTGGGAAAACTCAACAGGGGTTGGTACGGAGCGTGGGAAATGTGCCAAATCACCCCCAAAATCCCGCCCCGTCCTTTCCTCTGCGTCTGCCGGCAGGGAGACTCCAGACCTGCTGATCCAGAGCAAGGAATTGCATCCCCCATCCCCCGCGGGAGCCGGGAAAAAGGGCACCAGGCAGGTGTGGAGCGGGAAAAATCCTGGGAAAACTCAACCGGGGTTGGTGTCAAGAGCGGAAAACATCCGAATCACCCCCAAAATCCCGTTCCATCCTTTCCTCTGCGCCTGCCCGCAGGGAGACTCCAGACCTGCTGATCCCAGAGCACGGCACCCCATAAAAGCGCTTTTCCCTGGGGCTGGAGCCGGGCACGGCCCCCGCGCTCGCCCTGCCCCGGCTCTGCCCACAGGAAACGCGCTGCCCCATAGATATCCCCATAAAGCCACAGAGCCCCGGCTCTGTCCCATAGGAAACGCACTGCCCCACAGATCTCCCCATAAAACTCTGGTTCTGCCCCATAAATCTCCCCATAAAGTCACAGAGCCCCGGCCCTGCCCCATAGGAAACGCGCTGCCCATAGGAAACGCGCTGCCCCATAGGAAACGCGCTGCCCCACAGCAGCCACTCCGGGACTGGGCTCGTCCCCGCAGCGGGGGCACAGAACGGCCCAGAGCCCCGAGCAGGGACAGAAAAATCCCCGCGCTCCCGGCCCCGGGAGAGCCCTCGGATTCGGGCTCGTTCCCAAATCCCGCGCTGGGATCGCGCCCGGCTCCGCGGAATTAGGGCAGAGCAGCTCCCGACCTGACCGGGTTGTTAAAAACCCAAGGAACTCCTCGGGCCGGCCCGGCTCCAGCCGGGAAACCGCGAGGCAGCTCCAGGAACGAACAAGGATCCCAGCCGGGACAGGATCCCAGCCCGGACAGGATCCCAGCCCGGACAGGATCCCAGCCAGGACAGGATCCCAGCCAGGACAGGATCCCTCCCCAGCCCCAGACAGGATCCCAGCCCGGACAGGATCCCAGCCCGGACAGGATCCCAGCCAGGACAGGATCCCTCCCCAGCCGGGACAGGATCCCTCCCCAGCCCGGACAGGATCAAAGCCGGGACAGGATCCCTCCCCAGCCCTGGACAGGATCCCTGCCCTGCCGGAACAGGACCCTCCCCAGCCCCGGACAGGATCCCTCCCCAGCCCGGACAGGATCAAAGCCGGACTGGATCCCTCCCCAGCCCGGACAGGATCCCAGCCAGGACAGGATCCCCCCCAGCCCCGGACAGGATCCCACCCCAGCCCTGGACAGGATCCCTGCCTGCCGGAACAGGATCCCTCCCCAGCCCGGCAGCCCCGGCACGGCTGCACCCCACCCCTTTTGTCTGCTGGCAGATCCCCCAGGATCAATTCCTTGCAGCAGGAACTGAGGTTCACTCTCGGGGGAGCCCCCCAGGCTGCCCCAACACCGGCGGCCCCACAAAGGCCTCCAGAGGCTGAGAGACCCAAAACAGCTTTGAAATACCCCAAAAGGCATGAAAATACCCCAAAACAGCTTTGAAAGACCCCAAAAGGCATGAAAATACCCCAAAACAGCTTTGAAAGAGCCTCAAAGGCTTGCAAAGACCCCAAAACAGCTTTGAAAGACCCCAAAAGGGGTCTTTTTCCCCACTTTCCGGCTGGAAAAGCGGGTTTGGGATGTTCTGCGCAGCCCGGACACGGAGGGACGCCGGGGCTGGGGAAGGGAAGCCCGAAAGGGATGCGAACAGGGAGCATCCAGCCGAGCTCCGCTGCTGCTGTCACTAATTGCTTGTGGCTTCCAGAATCCGGGGCAGCAGTTTGGGCTGGAAAATGAATATTTAGTTGGGTGTTAACAAACGACACAACCCCGGCGTGGGCGGGAATTGCTCCGGAGCGGCCTGGGGTGACAAAACCACCTCCGAGCTCCCTTCAGCGCCGACCGGCTCGCAGTTTCCCTTTGAAAATGAGCCGGGGAAAGGAAAAAAAAAAAAAAGGAGAGTTGTGCTACTGCCTGAGGGCTGGGAAAGCGGGAGCAGGCAGGGGTTTTCCCTGGAGAGCAGAGAGGGAGGATGCGCCCATCCCAAAATCCGCGCTGGGGACGCCAGGTTGGGGTCAGGGCGGTGAGGAGGGACAGGGAGCTGGGGACAGCTGGGGGAGCTCCGTGCCCAGGGCTGGGAGCTGCCAGGCCCGGGGCCAGCTGCCCTCCCTGTCCATCGCTGCCCTCCCTCGGGATCATCTTCCCGAGGCTTCCGAGGGTCCAGCCCAGCCGCCCCCTCGCTCCCGTTGTCACCGCAGCCCCGCAGCGCCCGGGAGGAGGAGGAGGAGGAGGAGGAGGAGGAGGAAGGAGGAGGGAGCCGGGGGAAGTAGCAGCGGGCCGGGGGCTCGGCGGGTGCGGCTCCATGGCCGGGGAGATGCCGCGGGGCGAGCGCACGCTGCGCCTGCAGCACGGCAACCGCATCGAGGCCCTGTGCGTGCTGGGCGGCCACGTCCGCGCCGACGTCTTCGGGTGAGGGACCCCCAGAGCCGCCCTTCCTGCTCCTCCTGCACCTCTCCCCTTGCTTTTCACCTGTTTTTCCTTCTGGGAACCCCTGCCTCCGTTTTCCTTCTGCAAATCCCTGCTCCTCCTTTTTCCTGCTGCTTTCCCAAACCCCACAGCTGCTGGGCACCCACGGGGCAGTGAGACCCCCAAAGCTCCCCTTCCTCCTCCTTCTGCACATTTCCCCTCACCTTTCCCCCCTGTTTATCCCTCTGGAAATCCCTGCTCCTCGTTTTTCCTTCCGAAAATCCCTGCTCCTTGTTTCTCCCTCTGGGAATCCCTGCTCCTCCTTTTTCCTGCTGCTTTCCCAAACCTCACAGCTGCTGGGCACCCACAGGGCAGTGAGACCCCCAAAACTTCTGTTTCTCCTCCTGCTCCACCTTCCTCCTTGCTTTTCCCCCTGTTCGTCCCTCTGGGAACCCCTGCTCCTCATTTTTCCTCCTGCTTTCCCAAACCCCACAGTGCTGGGCACCACGGGGCAGTGAGACCCCCAAAACTTCTGTCCTCCTCCACCTTCACCTTCCCCTCACCTTTCCCTCCTGTTTTTTCCTTCTGCAAATCCCTGCTCCTCGTTTCTGCTCCCGCTTTCCAAACCCCACAGCTGCCGGGGCAGCCACGTCCACGCTGATATCCACGGGCAGTGAGACCCGCCAAAGCTCCCCTTCCTGCCTCCTTCTGCACCTTTCCCCTCACCTTTCCCCCTGTTTATCCCTCTGGAAATCCCTGCTCCTCGTTTTCCTTCCGAAAATCCTGCTCCTTGTTTCTCCCTCTGGGAACCCGCTCTCCTCGTTTTTTCCTGCTGCTTTCCCAAACCCCACAGCTGCTGGGCACCCACACCGATGTCCACGGGTGAGAGGGACGCCCCAAACTTCCTTCCTCCTCCTCTCCACCTTTCTCCTTGCTTTTCCCCCTGTTTGTCCCTCTGGGAATCCCTACTTCTCCTTTTTCCTGCTGTTTTCCCAAACCCCACAGCTGCTGGGCACCCACATCCACGCCAACATCTTCAGGGGAGTGACACCCCAAAAACTCCCCTTCCTCCTCCTTCTGCACCTTTCCCCTCACCTTTCCCCCCTGTTTTTCCTCTGGGAATCCCTGCTCCTCGTTTTCCTTCCGAAAATCCCTGCTCCTCGTTTTTCCTCTGGGGTTCCCGCTCCTCGTTTTCCCTCGGGGTTCCCTGCTCCTCGTTTTCCCTCTGGCGTTCCCCGATCCTCGTTTTTCTTTCTGGGGTTCCCTGCTCCTCGTTTTTCCCTCTGGGGTTCCCCGCTCCTCGCTTTTCCCTGTGGGGTTCCCCGCTCCTCGTTTTCCCTCTGGGGTCCCCGCTCCTCGTTTTCCCTCTGGGAATCCTTGCTCCTCGTTTTCCCTCGGGGTTCCCTGCTCCTCGTTTTCCCTCTGGGAATCCCTGCTCCTCGTTTTTCTGGGTTCCCTGCTCCTCGTTTTCCCTCTGGGGTTCCCCGCTCCTCGTTTTCCCTCTGGGAATCCCCGCTCCTCGTCTTCCTCGGGGGTTCCCTGCTCCTCGTTTTCCCTCTGGGGTTCCCTGCTCCTCGTTTTTCCCTCTGGGAATCCCTGCTCCTCGTTTCCCCTCTGGGGTTCCCTGCTCCTCGTTTTTCCCTCTGGGGTTCCCCGCTCCTCGTTTTTCCCTCTGGGAATCCCTGCTCCTCGTTTCCCCTCTGGGGTTCCCTGCTCCTCGTTTCCCTCGGGGTTCCCTGCTCCTCGTTTCCCCTCTGCCTTCCCAAGCCCCGCAGCCCCGACACCGTTGTGACGCACTCTGCGGGCGCGGCCCTGCCCGGGCTCTGCAGACCGGCCCGAATGCCCGGAACGCTCTGAACATCCGTCCCTCCGTGCGTTCACCGCCGGCCCGCGGCGGGGCTGATCCGCTGGGCTCAGCAGATCCAGGGAAAGCTGCTGGAGGGCAGAGGGACGAGCGGGAGCCCCGGGAGGGACTGCAAAAGAAGGGAAGAACACAAAACCTGGTGACCAAACCCTTGGGAAAGTGGGAAATCCCCAGAGCACCAGCCCTGCTTCCCTAAAACAAACCCGGCGCTGAACTCTGGGATAATTATTCCCCCGAGGGAAAAAGAAGGTGAAAAGCTCATTCCGGGGTTAGTTCTGGTCTGGAAGAGGGGGAATTCTGCTGCCGCTGCAAATCTCAGCCTCAATGTTCAAGCTCCCCTGGCACCTCTCCCGGTCAAATCTCTTCCCAGTGGGATCCCCAGATCCCAGGAGCCAGGAAACCAAACCAGTTTTTCCGTGTGTAATTAAAAGCAATTTAACGATTTAAGAGACACCCAGGAGGGAGCAGAGGAGCGCTCGGATTTCCTCCCCCCTTCCCGAGGGCGCAGGTTTGGTGGGACCGGCGGCATCCTGGGAACCTGATCAATGCGGGGTCTCGGGTGTCGGGGCAAACAGCCCAAAAATAATAACCTGGAAAGCCGGGGAAATTCGGGAAAAGAGCCAGGAGAGGGAAAGGGTGCTCGGAGTGGCTGGGGAAGAGCAAGGGCACGTCGGACTGGGAGCAGGGCAGCACTGACAGCTTTGGGGCTGGAGAAAATCCCCCAAAAACGAGAGTTTCCATGGAAAAGTCTCTCGGAGGGATGGCCACGGTGTTTGGAGGAGCTGTGAAACACCGGGCTGGAAAATAAGCCGGGATTTCCCATGGAAGCACGAACCCCAGCACCAGGCTGGAAAATAAGCAGGGATTTCTCCATGGAAGCACAAACCCCAGCACCAGGCTGGAAAATAAGCAGGGATTTCTCCATGGAAGCACAAACCCCAGCACCAGGCTGGAAAATAAGCAGGGATTTCCCATGGAAGCACGAACCCCAGCACCAGGCTGGAAAATAAGCAGGGATTTCTCCATGGAAGCACAAACCCCAGCACCAGGCTGGAAAATAAGCAGGGATTTCCCATGGAAGCACGAACCCCAGCTCGGCACCGAGCGTTTGGGTTTGGTTGGGGTTATTGCAGATCCTTATCCGCAGCCGTGGCTGCGAACGCTCACGGGGCTGAGCCGGCCCCAAACGCGGGATAATTCCAGTTCCCAGGCGGGGAGTGGGGCAGGAAGGTGCCGGCGGTGAGCGTGGCGACGCCGGCGTGCCCGGTCTTGGCCGCGCGCCGGGCAGCGGAATGGATTCCGGTGGGAAAGCTCTGAGAAGGCCGGGTGTTCTGGCAGGGCGGCCCCGCCGGGGCCGTGGCCTTCGGCGTGAAGCACACGGAGGGCGTCAGCGTGGACGTGCTGCTCCGCGGCCGCGCCGAGCCCGAGCCGTGCCCGGCGCCGGCACGCGTGGCCGCTGGACGAGGGGACGGTGCTGAGGTTCAGCATGAGCCGGGCCAGCTCCGGAGGTCAACGACAACAAGGTGAGGAGCGGGATCCGGGAACGGGACCTCCGAGAGCGAGGACATTCCCTCCCCAACGTGGGATTTGGGGTTTGCAGGTCACCGTCAGCTTCTACGCAGAGGGAGGGAAGCCCATCAACCAAGCCGGGGTGTTCCTCACCGGCATCGGTGAGTGCGGAGGCTCCGCGGCGGGAATCCATCCCGATCCCCGCGGTGCTGGGAGCAGGGGCAGGGGGGGGGGATGGCAAACCCAGGTTTGCTGGGTCTGGGGGTTTGCACCCACCCGCCCTGGCCGTGCCCTGGGCGAAGGCGGCTCTGTGCCCGCAGGGATGTCCCTGGACGTGGACGCGGATCGGACGAGTGGTGGAAAAGAACACCCAACAAGTACCCCGGCCTCCCCACCCCACGGCAAACCCATGGGCTTGTGATCCCGAGCTCGCTGAGCCCCTGGGGGTGTTTCAGGCGAGCTGGGCCTGGGGACCGGAGGGCCACGGGGCCATCGTGCTGGTCAGCTGCGACAAGGAGCTCCCCTTCATCCCGCCCTCGGACTGCGACCACGAGCAGTGTTCAACAGAGAAGGTACCACAGCTCCCCAGCATCCCCTGTGCCCAGCATTCCCACTGCCCCTCTCCGTACCTTTCCCGGAGGGGAACCAGCCCGGGAACCAGCTGCTCCCCACCAGCTGCTGAGCAAGCTTCCCACATGGAATTTTCACGGAATTAATGCTGTGGAAACTAATTGGAGGCAGGCAGGGCACGGAGGCAGGCCCGGGGAACAGCTGAGGTTCCAGGGCTGGCACGGCGTGGGCCCGTGCAGGTGAGAGGAGCTCGGGTGAGGCATGAGGCGGCGGCCAGGAATACACCCGCCTGTTCCTGGAAAACCCAGCCCACACGGAGCCGGGCCCGTCGGCGTTCCGAGGTCAAGGAGCGGCCGTGCAGGGATGGGCAGGGAGAAGGAAAGGCAAAAGGGCATTCGGGTCACAGCCCACGAGGCACAAGCTCTGCCAGCACAGCTCGGGCTGGTTTTCCAGGATGCCAAGAGAAGAGCAGGTTTCTTGGGAAGGAGATCCAAACCCCAGCAGGGGACATGGAAGACCCCTCCTGGTTTGCTTTGTGTGCCCCCAGATCTGCTGGACATGGCTCAGATGGTGCTGAGGATCGAGGGGCCCCAGCGCCTGCCCCGGGGCTACGAAATCGTCCTCTCCATCTCTGTCAATGACGCCGACAAAGTCGGGGTGTTCCATGTGCAGAGTAAGGCCTTCCTCGCCTCCTGCTCTTCCTCTTCTTTCCTCTTCCCCTTCCTCCTCTCCCCATTCCTCTTCTGCCCTTTCCTCTTCTTCCTGTTCTTCCTCCGCCCCTTCCTCTTCTGCCTCTTCCTCCTGTTCCCTTCTCCTTTTCCCCTTCTTCCTCTGCCTCTTCCCCTTCCTCCTCTGTCCTTTCCTCCTCTTCCTTTTCCTCCTCTTCCCCTTCCTCTTCTTCCTCCTCTTCCCTTCCTCCTCCTCCCGGTGTTTCTGAGATCCCTACAAGCCCTTTCCTTCCCATCTCTGCCCTTGTCCTCTCCACGCTCCCCAGATCATGCCCCCAACATCCCTTCTCCATTTTTTTTCCCCGTGAACGTCCCCTCTTTTCAACCACTTGGAAAACGTTCCTCCTCCCCATCCCTCGCCGTGGGCACAGGGATTTAGGATTTGTTTTCTGGGAACAAAAGCCCTCACCCGGCCCAGGAATGTGCCAGGAGGATCTGGGTCTTGTCCCTCCGTGCAGAGGGAGTCTGGAGCAGGAGGGATGGGGCGTTGTCCTCCCGTGGAGGAGCAGAAACTCCATGAGGACACCTTCCCAAGGGCTGCTCCATCCCACGAAAGGCTGACACATCCTTTTTCTCCACGACAAAATTCCAAGTCCTTTAACTCCTGCTTCAAGGTGCTTCTCAGAGCTGGATCTCCACAGAGGTGGAGAAACCCCGGCGCAGCGGGAGCGTGGGAGCTCCTTGCCCAAGGAAACAGGCGTGGATCCCAATGAAAGCTCGGGATTCTCCCGTTTCCCCCTTTCCCTCCCGGCAGATCCCTTCTTCGGGCAGCGCTACGTGCAGGTGCTGGGCCGCAGGAAGCTGTTCCACGCCGTGCCCTACCCCGGCGGCGCCGCCGAGCTCGACTTCTTCGTGGAGGGGCTCCGCTTTCCCGACGAAACCTTCTCCGGGCTGGTGTCCATCCACGTCAGCCTGCTGGAGCGGCTGGCTGAGGTCTGGGAACGCCCGGGAGCGCGAGGCAGGCTGCCACACGGAGAATGGGATGGAGAGCTGATCCCGTTAGCTGATCCCAAAGTGACCCCGGGGGAGGGTGTTTGGGGGGAACAGCGTGGGGAACACCCCCGATTTCTCCCTCAGGGCATCCCCCACTCCCCGGTCTTCACGGACACCGTGGTGTTCCGCGTGGCGCCGTGGATCATGACCCCCAGCACGCTGGCCCCGGTGAACCTCTTTGTGTGCAGGTAAGGGCGGTGCTGTCCCAGCCCCGCCGGTCCCGGGGAGGAGCTGGCAGCAGGGAATTTCCACCCTTTCCATCCATTCCTCCAGCATGAAGGACAACTACCTGTTCACCAAGGAGATCCAGACGCTGGTGGCCAAGGCCGGCTGCAAGCTGAAGGTTTGCTTCGGCTACACCAACCGCGGGGACCGCTGGATGCAGGTACGGGGGGCTCCAAAAACCGGGAAAACCCTTCCCTCCCGGTGCCCCACGCGGGATCTCCTCCCTTCTGCAGGATGAGATCAAGCTGGGCTACACCCACGCTCCCCACAAGAGCTTCCCAGTGGTGCTGGATTCCCCTCGGGACAGAGGGATGGAGCAACTCCCCGCCAAGGAGCTGCTGGTGAGAGAAGGGTTCCCTGCATTCCCGGGGCGGAGCAGCTTCCAGGGTTTATGCCCAGCCCAGATTCCCGTTCTGAAAGTCCTCCTTGCCCTTGGCTCCCTGCATGGAACTGCCTGGAAAAGGAGAGTTGAGCAGCTCTGCATGGAGATTCCCTCCCACCCGCTCCCAGCCTCACCCCCTCAGCGCCTCATCCTCATCCCAGCCGTCCGGAAAACCTCTGATCCAGAGGGTGCTGGAGGAGAGGGGAAGGAGGAGCCGACGCCTCTGGGAACGAAAGGCTCCTGCCAAGCTCTGGGATGGGATTTCTTTCCCCTGAGCATCCCAGGGGTGGGCTGGGTTTTCCTTTCCTCCTCTGTGCCCAGGAACATCCGGCAGCTTCCCAGCGGGAGAGGGAAGGAAAGCGGGAGAGGGTCGGTTCACTTCCTCGGAGGAGAACGGGATGCAGCCAGCGCCAGGAACATCCCTGTGGGCTCCTTGGCCAAGGAAAAGGGCCGGCCGTGGGCAGGACAAGCCTGGGATGGGGCGTTTTGGGAGAGCCCAGCATGGGAAAAGCTGGATTGGGTGATTCCTGTGATATTCCCCCATGTGGAAAGGGCAGGACACCCCCAGGCAGCCATGGAATTGCTGTTCCAAACCCCCGGCCGGGTGCTGGAGCGGCCTCAGCCCGGCAGTAACGGGAGACGAGGACAAATCCCAGCTTTGCTCACTTTGGGGAAGGTCGGGGCTTCTGGGAGCACTGAAATCCATCTTTTCTCATGCCTGGCGTGAGAACATCCAGTCCCAGATTCATCCGGCGGGGCGGGAATAGCGAATCCGACCGCTCGGATCTGCCCTCTTTAGGAATTGCTCTGCTTCATATTTAGGGCAGCAATTTCAGCCTTGGGAGCCGATAACACATTATCCTCCAATTTCTGCTTGGAAGCCTCCCCTAATCCCCACCCCGATCTTTCCAATCTCATTTTCCAGCTGGGAATACTTCGCCCGACGCAACGGGCACGGGTCAAGCCCTGAGCCCCTGGAAGCCCATGCCAGGGAAAAAGGAGACGGGAGGGAATTATCCCCTCAAAATCAGTGTGGAACTGATAGGACTTGGATGTGACCTGCAAACCTGGGATGAACCAGAGCCCTGACAGTTGAAACCGGGCGGGCTCCGTGGTTTTATTAAACTGAAATGAGTCGGGAGCAGGTGCTTCGTGCTCGGGCCCTCTCTCAGCACCCCGAGAAAAAGGGATCTGATCCCGGACAAAAAGGGATCTGATCCCGGCCATCCCCCAGAGCTGCACCCCAAAAATGCACGGGGAAAGCTGCGCTCTCTCCACCCCAGCATCTCCGAACACCCTCGGTTTAAAAAAGGGAATTTCTGGGTGGAAGCTGTGCACCCTCAGGTCTCCCTGCTCACTTTTCCCGACCCGTGTATTTGGTTTATCCCTATGGAAACCCAACCCTGATAAGTGGCTGGGATTTAACTCAAACCTAGCGGACACTCGATCTCATCCCAGGGGCTGCCGGGAGCTCCGAGCATCGACTCAAAGGGAGAACAGGGAAAGCGGGATTTTGATCCCATCCCTGCTGTTTTTGCCCCGTTTTTAACACTCCCCAGGTCTGGCACGCAGAGCCAGGAGCTAATTACCCCTGCACGCAGGGCACCTCCAATCCCAGATACATTAAGTCCTGGAAATCAGGGCTTAAGCAGGATTTAAGTGCCGTGCAGCCCTTGGGGTGGCTGTGAGCCCGGGGCAGCGTCGCCCTCAGGGGCTGGAGCTCACCTCCCTCCCAGAGCCAGCCGGGAGCTGCGCTCGGGGCTGCCCAATTACCTTAATGTGGACACTTGAACCTTGGCTGCGGGATGACACCGGAGATCAGGCGCCGGCTCCAGGCCTGGGCTCTGCTCCTGGGTTGTGCTGATTATCCCTGCGCCTCCGTCACCCCGAGCCCCTTCTCCTCCTGCCTTCCCTTTCCCTCTGCACAGGCCCCGTTGTTGCTGTACTCACCCACCCCGCAGGAGGATAAACCCACGGGAGCAGCAGGGGTTTAGGGCAATTCCTCTTTCGCCAGGGCCCCGATTTCGGCTACGTGCACAAGGAGCCCCTCTTTGAAGCCACGGCCAGCCTGGACTCCTTCGGGAACGTGGAGGTCAGCCCGCCCGTGTCCGTGGCCGGGAAGGAGTATCCCTTGGGAAGGATCCTCATCGGCAGCAGCTTCCCTGCGTAAGCGAAGGGGGAAACGCGGATTTGGGAGCAAAGGCCCTGAAATACCCTCAAAACCGGGTTAATTGTGTCCATTAGACACTGCCTGAGCAGGGTGGGGGCTCCCAGCCCTCGGTGGCAATTCCCATCCAAGCGCCCAGGTTGATGGGAATATCCCACCATATCCCAGGTCCGCCGGCCGCAGGATGACCGGGCCGGTGCGGGATTTCCTCTACGCCCAGCGCGTCCAGGCTCCCGTGGAGCTCTTCTCCGACTGGCTGGCCGTGGGCAACGTCAACGAATTCGTCACCTTTGTCCCCACCTCCGACAAAAAGGTACCCCCTGGCCCCCCGTGCCCCTCCCCCGGGACACCGACGCCACCGGGAGCACCCCAGAGCTCATTCCTGTGGCACGCCCAGCCCGGGCTTGCTTGGGTTTCACTGCCGACCCCAAAACGAGGGAACTGAGCACAACACGGGGATTGCTGGGCTGTTCGTGAACACCAGTAGAAGGGAAAAGCTGCCTGCAGAGGTATCCAAGCAATTCCAGCCTCAGGATTCCCCGGGGTTTGCAGCGGCTCAGCATCTCCCAGGGGTTTTCAGAACATTTCTCTTCCCTCTGTCATGGGTTTTCCTGCTTCTGACACGGATTTTTCCCTCAGGGAAACCAAACCTTGACCTGGATGGCTCAAAAAAGGGAGTATTTATGGCCACATGTTTTCAGAACACTTCTCTTCCCTCTATCACAGTTTTTGTTGGTTCTGACACGGATTTTTCCCTCAGGGAAACCAAACCTTGACCCAGATGGCTCAAAACAGGGAGTATTTACGGCCACATGTTTTCAGAACAATTCTCTTCCCTCTATCACAGTTTTTGTTGGTTCTGACACGGATTTTTTCCCTCAGGGAAACCAAACCTTGACCTGGATGGCTCAAAAAAAGGAAATATTTATGCCCACATGTTTTCAGAACGTTTCTCTTCCCTCTATCACGGCTTTGGCTGCTTCTCACTCAAATTTTTCCCTCAGGGAAACCGAGTCTTGACCTGGATGGCACAAAACTGGAATATTTACGCCCACAAACCCTCCATGGGTTAAAAAAGGCACTAGAGAACAGCAAAAAAGGCCTGATTTTAAGAGTTTAGGCTCAGGTTCTTGGCAAAAGCGGGTCCCTGAGGTCCTCCAGGTGACCCAGGGCCGTATTCCCGCAGCGATTCCGGATGCTGCTGGCCAGTCCCGCCGCCTGCTACCGGCTGTTCCGGGAGAAGCAGAAGGAAGGCCAGGGAGAAGCCACCATGTTCAAAGGCAAGGGGACGGCGCGCGGCGGCAGCTGAGCGCAGGGCGACGTGCGGGAGCCGGGGCCGCGCGGGGACGCTTCCCCGGCCGGGTGTCCTTCAGCGGGATGCCTGCCCGCCGCCCCCGGCCTCCTCCGGCCCTATTTCGGGAAAGCGAGTGGGACGGGAGGGATAAAGGCCGCTGCGTGGAGGGGATGTTTGCTCCCCGGGATGGAGCCTCTGGAAATGCCAGCGGAGCTCCAGCACGGAGCGGGACAACTGGCGGCTCTCCTGTCCAGATTAGCACTGGGCTCTTTTTCCCCTTTAATTGCGGTTTTGATCCGTGGCGGGGCTGGGAGAAGGTCTCCGTATCTCCGAGGGCTCCTCTAGGTCACTGAGGGGACCCGGCTGTCCCCAGACCAGGGGTGACCTCACGGAGGGGGATGCTCCGGAGAAATTCAGCGGGTTCCCGTGGGCAGGAGGACAGATGACAGGACTTTTCCAACAGGCAGAGGTTTTCTTCCCTCAGTTTCCCAAGCTTTGATCCCCAGTCTCAGGAAGCCGGGATTTTGAGGACTTTTTCCATCTCTATACCTGGTTTTGAGGGCGTTTTGCACGTTTAGGGTACTCGGGGACGGACACGAAACGCGTCACCATCAACAAGGTCCTGTCCAACGACGCCCTGGCGCAGCAGAACCAGTACGTGCAGGTAATCCCCGACGCGCCGGGCAACGCTCCGCGCTCCCGGCAGCGGCCGCCGCGGCGCGGCACAGACCCCGCAGGGAAGTGGTGCATTTTGGGCCCCTCTGTGCCCCGCTCCGTCCCCTCCAGCGCTGCATCGACTGGAACAGGGATATCCTCAAGAAGGAGCTGGGGTTGCTGGAGGAGGACATCATCGACCTGCCGGCCCTCTTCAAGCTGGACAAGCAGGGGAAAGCTGTGCCCTACTTCCCCAACACGGTGAGGGGGATGAGGCCCCAGGGTTTTCCTGAAAAAAAAAAAGAAAATTTAATCAGCTGTCTAGAAAAAAAGGGAAACATGTCCAGGATAAACACGGGTCTGACACAGCTTGGTGGCTTTGGGGTTTTGAGGCAAAACCCTTCCAAAGTGGTGAAATTGCAAGGTGAGAGGCACATTTTACTCACAGTTTTCCCCCCAGAAAAACCCCCAGCTGTCTAGAGGAAGGAAATATTTCCAGACAGGCATGGACGAACACAGGTCTAACACAGAGTGGGGGCTTTGCAGTTTTGAGGCAAAAAAAGTGGTGAAATTGCAAGGGGTGAGGCGCGTTTTAACGATAAAAGAGGGGGAATTCTGCTGGATTTGGAATCCTGAGGGAAGGCATGGATAAACACAGGTCTAAGACAGCGTGGTGGCTTTGCGGCGCTCGCAGTGGGGTTTTGAGGCAAAAAAAGTGGTGAAACCGCAAGGGGTGAGGCGCGTCTTAACGATAAAAGAGGGGGAATCCTGCTGGATTTGGAATCCTGAGGGAGGCCAGCTGCAAAAAGGGGCGCTGAGGAGGGCGGAGGAGGGCGATCGGCACCGTTCCCGTGGCTCCATCCACCCCGACGCCGCCGACGTCCGCCGGTGCCACCCCGCAGGTCACCATGATCGTGCTGGCCAAGGACCTGGGCATCCCCAAGCCCTTCGGCCCCGTGGCGGGCGGCGAGTGCTGCCTGGAGCGGCGGATCCGCGCGCTGCTGGAGCCGCTGGGGCTGTGCTGCCGCTTCCTGGAGGACGTGGCCTCGTACCACGGCAGCCTGGGCGAGGTCCGCTGCGGCACCAGCGTCCAGCGCCGACCCTCCGCCTTCAAGTGGTGGCACTGCACGCCATAGCCAGCCCTCCTCTTCCTCCTCCTCTTCCTCCTCCTCCTCTTCTTCCTCCTCCTCCTCCTCTTCTTCCTCCTCTTCCTCCTCCCCTTCTTCCTCCTCTCCCTCCTCCTTCTCCCTCCGCCCTTGCCCCCAGCGGCTTTTCCAGCGTGTGTTGCTTGCGGTTCGCTTAATAAATGAATTTGCTGTGAGGAAAAAGCTGGGAAGTTAAACAATCGCGGGGGATAGCTGGGGGAGGAAGGGAGGGAAGCCCTCAGAGGGGTGAGGAGGGGTAGGGGTTTTACCAAAACCCTCCGAAATTGTCTCTAACGCTGTTTTTTTAGTGTTGGCGAGTCAGGCATCGCTTTTTCTCGGCCAGGGTTTGTGTGTGGCTGACAGAGCTCCAGCCTCCACATCAATACAAAATATCTTCACTTATTTATAACTTTTTACCAAAGAAATTACTGTTCATTGGTTCTAATAATTCTCTTCACTGATTAGCATTCTGTCTGCTATTGGTTATTGATTTCTTGCTCTTCATGCTGAGCTAGGCCACATTCTTTAGGTTTTTTATCATCTTTTTCTCATCTTTTTCGATTGGGAATCTCCAGCTTCCCAGGCCTCAGTCTCCTCTGTATCTTCTATTTACTCCAGTGTCCTTAAAGGGCCATAAATTTAAGATCCCAGATATCCAATCTTCGAATCCCTTTGGCTTTATTGAAGCTTGTCAGGGTTAGTTTTAACAAACTCAAAGTTTTGGTGATTCAATGATCAAAACAGAAGCGCCTGTGAACAAGTTCAACTTGTGCTGGCTAG
This sequence comes from Lycocorax pyrrhopterus obiensis, assembly GCA_014706295.1. Classification (NCBI taxonomy): domain Eukaryota; kingdom Metazoa; phylum Chordata; class Aves; order Passeriformes; family Paradisaeidae; genus Lycocorax; species Lycocorax pyrrhopterus. The sequence goes on from JACSVZ010000023.1 coordinate 186,774, forward strand.
AAGTGGGCACTGCTTACAAGCAATTAAAACAATTAATTAAAAATTAGTTAGGAAAGTTACATCATTTCCAACAGGGGGGGATTTTTCTGCAAGGGGCTGCCCAGGGAGGTTCGGAGTCCCCATCCCTGGAGGTGTCCGAGGAATTCCTGGATGGCACTCAGGGACAAGGTGGGGATCGGGCACAGGGTGGACTCGATGGTCCTGGAGGGCTTTTCCCACCTTAATGTCTCTGGGATTCTTTGCCCCCCAGCACCCACCATTTGCCCTGTTGGTGTTGAGGCAGGTCCCCTTTGAGGAGGGGGGTGGTAGCGCAGGCACCTCCGTGCAAAAATGATGAGGGTGGGGATTAACGGAGAAAAAACAAGGGGAATTCATACCCAGAAAAAAGGGGGATTTAGGCGTCCTGCCCCCGCCATCCCGCCGCGTCCCACAGGGCGCGCCACTCTCAACATGGCGCCTTCCCTGAGGGCGCCGCCGCACTCAAAATGGCGGGCGTCCCTTCCCGTCAGCGCACCACAACATGGCGGCGGGGGCACTTCCGGGGCGGGCGGAACTGCGCAGCGCCAAGATGGCGGCGGCCGCGGTCGGAGTCTCCTTGAGGCGCGGAGTCCCCGCGCGGTTCCTGCGGGCCGGGCCGCGGGCGGTGAGGGGCCGGGACGGCTGCAGGGGCTGTGGGAGCTGGGGGTGGGCGGGAGCGGAGGGAGGGGAGGGGTGTCAGAGGCGGCCGGGGGGTGCAGGGGTCCGGGATGAGGATGGAAGGGGGCGAGCTGAGGGCAAGAGGGGGCTGGAACTGGAGTGTGGGATCTGGAAGGGGCTGTGTGGGAATTGGGGGTGGGGAGAGGGTGCAGAAGGGGCTGGGGGCAGGAGGGAGGCCGGGATGAGGTAAAAGATGGGAAGAGGGGATGGGAGAAGAGGGGGTGGGCTGGAGAGGGCGGGTGGGGTCTGGAGGGAGCTCTGTGGGAGCTGCGGGTGGGCAGGGGGAAGGTTTCAGAGCGGGGGGCTGGAGGGGGACTGGGATGCGGTAAAATGTGGGAAGAGTGGCTGGGAAAAGGGGGTGGGCTGGGAGGGAATAGGGTCAGTGTCAGAGGGGCTGTGGGGAGGCGGTCTGTGGGGTTTGGGAGGGGGAAGGAAGGGTCCGGGATGAGATGAAATAAGGGAAGAGTGCCTGGGGAGGGAATAGGGTCAGTGTCAGAGGGGCTGTGGGGAGGCGGTCTGTGGGGTTTGGGAGGGGGAAGGAGGGCTCCGGGATGAGGTGAAATAAGGGAAGAATGGCTGGGAAAAGGGGGTGGGCTGGGAGGGAATAGGGTCAGTGTTCGAGTGGCTGTGGGATTGGGGAGTGAGAAGGAGGGCTCCGGGATGAGGTGAAATACGGGAAGAGTGGATGGGAAAAGGGAGGTACTGAGGAGGGTCCGGGGGCAGAAATCCGCTGGAAGGGGCCGGGAATGGTTTAGGAGGAGATAAAGGACAGCAGGAAAGGGGGCAGAAATCCGCTGGAAGGGGCCGGGAATGGTTTAGGAGGAGATAAAGGACAGCAGGAAAGGGGGGGATGGGGAACGCCCCAGGAAAAGGTTGGGAAGAGCGGTGGGAACAGGGGTGCGGGGCGATTCCCGGAGAGGGGAGCAGGTCCCGGGAAAAGCAGCGGGAGCTGCAGGGGTGTGCTCAGGAACTGCGGGGTGACGGGTCAGGGAGAGCCGCTGGGATCTGATGGATCCGGGAGCAGCGGGCGGCCTGGATTTCGGGAATGTCAGCCTTGCTCCGGGCGGGGGGAGCCTCGGGACACGGGGGCTCCAGACCCAGCCCAGAGCCCCAGTTCGTATTTTTATTTCTATTTTTATTTTTATTTTTTACACTTTTTAGTATATGTTTATATTTTTTATATATATTTATATGTTAATATATATTAATATTTTAATATATATTTATATTTTAATATATATTTATATTTTTAATCTATATATTTTTAATGTATTTCTGTGCATATATAATGCACATACATACATATATCTACACACTATGCATATACACGTATAAATGATATGTGTAAAATAGATACGTAAAGATATATGGACATAAATTACAATTATATGACTGTAATTACACAATATAATATATAAATGCATGCGTATAATATATAAATACAAACCATATACAATGCAATGTATGCTTATATATATATACATATGTGTATATATATAAATATTTACAAATATAGTGTGTTATGTAACATGCAATGCACGCTGTATAAACACATAAAATATATAAAGCAGGTTGCAATATTAAACACAATATATAAATAAAGTACGCACGTCATCGCATCGTTATAGTGACGCATATAATAGAATATACAAACTCATACATATAATTTATAAACGCACACGTGTAATTTATAAACACATAAAATGTGCAATGCACGATGTGTACATTTATATCCATATGCATCTCCACACTTGTTATATATATGTGTGTGTGTATAAATATTTATTTCTTTATTATATTTATATCTACACCCACAGTTATTTATGTATCTGCATATGTTGTATATACATGTGTATAAATATATATTTATTTACTATATTTATATCTATATCCACACATACATAGCTATATATATGTGTGTGAATAAATGTGTGTGTATATATATGTATTTAATATATTTTTAAATATATACACACATATAAATCTCTATATCTCCTCCTGGATCCCTCCAAGCCCTCCTGGGGGGATCTGAGGTGGGTTTTCCCTGGGTCCAGGTGCTCCAGGAAGCATCCCTGGGTTGGGATCTGAGGCCGCTTTTCCCGGATCCAGGGGTGGGATCTGAGGCCGCTTTTCCTGGATCCAGGGGTGGGATCTGAGGCCGCTTTTCCCTGGATCCAGCGGTGGGATCTGAGGCCGCTTTTCCCTGGATCCAGGGGTGGGGTCTGAGGCCGCTTTTCCCTGGATCCCGGGGTGGGATCTGAGGCTGCTTTTCCCTGGATCCTGGGGTGGGATCTGAGGCCGCTTTTCCCTGGATCCAGGTGCTCCGGGGAGCGCAGACGGCGGCGGCAGCGGCGCCGCGGCTGAAGAAATTCGCCATCTACAGATGGGACCCCGACAAGCCCGGGGACAAGCCCCACATGCAGACCTACGAGGTGGATCTCAACAAGTGGGTATCCCTTGGGAATGGGGCACGGGAGCAATCCCGGCTCCAGGGAGTGGCTGGGAAGGGGATGCTCGGCTCTGTCACAGAGCAGCTTGCTGTGGGCACAGCCACCGTGGGTGTTATCCCGGGAAAAAGCAGGTTTCCCTCAGCCACTGTGGGTGTTATCCCAGGAAAAAGCAGGTTTCCCTCAGCCACTGTGGGTGTTATCCCGGGAAAAAGCAGATTTTCCACAGCCACCCTGGATGTTATCCCAGAAAAAAGCAGATTTCCCTCAGCCACCCTGGGTGTTATCCCAGGAAAAAGCAGGTTTCCCTCAGCCACTGTGGGTGTTATCCTGGGAAAAAGCAGGTTTTCCACAGCCACCCTGGATGTTATCCCAGGAAAAAGCAGATTTCCCTCAGCCACCCTGGGTGTTATCCCAGGAAAAAGCAGATTTCCCACAGCCACCATGGGTGTTATCCCAGGAAAAAGCAGATTTCCCGCAGCCACCCTGGATGTTATCCCAGGAAAAAGCAGGTTTTCCACAGCCACCCTGGATGTTATTCCAGGAAAAAGCAGATTTCCCTCAGCCACTGTGGGTGTTATCCCAGGAAAAAGCAGATTTTCCTGTGCTCCTGTGGGGCTGCTTTCCCCTCGCTGACCTTCTGTGCTGAGGGGGACAGGAGGTGCCCCCAGTGCCGCTGTGGCAGTGCTGTGACATCCGTGGGGTCTGTCCGTGTCCCTGGGACGGGTTAAGGAGGTGCCGGTGGCTTCAGTAATCCTGATTTATGTGGGAAGTTTGGGGGCTGCCAAAAAAAGAGGGAGAGCAGCTTTTCCATGGCCAGGTGGTGGCCTGGGGCAGATGCCAGGAGCAGGGACAGGGGACGTGGGTTTAAGCTGAAGGAGGAGAGGTTTGGATGGGATATTTGGGATAAATCCTTCGTGCGAGGGTGGGGAGGCCCTGGCACAGAATTCCCAGGGAAGCCGTGGCTGCCGCATCCCTGGAAGTGTCCAGGTTGGACGGGACTTGGAGCCACCTGGGCTAGTGGAAGGTGTCCCTGCCCGTGGGAATGGGGTGAGCTTGAAGGTCCTTCCATCCCAAACCATCCTGGGATTGTACATTCCAGGAGGAATCTCCACGTGCAGCTCACAGGTCCCAGGGGGAGGAGGTGGGAGCTTGGGTGTGGTATCCCAAGGCAGCTCCTGCTTCCCTGGGGTTCTGGGAAGGGGCTCGGGCCTCTCTGTGGTGCAGGAGCCTTCCCGTGGACACTGTGCCTGGATCTCCCCGAGCTCCTCCAGAGGAATCCACCCCGAGCCCTTCCCCAGAGCTCCCACTCCGAGCCACCCAGCCCCTCCTTCAAACCCGCAGGAGCGACAGCTCCGGTTTTGGGGTGGCTTTGGCCCAGTGAATAATCCCCGGGCGGCGCCCTGCGTGTGAAATTACAGCACCTGTCCACGAGCGTTTGTCCCGGGTCCCTTGTGACTCACGGGGACGGGCTGGGCTGTCACAGCCTGACCCCAAACAGGGGAGAAGGGAACCAGCTCAGGTCACCGCGGGTTCAGTCGTCTGAACCTCCGGTGCATCAGCAAAAGAGAGGGCTTGGCCCCAGCCTGCCCTGGGCTGTGCTGCTGATCCACAGATCCCGGTTGTATCCCTGGGACTGGCGCAGAGGTGGTGGGAGTTGGTGCAGACCCTTTGAGGCGCTGCTGAGCTGGGGGTGCCGAGGTGGAACCCCGGATTTGGGGGGCTCTGCAGGTTCGGTGACCTGTGATTTCTGCTCCAGGTGTGGGCCCATGGTGCTCGATGCCCTGATCAAGATCAAGAACGAGATGGACTCCACGCTGACCTTCCGCAGGTCCTGCAGGGAGGGTAAGGGTATTCCCGCCCGGAATGCTGCGTGCGCTGAGCGTGTAACCCCCAGCAGAGTCCGGAACCGCCCTCCCCTCCCACCCGCGTGGATAAAACACCTGAATGAATCAAGGAGTAAAGCTGGAGTTGGTGCTCACGGGGCGTAATGACGCAGCCCTGGGCCGCCAGCCCCAGCGATTCCTTCCACAGCTCCCAGTTGTTCCAGTTTCTCTCCCAGTCTGGTTCGTCCTGCTGTGGGGAAATCCAAGGAGAGATTCCAGCGGCGGGATTGAGAGGGCAGAGGTGGAACGGGAGCGAGTGCTGCTGTGGAAATCAGACGGGGTGGAACTGGGACAGTGCTCGGGACTTCGAGGAACAGCTCCAGGAATCTTTTCCTTGGCCCTTCGGCTGAGGCCAGGGATGGATTGAGGAAAAGGGCACTCAGCGGTGGTTTGGGGTTGTGGCTGCTCCCGAATCCGGTCTGGGGCTGCTCTCAGACTTCCCTGTCCCTGACTTTCCCTGGGAAAAAACTCCTGATTCACGGGTCACGCTGGGCTGCTGAGCTGTGGGAACGCATTCCTGGGTGGAATGAGTCTGATTTAATGAGGTGGGTTTGCAGGCAGGGGGAATTTCAGGGCAGCTGGTGCCCGGAGGTGTTTTGAGGATGGAAATGGGAAGCAGCTCTCCCGAGGCAGCCGTTCCCTCTGGAATCTGCGCAGCAGGGGCAGGAATTCCACACGGAGCGCTGCTCCCACTGCCTGGTACTCAGCCAGCCAGAACTCTTCCCGAGCTGGAATTCGTTGCCCTGAATACTTTTCCTGGCACAAGACAGATTTTCAAGCCGGGCTGGTTCCATCCTGCCCCTTCCCTGCCACGCAGAGAGAACAAGCCCCCGATCCCACATTCCTGCTGCAGGCACGTGCTCCGGGGTTTGCAGCCCCGCTTCCCTCTCCAGCTGGCTGGAAAATACTTGGGAGCCTTTCTGCAGTGGGAGGAATAACCTTGTTGTCGTGCCAGGGAGCCGGGACATCGTCAGAGGTGTCACTTAATCCGTTTGTTGGGCTATTTTTGTGCTCCTGGTGTCTCTCCTCTCACCTTTGGCAGCGCAGTTTGTGCCCTGGGAAGGGGCACGAGGGAAAGGAGCTCCTGCCTGAGGGATCTGGGGCTGCATTCCTGGATTTCGGGGGTGATTTGGGGCATTTTGTTCCCCTTTTATGAGCAGAGACTGTGGGAGCTGGGCCTGTTTATTCCAGAGATGAGGAGGCTGAGAGGGGATCCCATCAATCCTTATCAATATCTCCAGGGGGTGTCCGAGGATGGTCCCAGACTCTTTCCAGTGGTGCCCAGAGACAGGACAAGGAGCAGCAGCCACAAACTAAAACACAAAAATTCCAGCTCAGCGTTTGGAAGAAGTTATTTCCCTGGAGTGGAACTCCAGCTCCGGCTTTAGGGGGAAAAATGGTTGAGTAGCAGCAAATTTGTGAGTTTGCTGTCACTTGGATCCATCCTGTTACCTCACAGCTTTTAAGAGGAAGGACGGTATCAGCTCAGCTCCAGGTTTTAGGGGAAAAAAAGGTGCTGAGCACCTCCTCTGACAACTATTTCTATGAGTAGCAACATATTTGTGGGTTTACTACAGCTTGGATCCGTCCTGTGACCTCCCAGCACAGAAAGGAGGAACAATACCAGGCTGAATTCCAGCTTTTAGGGGGGAAAAAAGGTTGGACAGATGCCCAGGGAGGTCACTGAGTCTCCCTCTCTGGAGATTCCCAAACCCCCCTGGACGCATTCCGGCGTCACCTGCTCCAGGGTTGCACTGGATGATTCCCAGAGGTCCCTTCCATCCCTGCCGACCCCGGGATTCTCTCGCTGAGGAAGATGCAGGAGTTTTCCTCGTTAAAGTGTTATTTTTTGTTGTATTTGTGCCTCCCTCGGCTCCCACCTCGCGCCCCAAACCCGCGAGCGAAGCTGGGTGTTCTCCCCTCCCTAAATCACACAAAAAACTGGTGAGGTGCCCAAACCACTTCATTTTCTGCTGGGGAGGGAGCTTCCCCGTGGAAAATGTGTTTGGGCTGTGATGAAAGCAGCTCCTGTGTTTGATCTTCATTGAAGTTAAAAAAATGCTTGGGCCCAGTGGCAAATTCCGGCGTTTTTCTTGTCACGTAGAGATTCCCCAGGACAGCCCAGGGCTGTCTGTGGGGACAGGAGGGTGAATCCCACACTTTGCCCTGGTTTTCCTCCTCAGGAGGATAAATCCCACACTTTGCTCTGGATTTCTCCCTCAAAAAGTTAAATCCCACACTTTGCCCTGGTTTTCCTCCTCAGGAGGGTGAATCCCACACTTTGCCCTGGTTTTCCTCCTCAGGAGGGTGAATCCCACACTTTGCCTTGGTTTTTCCCCCTCAGAAGGGTGAATCCCACACTTTGCTCTGCTTTTGCTTCTCAGGAGGGTGAATCCCACACTTTGCCTTGGATTTTCCCCCTCAGAAGGGTAAATCCCACACTTTGCTCTGCTTTTCCTCCTCAGGAGGGTGAATCCCACACTTTGCTCTGGATTTCTCCCTCAAAAGGTTAAATCCCACACTTTGCTCTGCTTTTCCTCCTCAGGAGGGTAAATCCAACCCTTTGCTCTGCTTTTCCTCCTCAGGAGGATAAATCCCACACTTTGCTCTGCTTTTCCCCCTCAGAAGGGTAAATCCAACCCTTTGCTCTGCTTTTTCCCCTCAGGAGGGTGAGTCCCACACTTTGCTCTGCTTTTCCTCCTCAGGAGGGTAAATTCCACACTTTGCTCTGGATTTCCCCCCTCAGGAGGGTGAATCCCACACTTTGCTCTGCTTTTCCTCCCCTCCGAAGGGTAAATCCCACATTTTGCTCTTTATTTCCCCCTCAGAAGGGTAAATCCAACCCTTTGCTCTGCTTTTTCCCCTCAGGAGGGTGAATCCCACACTTTGCTCTGTTTTTCTCCCTCAGAAGGGTAAATCCCACACTTTGCTCTGCTTTTTCCCCTCAGGAGGATAAATCCAACCCTTTGCTCTGCTTTTTCCCCTCAGAAGGGTAAATCCCACACTTTGCTCTGCTTTTCCCCCTCAGAAGGGTAAATCCCACACTTTGCTCTTCTTTTTCCCCTCAGGAGGGTAAATTCCACACTTTGCTCTTCTTTTTCCCCTCAGAAGGGTAAATCCCACACTTTGCTCTGTTTTTCTCCCTCAGAAGGGAGAATCCCACACTTTGCTCTGCTTTTCCCCCTCAGGAGGGTAAATCCCACACTTTGCTCTGCTTTTCCCCCTCAGAAGGGAGAATCCCACACTTTGCTCTGCTTTTCCCCCTCAGAAAGTTAAATCCCACACTTTGCTCTGCTTTTCCCCCTCAGGAGGGTAAATCCAACCCTTTGCTCTGCTTTTGCCCCTCAGGAGGATAAATCCCACGCTTTGCTCTGCTTTTTCCCCTCAGGAGGGTGAGTCCCACACTTTGCTCTGGTTTTCCTCCTCAGAAGGGTAAATCCCACACTTTGCCCTGCATTTCCCCCCTCAGGAGGCTGAATTCCACACTTTGCTCTGCTTTTCCCCCTCAGGAGGCTGAATTCCACACTTTGCTCTGCTTTTCCCCCTCAGGAGGGTGAATCCCACACTTTGCCCTGGATTTCCCCCCTCAGGAGGGTAAATCCAACCCTTTGCTCTGCTTTTCCCCCTCAGGAGGCTGAATTCCACACTTTGCTCTGGATTTCCCCCCTCAGAAGGGTAAATCCCACACTTTGTTCTGTTTTTCCCCTCAGAAGGGAGAATCCCACACTTTGCCCTGCATTTCCCCCCTCAGAAGGGTAAATCCAACCCTTTGCTCTGCTTTTTCCCCTCAGGAGGGTGAATCCCACACTTTGCTCTGCTTTTTCCCCTCAGGAGGATAAATCCCACGCTTTGCTCTGCTTTTCCCCCTCAGGAATCTGCGGCTCCTGTGCCATGAACATCGCCGGGGGCAACACCCTGGCCTGCATCAAAAAAATCGACAGTGACCTCAACAAAGTCACCAAAATCTACCCTCTGCCCCACATGTACGTGGTGAAGGACCTGGTTCCGGTGAGCGCAGCCCCTGCCCGGGCGTGGCAGCGTCCGGGGGACACCCCGGGGTGGGGACCAGGGCGCTGGGAGGTGCCACCAAGGCCAGGGCTTGTGGCCCGGGTGGGTCCCCGTGGCTAAATCTGTCCTGGCCTGGAACGTGGCAGGTTGCGGGGCAGGGAGTGCCGCCTCCTGGTCAGGTGTTCAGGCGTGAATTTGGGACGAAGCTGTGCCAGGAGGGGGGATTTAGGTGGGATTTTGGGAGAAGGCTCTGCCCGCAGAGGGTGGGGCTGAAGGGGATGGTGGGGCTTGGGCAGCACAGGTGGGGTTTTGGGGTGTCTGTGCAGGGCTGGATCCTGGTGGGCCCCTTCCAGCTGAGGATATTCCATGATTCTCCTCAGCTGCATAACGACGATCCCTGTGTTTTCCTCCCCCAGGACATGAGTAACTTCTACGCCCAGTACAAATCCATCGAGCCCTACCTGAAGAAGAAGGACGAGTCCAAGGAGGGCAAGGAGCAGTACCTGCAGTCCATAGAGGACCGTCAGAAACTGGTCACTGCTGCTTTTTTTACTGCTGACACCCGTCCCAGCCCGGCCCAGGGTTAAACCGGAGCGCTCAGCACCGTCCCGTTCCCCAAACCCGCCGCCGTCCCGCTGCCCCGCAGTGTGGGACACGGCTCAGGGCAGGGAGCTGGGCTGCCCAGGGGGGCTCTGATCGCGCTCCCACCGTCTGCCCTGCGGAATTCCCCGCTGGAATTCCGTGCTGGAATTCCTCTGCAGGCTCCAGGCTCGGGGTGTTCCCGTGGGGAGAGGCCCAGCAGGCTGTGCGGGGCTGTCTGGCTGCGCTCTCAGCTCGCTGGGGTTTCACAGCCTGGAAAACTCCTGGGAGGAGCCAAAGTGCAAGTTTTGGGGTGTCTGTCATGAGCAGGGGGGATTCTGAGGGGCTTTCGGGAGGTGAAGCTGGGGAACTCACCCCGAGGAACAGCTTTTTAAAAGGCTGATAGCGTGGCCAAGCTGTGGGGTGGATTTCCAGGCTACCACAGGGGTTAGCAGCGGATCGGGAGGGGTTTTGCCTCTGAGCTGCCTGGATGGATCCATCATTCCACGATTCCAGGCTCAGCCTGTCGCTGCTTTGCTGGGGAGGCACCAAACCTCGATTTTGGTGGAGGAGAGGTGAAGGTGAACAGCAGACAGGGAGGCTGAGTAAAGGGGATTCAGGGAAACGCTGGGAGTGTCCCCCTGGTGTCCGCATCCCATAATAGCCCCAGGTGTGACACGGCTGTGGCACCTGAGCAGCGCCAGGGCTCGACAGGCTGCAGGAATCTGTCCACAGGCAGCAGGTTGTTCTCCTGCAGCACGTCCCAGCTTACCTGAGCCGTGCGCGAGCGCTGGAGGGGCTGGGGGTGGCAGCTCTGGGGGGAGGGTGAACCCCCGGTGTCACAGCCCCGGGGCGACAGCCTGGCGTGTCCCCTCCCTGGGGTGAATCCCGGGCATGTCCCCTCCCTGGGGTGACAGCCTGGAGTGTCCCCTCCCTGCAGGATAGGTTTAGAGGGTGAATCCCTGCTGTCACAGCTCTGGGTGACACCTGGAGTGTCCCCTCCCTGCAGGATAGGTTTGGAGGGTGAATCCCTGCTGTCACAGCTCTGGGTGACACCTGGAGTGTCCCCTCCCTGCAGGATAGGTTTGGAGGGTGAATCCCGGGTGTCACAGCCCCGGGGTGACAGCCTGGAGTGTCCCCTCCCCTGGGTGACACCTGGCGTGTCCCCACCCTGGGGTGACAGCCTGGAGTGTCCCCTCCCTGCAGGAGGGGCTGGTGGTGGCAGCTCTGAGGGGAGGGTGAATCCCCGGTGTCACAGCTCTGGGTGACAGCCTGGCGTGTCCCCTCCCCGGGGTGACAGCCTGTTGTGTCCCCCTCCCTGTAGGATAGGTTTGAGGGGTGAATCCCCAGTGTCCCCTCCCTGGGGTGACAGCCTGGAGTGTCCCCTCCATGCAGGATAGGTTTAGAGGGTGAATCCCCGGTGTCACAGCTCTGGGGTGACAGCCTGGAGTGTCCTCTCTGTGCAGGATAGGTTGGGGGTCAATCCCCGTGTCCCCTCCCCGGGGTGACAGCCTGGCATGTCCCCTCCCTGCAGGGTAGGTTTGGGGGGTGAATCCCCGGTGTCCTCTCCTGGGGTGACAGCCTGGAGTGTCCCCTCCCTGCAGGATAGGTTTGGGGGGTGAATCCCCGGTGTCCTCTCCTGGGGTGACAGCCTGGAGTGTCCCCTCCCCGGGGTGACAGCCTGTTGCGTCCCCTCCCTGCAGGACGGGCTCTACGAGTGCATCCTGTGCGCCTGCTGCAGCACCAGCTGTCCCAGCTACTGGTGGAACGGGGACAAGTACCTGGGCCCGGCCGTGCTCATGCAGGTGAGGACGGGACGGGCTCCTCTGTCACCAGCCGTGTCACCCGGCCCTGCCCCTGCCCGGCCTTCCCGGCGCGGTGCTGCCGAGCCGAGCCGCGCTGTGCTATGCTGCCGCGCCAAGCCGTGCCGAGCCGTGCCGTGCTGCGCTGCCGTGCCGAGCTGAGCCGTGCAGTGCCGAGCCGTGCCGTGCTGTGCCGAGCTGAGCCGTGCTGTGCCGAGCCGAGCCGTGCCGTGCAGTGCCGAGCCGAGCCGTGCTGTGCCGAGCCGTGCTGTGCTGAGCCGAGCCGTGCCGAGCCACGCTGAGCCGAGCCGTGCTGAGCCGTGCCGTGCAGTGCCGAGCCGAGCCGTGCCGAGCTGAGCCGTGCCGAGCCACGCTGAGCCACGCCGTGCTGAGCCGAGCTGTGCCGTGCCATGCCGCGCCGAGCCGTGCTGCGCTGAGCCATGCCGCGCCGTGCTGAGCCGTGCCGCACCGAGCCGCGCCGTGCCGTGCCGAGCCGAGCCGCGCCGAGCCGTGCCGCACCGCGCTGTGCTGTACCGTGCCATGCTGCACCGAGCCGAGCCGTGCCGCGCCGAGCCGTGCCGTGCCGCGCCGAGCCGTGCCGTGCCGTGCCGAGCCGAGCTGAGCCGAGCCGTGCCGCGCCGAGCCGTGCCGTGCCGAGCCGAGCCGAGCCGTGCTGTACCATGCCATGCTGCACCGAGCCGAGCCGTGCCGTGCCGTGCCATGCCGTGCTGAGCTGAGCCGAGCCGCACCGCGCCGCCTCCCACGGGTGACGCTGTGCCCCGGCTGTGCCCCAGGCCTACCGCTGGATGATCGACTCGCGCGACGAGTACACGGAGGAGCGGCTGGCGCAGCTGCAGGACCCCTTCTCGCTGTACCGCTGCCACACCATCATGAACTGCACCCGCACCTGCCCCAAGGTACGGCCGCGTGCCCGCGGATGGGACAGGCGCGTCGGGAAGGCCGCGGTGGCCGTGCCCTCCCTGGCCCGGGGGGCTCCGGGCCCTGTCCGGCCTGGCCCTGGACACTGCCGGGGATGGGGAAGCCACAGCTGCTCTGGGGAATCCGTTCCAGGGCGTCCCCACCCTCACAGGGAGGGATTTATCCCAATATCCCACCTAAACCAGCACATGGAATCCTGGAGTGGTTTGGATTTGGATCTCCGAAGGGATTCCCTGGAAACACACAATTCCAGAGGGATTCCCTGGAAACACACACAGAATTCCTTGGAAACACGTAATTCCCACTTTTCTCTGTGTGCTTCTCTGAAGGGATTCCCTGGAAACACACGAGGGATTCCCTGGAAACACACAATTCCAGAGGGATTCCCTGGAAACACACACAGAATTCCTTGGAAACACATAATTCCCCCTTTTCTCTGTGTGTTTCTCCGAAGGGATTCCCTGGAAACACACAATTCCAAAGGGATTCCCTGGACACACAATTCCCACTTTCCTCTGTGTGTTTCTCCAAGATTCCATGGAAACACACAATTCCCTCTTTTCTGTGGGTGTTTCCCCAAAGTAATTCTCTGGAAACGCACAATTCAGAGGGATTCCATGGAAACACACAGTTCCTGCTTTTCTGAGGGTGTTTTTCCAAAGGGATTCACGGGAAACACACAATTCCAGAGGGATTCCCTGGGAACACACAATCCTCTGTTCGATCCCAGCCCAGGAAAACCCCGCATCCCCGGTGCCGGGCCGTTCCCAGGCCTCCAGAAATCCCATAAAAACGTGGGATTCCGTCCCACCGGAGCTTTATCTGCCTTTGATCCCGATCAAAGCCCAGCTCCCAAGGGAGTTTTGCTCCAGGGGCGGGAGGGGAGCTCCAGCTCCAGCGTCCTGCTCCGGGCTGGGCTGCTCTTCCCGGGGAAACTGAGGCTGGAATGGGACAAACCTGAATTTTCCCCCCCTGGAATTCCCAGCCGGCCCCAAACTGAGGCTGGAATGGGACAAACCTGAATTTTTTCCCCCCTGGAATTCCCAGCCGGCCCCAAACTGAGGCTGGAATGGGACAAACCTGAATTTTTCCCCCCCTGGAATTCCCAGCTGGCCCCAAACTGAGGCTGGAATGGGACAAACCTGAATTTTTCCCCCAGGAATTCCCAGCCTGGCTGGAGTCAGAGCTGTCCCAGGTCTCCAGGGCTGGAAAGGAGGATTCATGTCAGGCTAAACTCTGATTTTTAGGGAAAAAAGGGGGGTTGAGCAGCTCCTCTGCCGGAGGTTTTTGTGGGGAGCAGCACATTTGTGAGTTTGGATCCAGCCTGTGACCTCCCAGCTTTTAAAGGGAAGCACAAGAGCAGCTCAACTCCAGGTTTTAGGGGAAAAAGGTGGAATAGCAGCACTTTTGTGAGTTTATTACAGCTTGGATCCAGCCTGTGACCTCCCAGCTTTTAAAGGGAAGCACAAGATCAGCTCAATTCCAGGTTTTAGGGGGAAAAAAAAGGTGGAATAGGAGCAGATTCATGAGTTTATTACAACTTTAATCCATCCTGTGACCTCCCAGGGTTTGGAAGGAAGGAGAAAATCAGCTCAACTCCCGGTTTTTGGGGGAAAAAAATTTGAGAAGCAGCACTTTTGTGAGTTTATTACAGCTCGGATCCAGCCTGTGACCTCCCAGCTTTTAAAGGGAAGCACAAGATCAGGTGAATTCCAGGTTTTAGGGGAAAAAAGGTGGAATAGGAGCAGATTCATGAGTTTGCTACAACTTGAATCCATCCTGTGACCTCCCAGGGTTTGAAAGGAAGGAGAAAATCAGCTCAACTCCAGGTTTTTGAGAAAAAAGAGGTGCTGAGCACCTCCTGTCCCAAATACTTCTATGAGTAGCAACTCATTTGTGATTTTATTACGGCTTGGACCCATCCTGTGGCCTCCCAGGGTTTGGAAGGAAGGAGAAAATCAGCTCAACTCCAGGTTTTTGGGGGAAAAAAGGTGGAATAGGAGCAGATTCATGAGTTCATTACAACTTTAATCCATCCTGTGGCCTCCCAGGGTTTGAAAGGAAGGAGAAAATCAGCTCAACTCCCGTTTTTTTGGGGGAAAAAAGGTGGAATAGGGAGTTCATGACACCTTTAGCGAGGGGAGGGGAGGGAGGGGAAGCGCTGCACTGACCGACCCTTCCCACAGGGTTTGAACCCCGGCAAAGCCATCGCTGAGATCAAGAAGATGATGGCGACCTACAAGCGGAAGGCAGCGGCTGTGTAAGGGCCGAGTGACCCCCGAGTGACCCCCGAATGGCCACCGAGTGACCCCCGAGTGGCCCCCGAGTGGCCCCCGAGTGACCCCCGAGTGGCCCCCGAGTGGCCCCCGAGTGGCCGCGGCGCCGCTCCGGCTGTCACCTCAATAAAGGCTGCGAGGAATGGCTCGGCCCCGCAGCAGCAGCGTGTGTCCGTCCGTCCGTCCGTCCTGGAACGCCTGGGGATCCCGGGGCTGCGGGATCTGGGATTGGCTGGGAGCAGGGAATGTTCCTGGAGCTCCCCGGGCTGTGCGATGGGGCAGAGCCCCCGGGGCGGATCCGCCGGCAGCGAGGTGTCCTGTCCCACCCCGCGGGATCTTGTACTCTGAATCCCAACAAAATGGGATCTTTTAGGGGTGAATCCTTCTCTTTTCTCGTGTTTTTACCTCCAGATCCACCAGGAGCGATTTGTCCTGTCCCACCCTTTTGGGATCCTGGTTTGTATTCCTGGGTTTTACTCCAATTCCCAACAAAATGGGATCTTTTAGGGGTGAATCCTCCTCTTTTCTCGGGTTTTTTACCTCCAGTTCCGCCGGGAGCGAGGTGTCCTGTCCCACCCTTTTGGGATCCTGGGTTGTGTTCCTGGTTTTTACTCCAAATCCCAACAAAATGGGATATTTTAGGGGTGAATCCTCCTCTTTTCTTGTATTTGTACCTCCAGTTCCACCAGGAACGAGGTGTCCTGTCCCCACCCCGCGGGATCCTGGGTTGTGTTCCTGGGTTTTACTCCAATTCCCAACAAAATGGGATCTTTTAGGGGTGAATCCTCCTCTTTTCTCGTATTTTTACCTCCAGTTCCACCAGGAGCGAGGTGTCCTGTCCCACCCTTTTGGGATCCTGGTTTCTATTCTTGGGTTTTACTCCAAATCCCAACAAAATGGGATTTCCTTGCCAGATTTGGGGTGCAAACCCCCTCATTTGGGGAGGCAGAGCCCAATGAGTTTCCCCGGAAGATTTGGGGCGCAAACCCTCATTTTTGGGGGCAGACCCGTGTCCTTTCCCAGGGGGTCTGTGTGAGACACCCCCGTTTCGGGGGTCTCTGGGGTGCCCGGGTCTGTGGGGAGGGGGTGGGGACTCCAATTCCCGGCATTCCTGGGGTGTCACACCCGTGGTTTTTGGGATACAGACTCCAATTCCCATCATTCCCGGGGTGTCACACCCGTGGTTTTTGGGATACGGACTCCAATTCCCATCATTCCCGGGGTGTCACACCCGTGGTTTTTGGGATACAGACTCCAATTCCCATCATTCCCGGGGTGTCACACCCCCGGTTTTTGGGATACGGACTCCAATTCCCATCATTCCCGGGGTGTCACACCCGTGGTTTTTGGGATACAGACTCCAATTCCCATCATTCCCGGGGTGTCACACCCCCGGTTTTTGGGATACGGACTCCAATTCCCATCATTCCCGGGGTGTCACACCCCCGGTTTTTGGGATACGGACTCCAATTCCCGGCATTCCCGGGGTGTCACACCCCCGGTTTTTGGGATACGGACTCCAATTCCCGGCATTCCCGGGGTGTCACACCCCCGGTTTTTGGGATACGGACTCCAATTCCCGGCATTCCCGGGGTGTCACACCCCTGGTTTTTGGGGTGCGGACTCCAATTCCCATCATTCCCGGGGTGTCACACCCCCGGTTTTTGGGATACGGACTCCAATTCCCGGCATTCCCGGGGTGTCACACCCCCGGTTTTTGGGGTGCGGACTCCAATTCCCGGCATTCCCGGGGTGTCACACCCCCGGTTTTTGGGATACGGACTCCAATTCCCGGCATTCCCGGGGTGTCACACCCCCAGTTTTTGGGATACGGACTCCAATTCCCAGCATTCCCGGGGTGTCACACCCCCGGTTTTTGGGATACGGACTCCAATTCCCGGCATTCCCGGGGTGTCACACCCCCGGTTTTTGGGATACAGACTCCAATTCCCGGCATTCCCGGGGTGTCACACCCCCGGTTTTTGGGATACGGACTCCAATTCCCATCATTCCCGGGGTGTCACACCCCCGGTTTTTGGGGTGCGGACTCCAATTCCCATCATTCCCGGGGTGTCACACTCCCGGTTTTTGGGGGGTGCGGACTCCAATTCCCATCATTCCCGGGGTGTCACACCCCCGGTTTTTGGGATACAGACTCCAATTCCCGGCATTCCCGGGGTGTCACACCCCCGGTTTTTGGGGGATGAGGACTCCAATTCCCATCATTCCCCCCCATTCCCGGGGTGTCACACCCCCGTTTTTGGGGGTTGAGGACTCAAATCCCGTCATTCCCGCCCCCAGTTCCTCGGTTTTGGGGGTGCCCGGTTCTGTGGGGAGGGGGGGTTGCGGACTCCGTTTCCCGGCATTCCCGGCGCTCCCGGGGTGTCACACTCACGGTTTTTTGGGGATGAGGACTCCATTTCCCGGCATGCCCGGGGTGCCACACTCCGGGTTCTGGGGCGCGGACTCCATTTCCCGGCATGCCCGGCGCTCCCGGCCCGCCCCTTCCGGCGGCGCGCGGGGCCGCGGGGCCGCGCCATGAGCTCAGGTCAGGGACCGGCACCGGGACCGGGACCGGGATCGGGATCGGGATGAGGGAGCGGGATCGGGATGAGGGAGCGGGACCCCCCCAGGGCCCGGGGCCCCCCGGGACCCGCAAAGCGCCGCGGGAGCTGCCGGGGCCGCTCCAGCCCAGACCGGGGGGGCGGGGCGGCTCCAGTGCCATTTATTCCCATTTATTCCCACTTATTCCCATTTATTCCCGTTTATTCCCACTTTTCCCCCATTCATTCCGTTTATTCCCACTTATTCTCACTTATTCCCATTTATTCCCATTCATTCCCATTTATTCCCACTTATTCCCCCTTATTCCCCCTTAATTCCCACTTATTCCCATTTATTCCCATTTATTCCCACATATTCCCACTTCTTCCCATTTATTCCCACTCATTCCCACTTATTCCCATTTATTTCGCTTTTTTATTTTGCGTTTCTTCTAAAATTTTGCTCTTTCATTTTGCCTTGCTTTGCTTTCTTTTTTTTTTTTCCTTAATTTTGCTTTATTCAAGTCCTTTTTAAAAAATTTTGCGTTTTTATTTTGGTTTTTGCGGGTTTTTTAAAGTGTTGCTTTATTCCATGGCCTTTTTTTTTAACTTTGCCCTTTTGTTTTGCTTTATTGTTTTTCCTGGTTTTACCTTTGCTTTATCATTTTGCTTCATTTTGCTTTAATAATTTGGGGCTTTTTTTAATTTTGCTTTTTCGTTTTGCTTGATTTTGCTTTATCATTTTACCCTTTTTTATTCTGCTTTGTTATTTTGCCTTTTTAAGTCTTTCCTTAATTATTTTGCCTTTTTTTTACTTTGCTTTATCATTTCGCTTCACTCCCCGTTGTTATTTTGCTTCTTTTTTTTAATTTTCCATTATTGTTCTCCTTTCCTTTGAATTCTGCCTTATTTTGGCTTTTATTTCGCTTTTTTGCTCTTTTCACTTTGCTTTATTTCACTTTATTTCGCTCTTTGCTTTCTCATGACGCCTAATTTTGGGTTTTTTTCCTTTCCTTTTTTATTTCGTTTCCCATTTTGCCTTTTTTAAAGCTTGTCATTACTTTGCCTTTTCATTTTGCTGTAATTCCCTGCGTTATTTCGCTTTATTTGCCTTCATTTCTCTTTATTTTGCTTTATTGCTTCCTCATTGTGCTTTTTTGGGGGTTCCTTTTTCCCTTTCGCTCTTTGATTTCACATTTGCCGTCGTTGCTTTGCTGCATTTTTAGTTTCACATTTAAAAGTTTTGCTTTTAAATTCTTTGCTTTTTAATTTAATTTACTTTGTTTTGTTTGGGGCTTTGCTTTGCTCTCTGCCCTTTTCATTTCGCTTTATTTCGCTTCGTTATTTTCCTTTTTCGCCTTTAGATTTTCCTTTATTTTGCTTTATTTTCTCCTTTCAGTTTTGGGGATTTTCGCTCTTTTACTCTGCCCGATTTCCCGTCGTTCCTTTGCTTTTCATGGCTTTGTTTCCCTCTTTCATTCGCTACATTTTCCTTTCATTCGCTCTTTTATTCCTCTCTGTTTTATTATTTCCCTTTTTCCTTTCCTTTATTATTTTTTTCACTTCATTTTGCTTTCTCATTTTTCTTTGGTTTGCTTTTTTACTTTCTTTTTTTCTCTTTTTTTTACTTCAATTTGCTTTTTTTTTTTTTTTTTGCTTTATTTCCCTTTTTAATTCTTTTCCTTTGCTTTATTTTTGCTTTATTTTGCTTTTTATTTCGTTCCGTGTCTCTTTTATTTCACTTTATTTCATTTTTTATTTTTTCCTTTTTTTTTTGCTTTATTTCACTTTATTTTTTCCTTTGCTTTTTTTTTGCTTTATTTCATTTTTTATTTCATTCCATGTCTCTTTTATTTCGCTTTATTTCACTTTTTTATTTTTCCTTTGCTTTTTTTTTGCTTTATTTCATTTTTTCTTTTTTTTTTTTTTTGCGTTATTTCACTTTTTACTTCCTTCCATGTCTCTTTTCTGTTGCTTTATTTCACTTTATTTTTTCCCCCTGCTTTTTTTTTTGCTTTATTTCATTTTTTTATCTTTTTCTTTGCTTTTTTTTTTGCTTTATTTCACTTTATTTTTTCCTTTCCTTTTTTGTGCTTTATTTCATTTTTTTTTTCCGGTTTTTTTCGCTTTATTTTGCTTTTTGTTCCGTTCCTCTTTCATTTCTCTCCACTTCCTCTTTTCCATTTCTCTGATTTCCCGTTTTTTATCCCGGTTCCCACGCCCCACTCCCATCCCGGGACGTGCCCTCGGAATTCCGGCCCTGGGAGTGCTCCTGAGGATCCGTGGGGCCGCCAGTCCCGGGAATGGCTCTGGGATGGTCGGGAATGGCTCTGGGATGCCCGGGAATGGCTCTGGGATAGTCGGGAATGGCTCTGGGATCCTCGGGAATGGCTCGGGAATGGCTCTGGGATGCTCGGGAATGGCTCTGGGATCCTCGGGAATGGCTCTGGGATGCCTGGGAATGGCTCTGGGATGGTTGGGAATGGCTTTTGATCCTCGGGAATGGCTCTGGGATGCTCTGGAATGGCTTTGGGATCCTCGGGAATGGCTCTGGGATGCCCGGGAATGGCTCTGGGATCCTCGGGAATGGCTCTGGGATGCCTGGGAATGGCTCTGGGATGGTCGGGAATGGCTTTGGGATCCTCGGGAATGGCTCTGGGATGCCTGGGAATGGCTCTGGGATGGTCGGGAATGGCTTTGGGATCCTCGGGAATGGCTCTGGGATGCCCGGGAATGGCTCTGGGATGGTCGGGAATGGCTTTGGGATCCTCAGGAATGGCTCGGGAATGGCTCTGGGATGCCCGGGAATGGCTCTGAGATGCTCTGGAATGGCTCTGGGATGGTCGGGAATGGCTCTGGGATGGTCAGGAATGGCTCTGGGATGCCCGGGAATGGCTCTGGGATGCTCCAAGCCCCGCAGCAGGATCCCCTCCCGCGGGTCCCTCCCTCGGCAGCGCTCCCGTCCCTCCCTGGGCTGGGTTTGGGGTCCGCAGGGGCCGCGGCGCCTCCCGGATCCATCCCAGAGCGATTCCCGGGTGTTTTATGTGGATAAAGGGCGGAACGCGGCGCCGGGCGGGAGGAGGCTCCGTCCCGGGCTCCGGGAACGCGGGAGCGGCGCGGGCCGGGCAGCCTTTGCCCGTTTCCTGCCGGGTTTGCCGCGCTCGGCGCCGAGGTTTCTCCGCGGGGCGGGAGAGGAAAGGGCGGGCGGTGACACCCGCGGGTTCCGTCCCTGCGGTGACCTCGCTCCGATCCCCCGGATCCCCCCGGATCCTCCTCGCCCATCCCGATCCCCATCCCAATCCGCAGCCAAGCAGCGCTCGGGGGTCAAACTTCCCCCGCTTTGTTCCCTGAGCTCCTTAATCTGAGGGTTGAGCCCCCCCTCAAGAGGCCGGAGATGTCCCAATCCCGGCTCCTCGCTTCCGAACGGGAATGCCGGCGGCACAGCCGCTCTTCCCGAGGGATGGAGGAGCCTTCATTTAACCGGAGCTGGGAGGATGTTGGATCCAATCCTGGCTCCTCACTTCCGAACGGGAATGCTGGCGGCACAGCCGCTCTTCCCGAGGGACAGAGGAGCCCTGATTGAACCGGAGCTGGGGGAATGTTGGATCTCCAATCCCGGCTCCTCGCTTCCGAACGGGAATGCTGGCGGCACAGCCGCTCTTCCCGAGGGACAGAGGAGCCTTCATTTAACCGGAGCTGGGAGGATGTTGGATCCCCAATCCCAGCTCCTCACTTCCGAACGGGAATGCCGGCGGCACAGCCGCTCTCCCTGAGGGACGGAGGAGCCCTGATTGAACCAGAGCTGGGGGGAAAGGTTGGATCGGGATATGAACCCCCTGTTGCCCAAGCCGGGACATTCCCCAGAGCCACCGGGCACTTCCCTCCGGGTTTGGGTGCCGGGAAGGTTGGGACAGGGAGAATCCCGCTGTGCCCAAGGGTTGGAACGCCGGGATCTCAGCCGGTGTCGGCCGCACGAAGGAGCGTTCCCAACAACCCAAACCGTGACCCGGGGAGGCAGACAGGGCTGCCGGGAATTCCGCGGGATTTATGCCTCACCCTTCCCAAGGGTTCAACGCCCGAGTGTGGATTCCCAGCACTGGGGAGTCCAAATCCCCGTTTTCCACGTCCCCACCTTGGATCGGGCCCATCTCATCCTTTGTTTTTCTGGCCTTGGGCCGTTCTTCCGGGAGGACCCGACCGCCCGGTCAGACGCGTTTGCTCCGGCGGCCGTGTCCGGCTGTGTGGGATCGGTGTGGGCTCCATGGAAGGGCAGCGTGTCCCTGTGTGGGATCGGTGTGGGCTCCATGGGAAGGCAGCGTGTCCCTGTTTGGGATCGGTGTGGGCTCCATGGAAGGGCAGCGTGTCCCTGTTTGGGATCGGTGTGGGCTCCATGGAAGGGCAGCGTGTCCCTGTCCGGCTGTGTGGGATCGGTGTGGGCTCCATGGGAAGGCAGCGTGTCCCTGTTTGGGATCGGTGTGGGCTCCATGGGAGGGCAGCGTGTCCCTGTGTGGGATCGGTGTGGGCTCCATGGGAAGGCAGCGTGTCCCTGTGTGGGATCGGTGTGGGCTCCATGGAAGGGCAGCGTGTCCCTGTGTGGGATCGGTGTGGGCTCCATGGAAGGGCAGCGTGTCCCTGTTTGGGATCGGTGTGGGCTCCATGGAAGGGCAGCGTGTCCCTGTGTGGGATCGGTGTGGGCTCCATGGGAAGGCAGCGTGTCCCTGTCCGGCTGTGTGGGATCGGTGTGGGCTCCATGGGAAGGCAGCGTGTCCCTGTGTGGGATCGGTGTGGGCTCCATGGAAGGGCAGCGTGTCCCTGTTTGGGATCGGTGTGGGCTCCATGGGAAGGCAGCGTGTCCCTGTGTGGGATCGGTGTGGGCTCCGTGGGAAGGCAGCGTGTCCCTGTGTGGGATCGGTGTGGGCTCCATGGGAAGGGCAGGAGAATCACCGGGATCTCATCCCAATGCCGTGCTCGGCTGCAGGAGCTCCCATCCTGGAGCGGATGGATGGATGGATGGATGGATGGATGGATGGATGGATGGATGGATGGACACAGGGATGGACACAGGGATGGATGGACGGACACAGGGATGGAGGGACAGAGGGATGGATGGATGGAGGGATGGATGGATGGAAGGGAGGGATGGATGGATGGATGATGGATGGATGGATGGATGGACGGAGGGATGGATGGACACAGGGATGGAGGGATGGACACAGGGATGGAGGGAGGAATGGAGGGACACATGGGTGGATGGATGGATGGACGGACACAGGGAGGGATGGATGGATGGACACAGGGATGGGTGGACACAGGGATGGAGGGATGGATGGATGGATGGATGGATGGATGGATGGATGGAGGGATGGATGGATGGACGGACAGATGGTGCTGCCCAGGGAGCCCTGACCATCCAGCAGGAACCACAGGAGTGAAGGGAGATCTCCGAGCCCCTTGGGGTTTGTTTGCTGCCGGAAGGGGCTTGGGAAGGGCCGTGGGAGCTGGCGGAGAAGTCTCCGGGAGCAGCATCCGAACGTTTTCCGTGTGCACGGCTGGGGACGGGGGCTGCGTCTCGGAGCCAAACCCTGGGACAGGGACCTGGCATTCCCGGCCGATCCCCAGCCAGGCTTTGGATCACGATCCCATCCCGGCTTCCAGCTCCGCGTTCCGGAGTCGGAGGGCTCATCCCCCCTGCCGGGACCTGCGGTGGATGTGGGCGCACCCGGAGCAGCCTCTTCCCAAATCTCCCCCTGAGAGGACAGGGCAGGGCCTGGACTCGGAGCCGGGTGAATTCCAGCTGGGAATTTGGCCGTGCAAATCCGTCATCAGAGCGGGATCCTGGCTCCTCTCGTCCTCGGGCAAGCCGGGCTGGTGCACCGCTGGCCCTGTCCGGGGTTCCAGCCTCTCCTGGCTGTTATCCCCTCTCGGATCCCTGCTTTTCCCGGCGCAGAGGGAAGGGCTCCGGGGGAAATTCCCTGGATCCGGGGGCGGAGGAGGCACATCCAGGAGTCCCCGCGCCGTGTTTGCCGGCGAGGAGTGGCCTCGGTGCCGCGGTTCCAGCCGGGAGAACGCTCCGGATGCTGCCCGGACACGGCCGCGGCTGGGCCGGGGATGGCGGCGCTGCCGATCCCGGCCCGACCGATCCCATCCCGACCGATCCCGTCCTTCCCAACCCTATCCCGACCGATCCCATCCCCCCCGGGAACGGCAGGATGAGGCGGGGTGAGTCAGTGCCGGAGCTTTTCCTCACCTGCCGAGCTTCGGGAACAGCCGGGACGGGAGCGGGACGGGAGGGGTCCCACGGGGACGGGGCTGTGCGGGAGCCGCGTGGTTCCTCCGGAGGGTTTGTTGCTTTAGGATCACAAAAAGCCGGGATAGTTCCGTTCGGGAGAGGGGCGGGCCGATCTTCCCATTGCCCCGAGGCTGCGAGAAGGAAATTGGGTCGTTTTCAGGTTGTTTGGATACTTTTCCCCGCTCCCGCAGATCCCGGGAAAAGCCCTTGTGCGAGAGCCGCCCCCAGCCGCGGGCTTTGTCCTGCTCCCGGTGTCCCTGCACCTGGAATCCGCGCGTTTTGCGGGATTTGAGGCCGGCGCCGGGGACATCTGACCCCTCCCTTCCTTCTCCTGGCTCCCGGCACAGCTTTTGTTTTACTGGACTCATCCCCCAATTCCCCCACTCCGAACTTATCCCTTGGAGCGGCACCGGCTGCGTCCCGGGAGCTGGGGAGAGACGGATCCCCCCTCCCCCGGGATCGTCAAAAACAGGGAATGGTTTTAATGGGTTGCTTTTATCCCCTCCAGAGGAGCTCTGGGGTCGGGCAGGGAGCAGCAGGAATGCGGCCGGGGCGGTTTTTCCAGTGTAAATCCTTAAGCCGGGTCTCGCTGCTCTCCTGGAAACCCAAACCAGGAAACATCCACGTGTTCCCGCAGCGGGAGCGAGCTCCCGGCTCCGTGTTCGTGCCACGTGTTGCCTCCCCGCCGCTGCTCCGGGATCCCGGCGCTGGGAATGCCGTGACCCCTAACCCGTCCTGGATTTAGGGAATGAGCAGCTTCGGCGCACGGAGGGTGATGGCTGAAATCCCGCTTGAGGGGATCACGGGGGGGATCCCCGATCCCAGGCTGGCCTTCGGGGTGCAGCAGGGATCGGAGGCGCCGGGCACAGTTGAAACTGGGAAATGCCAACTTTTTTGGCCGCCAGGAGCAAACCCGAGGAGCAAACAAGGAGCCAACGAGCTGGAAAAGTGGCCGGGAGAGCTCTCCTGGCGCTGGCCCAGCCCTGCTCCCTTCCCGTGCCCGCTGAGCCGCTGGGATAACGCCAGAACCGCTCCAGCGTCGTTCCGGTGGCCGTCACGTGCCCGGGAGGGTGACAGGGCAGTGCCAGCGGTCCGGCCGGACCGGACAGCAGCCACCACCTCCTCCTGGCACCGGCCGAGCGGCCGCGGCACCGCCGGGAGCCCGGGCATGAGCAGGACAGGCGGCCCCTCCGCTGCTCCTGACGGCCTCGCCGCGTTCTCTCTGGCTTTGCAGACAGCAGCCGGCTGCTGGGGGCCCCGCGCCCGGGCTACGGGACGCTGCGGCCGGACGCGGACACGGACCCGGCCCGCATGGTAAGGGCTGCTCCGGGGCTTCTCCGTGCGGATGGCGCCGGTTCCCCGGGGTTCCCGCAGCGCCGGGCGCTGCTCTGCCGGCCCCGTGGCTCTCCCTGCCCCGTGGCGTTGGGTCACGCCGGGAAGCTCCGGGGTTTGGGGAGTTTGGGGTTCGATGGGTGGTGATCGGTTCCGGCTGGTTTTATGGCTGAGCAGCCATGTCCGGGTGATCCCCAGTGGTCCCCAGTGATCCCCAGTGGTCCCCAGTGATCCCAGTTGTTCCCAGTGATCCTCAGTGATCCCCAGTGGTCCCCAGTGGTTCCCAGTGGTCCCCAGTGGTTCCCAGTGGTGCCCAATGATCCTCAGTGGTTCCCAGTGGTCCCCACTGATCCCCAGTGATCCCCAGTGGTCCCCAGTGATCCCCGTGATCCCCAGTGGTCCCCACTGATCCCCCAGTGGTTCCCAGTGGTTCCCAGTGACCCCCAGTGCTTCCCAGTGATCCCAGTGATCTCCAGTGGTTCCCAGTGGTCCCCACTGATCCCCACTGATCCCCAGTGATCCCCAGTGATCTCCACTGATCCCCAGTGACTCCCAGTGATCCCCAGTGGTTCCCAGTGATCCCCAATGGTCCCCAGTGATTCCCAGTGGTTCCCAGTGATCCCCAGGGGTTCCCAGTGATCCCCAGTGATCCCCAGGGGTTCCCTTTCCTTCAGGAGGTCACGGGCTACCAGCGCAGGACGTGGCGGGTGCTGCTGTGCCACGCGGGCTCCGTGCTGAGCGCGGGGCTGCTCCTGCTGCTCTTCCACTGGAAGCCGAGCCTGGAGGTGCAGGCCAAGTGCGAGCCCTGCGCCCTGGCCCAGGCCGACTGGCTCATCATCAGGGTGAGTCCCGGCGGGAGGGATCCCTCCCGCATTCCCAGGCCGGGATTCCGGGGGGCTGGGGTTGGATTCTGTGGATTTGGGATTGGATCCTGTGGATTAGGTTTGGATTCTGTGGATTTGGGTTTGGATTCTGTGGATCTGGGGTTGGATTCTGGGGGTCTGGGGTTGAATTCTGTGGATTTGGATTCTGTGGATCCAGGGTTGGATTCTGTGGATTTGGGTTCGGATTCTGTGGATCTGGGGTTGGGTTCTGGGGGTCTGGGGTTGGGCTCTGGAGGTCTGGGGCTGGATTCTGTGGATTTGGGATTGGATCCTGTGGATCCGGGGTTGGATTCTGTGGATCCAGGGTTGGATTCTGTGGATCTGGGATTTCATTCTCTGGGTTTGGGGTTGGATTCTGTGGATCTGGGGTTGGATTTTGTGGATCTGGGGTCGGGCTCTGCCCTGGCTTCCCAACAGGACCCTTGGAATGTTCCCTCTGCTTGTCCTCCTCCCCGTGTCTGGCATCTCCTTTCATCAAGCACCAGATTGTCCCAAGAATTTTTTATCATCATCATTATTATTATTATGATTCCTAGAATTGTCCTATTCCAGGAATCATCGTTATTCCTGAAATAACTCCTCGCTTCCCCCTCCCACCCCAGCCACTGCAGCTTGGAATTTTTCCTCATTGTCCCCAAAGCTCAGCCACCACCTGGGATGGATGGCCGGGGCCATCCTGCCTTCTGGGGCTCCTGGGGACACACAGGGATCCCAGTTCCACTGCCCAGGATGGGTGCCTGGGGCCATCCTGGGCTCCTGGGGACACGCAGGGATCCCAATTCCACCATCCAGGATGGGTGGCCGGGGCCATCCTGGGCTCCTGGGGGCATGCAGGGATCCCAATTCCACCATCCAGGATGGGTGGCCGGGGCCATCCTGGGCTCCTGGGGGCATGCAGGGATCCCAGCTCCACCACCCGGGATGGGTGCCTGGGGCCATCCTGGGCTCCTGGGGACACGCAGGGATCCCAATTCCACCATCCAGGATGGGTGGCCGGGGCCATCCTGCCTTCCTGGGCTCCTGGGAGCACGCAGGGATCCCAGCTCCACTGCCCAGGATGGGTGGCCAGGGCCTTCCTGGGCTCCTGGGGACACGCAGGGATCCCAGCTCCACCACCCGGGGTGGGTGGCCAGGGCTGTCCCGCCTTCCCGGGGACACGCAGGGATCCCAGCTCCACCATCCAGGACGGGTGGCCAGGGCTGTCCCGCCTTCCCGGGGACACGCAGGGATCCCAGCTCCACCACCCGGGGTGGGTGGCCAGGGCTGTCCCGCCTTCCCGGGGACACGCAGGGGTGCCGGTGTCCCTGTGCCAGCCCCTCCCTGTGTTCCAGGACCGCTTCGGGCAGTGCTTCACCGCCGAGGTGCTGACGGAGCCGCTGGGCGAGGGCAGGTGAGCCGGCCCTGTCCCCGCGGGGCTCTGGGGGCACAGGGCAGGGGCTGACCCCGGCGTTCCCCCCGGAGCAGCCTGGAGCAGCACCCCGAGGACCGCCGGAGCAGCGTGGCCGTGGGCGTGTCGGACGAGGAGGAGAGCCGCGACACCGTCCGGCTGCACGACAGCGAGGAGGTGGCACTCGGGGGTTCCCCAGCTCCAGCCCCTCTCCCCTGTGGCTGGACATCCCACTAATGCCCCGTTTTCCGCCAGAAGAACGTCCTGAGGTATTACCTCTTCCAGGGGATGCGCTACGTGTGGCTGGAGCGGCGGCAGGCCTTCTGCAGGGTCAGGTATTCCCGGCTCTTCCCCGCTCCCCCAGCATCCCCCTGAGCCCCGGAGCCGCGCCGCCGCCCTTCCCTGGGCGCTCCCAGCCCTTCGGAGCCCGGCCCCGCTGCCGCCGCGGGCGCTGGTGCTGCCTGCCCGGCCGCTTTGGCACAGCCGGGCGCTCCCGGCTCTCCGGACTGCGCCCCTTTCGTTGCCTTCCCTTGGCACCCTCCGCCCGCGGAGAGGCCGAGGAGCGAGGCGCTCTCCCTGTCCCGGAGGGGTGGGGTTCGTCCCCGGGGCTCGGACGTGGCGTTTTTCCGCCGTCCCCGCCGGTTCTGACGCGGTTTTGCCGTTTTCCTTTGCCCCGGCGCTGCCCAGCGTGCTGGACGAGGGCCGGAGCTGCGCGGAGCTGCACCTCTGCCGCGCCGGGCTGGACCTGCAGGAGCACAGCGCCAGGTGGGAGCCGGCAGCGCTCTGGGAAGCGCCGACGAGGCTTTTCCGGGGAGCAGGGAGCCCTGGAGCCTCGGCTCTCCTCGCATCCAGACCCCGAACTGCCGGGTGGGATGGAATTCCTGGGATCGGGTTCTCCGCACAGCCGGGCTCCTCACGGAGGGCTGGGCGGCGCGAGGGGCCCCGAGCTGGAGATGCAGCTTTTCCCAGGGATAAAATCCCTTCCCTCTCCTTTCCCAGGGACAAAATTCCTTCCTTCTCCTTTCCCAGGGATAAAATCCCTTCCCTCTCCTTTCCCAGGGATAAAATTCCTTCCTTCTCCTTTCCCAGGGATAAAATCCCTTCCCTCTCCTTTCCCAGGGATAAAATCCCTTCCCTGTTCTTTCCCAAGGATAAAATCCCTTCCGTCTCCTTTCCCAGGGATAAAACTCCTTCCCTCTCCTTTCCCAAGGATAAAATCCCTTCCCTCTCCTTCTCTCAGCATGAAATTCCTTCCTTTTCCTTTCCCATGGATAAAACTCCTTCCCTCTCCTTTTCCAAGGAGAAAATCCCTTCCCTCTCCTTCCTCAAGCATAAAACTCCTTCCCTGTCCTTTCCCAAGGATTAGTCCTTCCCTCTCCTTTCCCAAGGATAAAATTCCCTCCCTCTCCTTTCCCAAGAATAAAATCCCTTCCCTCTCCTTTCCCAAGGATAAAATTCCCTCCCTCTCCTTTCCCGAGCATAAAATTCCTTCCTTTTCTTTTCCCAAGGATAAAATCCTTCCCTCTCCATTCCCAAGGATAAAATCCTTCCCTCTCCGTTCCCGAGGATAATTTCCCTCCCTCTCCTCTCCCCCCTGCAGAAGGAGGATCTACGGCCCCAACCTCATTGAGGTGCCCGTCAAGTCCTACGCCCGGCTCCTGGTGGAGGAGGTGGGTTCGGGGCCGCGCTGCCCGAGCGGGATTTCCCAGGGCAGATCCCTGCCCCGCTCCCTGTCCCTCCCTGGACGTGCTTCCCGGGCCCTTGGGAAGCGAGGGGAGGGCGCTGGGGCCGGCAGAGCCCTGGAGGGAGCCGGTCCTGGGCCTCGGCGGGTGCCGAGGTGGCTGGGTGCCCTCGGGAGCGGCGTCCGTAGGGAATTCCGGGCAGGACGGAGGCTTTGGGGGATGTCAGGGAAGGGCCGGGTTCTGCTCTGCGTCTGGGAGCCCGCAGCTCTCACGGGGGGCTGCAGGAAGCTTTTCCTCCTCCAAGGAGCCTGGAGATCCTATCCTGGGCTGGGAGAAGCTCTCCCCACCCCAAGGAGTCTGGAAATCCCACACTGGGGCTGGAGGAAGCTCTCCCCACTTCCAGGAGCCTGGAAATCCCACACTGGGCTGGGGGAAGCTCTCCCTGTTTCCAGAAGCCTGGAAATCCCACACTGGGCTGGGGGAAGCTCTCCCTGTTTCCAGGAGCCTGGAAATCCCACACTGGGCTGGGAGAAGCTCTCCCCACCCCAAGGAGCTTGGAAATCCCACACTGGGCTGGGGGAAGCTCTCCCTGTTTCCAGGAGCCTGGAAATCCCATCCTGGGCTGGGAGAAGCTCTCCCCACCCCAAGGAGCCTGGAAATCCCATCCTGGGCTGGGAGAAACTCTCCCCTTTTCCAGGAGCCTGGAAATCCCACACGGGGCTGGGGGAAGCTCTCCCCACTTCCAGGAGCCTGGAAATCCCACACAGGGCTGGAGGAAGCTCTCCCTGTTTCCAGGAGCCTGGAAATCCCATCCTGGGCTGGGGGAAGCTCTCCTCACCCCAGGGAACCCGGAGCTCTCAGACTGGCCTGGGGGAGCTTCTCCCGCCCCGAGGAGCCCGGGGCTCTCCCAGCCAGCTCTCAGAATCTCTCCCCGCTCCCAAACCCGGATTTTCCCCTCGTTCCAGGTGCTCAATCCCTTCTACATCTTCCAAGTGCTCAGCATGGTGCTCTGGGTGTGCGATGCCTACTACTACTACGCCGCCTGCATCTTCCTCATCTCCACCTTCTCCCTGGGGCTGTCCCTCTACGAGACGCGCAAGGTCGGTGCTGGGGGCTCCCGTGGGATCACATCCCAGGGAACAGCCCCGTTCCGAGCGCTGGGGGCTCCTGTGGGATCACATCCCAGGGAACAGCCCCGTTCCGGGTGCTGGGGGCTCCCGTGGGATCAGATCCCATGGAACAGCCCCGTTCCGGGTGCTGGGGGCTCCTGTGGGATCAGATCCCAGGGAACAGCCCCGTTCCGGGTGCTGGCAGCTCCTTTGGGATCAGATCCCTGGGAACAGCCCCATTCCAGGTGCTCTGTGGCTCCCGTGGGATCAGATCCCAGGGAACAGCCCCGTTCCGGGTGCTCTGTGGCTCCCGTGGGATCAGATCCCAGGGAACAGTCCAGTTCCGGGTGCTCTGTGGCTCCTGTGGGATCAGATCCCCTGGAACAGCCCCGTTCTGGGTGCTGGCATCTCCTTTGGGATCAGATCCCAGGGAACAGCCCCGTTCCGGGTGCTGGCATCTCCTTTGGGATCAGATCCCAGGGAACAGTCCAGTTCCGGGTGCTGGCAGCTCCTTTGGGATCAGATCCCAGGGAACAGCCCCGTTCCGGGTGCTCTGTGGCTCCTGTGAGATCACATCCCAGGGAACAGCCCCGTTCCGGGTGCTGGCAGCTCCTTTGGGATCAGATCCCAGGGAACAGCCCCGTTCCAGGTGCTCTGTGCCCCCTGAGCCCTCCCCCAGCTCTCCTTGCCCTCCATCCACACTCCCGAGCCCTCGGGGCTGTTTTTCGGGATGCTTTCCCGGGTTTCGGGTGGGTTCTCACGGCTCCCTCCCTCCCAGCAAAGCACCACCCTGCGGAACATGGCCCGGATGTCCGTGCGGGTGCGGGTCCGGCGGCCCAGCGGAGGTGAGCGGGGAGCGTTCCGGGATAACGGCGTGTCCTGTGGGATCCCAGTTCTGCACCGGGATAACGCTGGGATGGGTGGGAATAATGCTGGGATGGGTGGGAATAATGTTATTATACATGGGAGGGATACATGGGAATAATGCTGGGATACGCGGGACTAATGCTGGGATACGTGGGAATAATGTTAGGATATATGGGAATAATTCTGGGATACATGGGAATAACATTGGGATGCATGGGAGTAATGTTGGGATATGTGGGAATAATGTTGGGATACATGGGAATAATGTTGGGATACATGGGAATAATTCTGGGATATATGGGAATAATATTGGGATGCATGGGAATGATGTTATGAGACACTGGAATAATGTTGGGATACACTGGAATAATGGTGGGATATGTGGGAATAATGTTATGATATATGGGAATAATTTTATGAGACAGGAATAATGCTGGGATATATGGGAATAATGTTGGGATACACAGGATTAATGTTGGGATATGTGGGAATAATGTTGGGATACACTGGAATAATGTTGGGATACATGGGAATAATGTTGGGATATATGGGAATAATGTTATGAGGTACCAGGATAATGTTGGGATACATGGGAATAACGTTGGGATACATGGGAGTAATGTTATGAGATACCAGGATAATGTTGGGATACGCTGGAATAATGGTGGGATATGTGGGAATAATGTTGGGATACATGGGAATAACATTGGGATACATGGGAGTAATGTTATGAGATACCAGGATAATGTTGGGATACACTGGAATAATGGTGGGATATGTGGGAATAATGTTGGGATACACAGGAATACTGTTGGGATATATGGGAATAATATTAGGATATGTGGGAATAATGTTGGGATATGTGGGAATAACATTGGGATACATGGGAGTAATGTTATGAGATACCAGGATAATGTTGGGATACGCTGGAATAATGGTGGGATATGTGGGAATAATGTTAGGATATATGGGAATAATATTGGGATATATGGGAATAATGTTGGGATACACAGGATTAATGTTGGGATATGTGGGAATAATGTTGGGATACATGGGAGTAATGTTATGAGATACCAGGATAATGTTAGGATATGTGGGAATAATGTTATGGTATATGGGAATAATGCTGGGATATATGGGAATAATGTTGGGATACATGGGAATAATGTTATGAGACACTGGAGTAATGCTGGGATATGTGGGAATAGTGTTATTATACATGGGAGTAATGTTGGGATACATGGGAATAATGCTCTGAGATACCAGGATAATGTTGGGATACGTGGGAATAACGTTGGGATACGTGCGAACAATGCTCTGAGACACTGGAATAATGTTGGGATACGTGGGAATAATGCTGGGATACGTGGGAATAACATTGGGATACATGGGAATGATGCTCTGGGACACCGGGACGATGCTGGGATACACGGGAATAACGTTGGGATACATGGGAACGATGCTCTGGGACACCGGGACGATGCTGGGGTCCCGTTAGTCGAAGATGCCTCTGCCCAGGTGAAGGTGCAAGCGGGGCCATTCCAAAGCCGATACGGATTGAATTTAACAGGAAACTTGAGGGAAAGAGAGGGAAAAATTGGTTCTGAGGATAATCCCCTCCACGGATCCCTGCCCTGTCCCACCGGCCCTGCTCCTCCTCCTCCTCCTCCTCCTCCTCCTGCTGCTCTTCCCGGTGCTGGGAATCCCGGGGTTCCTCGGGAGGCTCCGCTTTCCCGGAGCCCCGATCCCGGCTATCCACAGGCGTTTGGGTGGCACCCACGGGAGGCCTCGCTGCCTTCCTCGGGGAATCCTGGTCTGGATCGGTTCTCCCAGGCCTGGAATCAGTTATCCGCTTAGTTACCCCTGCGGGGATCCCTTTCCCGGCTCTGGGGGAGGAGCGAACCCCGAGCGAGCCCCCGCGCCCTGAACGGGGGGATCCTTTTCCAGAGGAGCTGGAGCTGAGCTCGGCGGAGCTGGTGCCGGGCGACTGCATCCGGCTGCCCGCGGACGGGGCGCTGCTGCTGCCCTGCGACGCCGCGCTGCTCACCGGCGAGTGCATGGTCAACGAGAGCCTGCTGACCGGTGAGAGCCGCCCTTCCCCGCTGCGCCCCTGACCCCCCTGCGCCGCCCCGGGGTGATAATTCCCGCCGGGAATGTTCTCCGGGCAGGGGAGAGTGTGCCGGTGATGAAGACGCCGCTGCCGGCGGGCGGGCAGGCGGCCGGAGCCGTGTACTGCCCCGAGGAGCACCGGCGGCACACGCTCTTCTGCGGGACACAGGTCATCCAGGCCAAGGCCTACGCGGGCACCGACGTGCTGGCCGTGGTCACCCGCACAGGTGAGCCCTTGGGCTGAATCCCGGGATGAATCCTGGGATGGGAGAGCCCCTGGAAGTGGGGAGAGCTTCCCCCAGCCCCGTGTGGGATTTCCAGGCTCCTGGAATTGGGGAGAGCTTCTCCCACTCCCGTGTGGGATTTCCAGGCTCCTGGAAACAGGGAGAGCTTCCTCCAGCCCCATGTGGGATTTCCAGGCTCCTTGGGGTGGGGAGAGCTTCCCCCAGCCCATTGTGGGATTTCCAAGCTCCTGGAAGTGGGGAGAGCTTCCCGCAGCACAGGATGGGATTTCCAGGCTCCTGGAAACAGGGAGAGCTTCTCCCAGCCCCGTGTGGGATTTCCAGGCTCCTGGAAACACGGAGAGCTTCCCCCAGCCCCGTGTGGGATTTCCAGGTTCCCAAAAATGGGAAGAGCTTCCCCCAGCCCAGTGTGGGATTTCCAGGCTCCAGGAAACAGGGAGAGCTTCCCCCAGCCCCGTGTGGGATTTCCAGGTTCCCAAAAATGGGAAGAGCTTCCCCCAGCCCCGTGTGGGATTTCCAGGCTCCTGGAAACGGGGAGAGCACCCCTGGGAGCGGTGCCACGCTGTGACCTCCTGGCCCTGTCCCGCAGGGTTCTGCACGGCCAAGGGGGACCTCATCAGCTCCATCCTCTACCCCAAACCCGTGAGCTTCAAGTTCTACAAGGACGCCGTGAAGTTCGTGCTGTTCCTGGCCCTCCTGGGTAGGTCCGGGCCTGGAGGCGCATCCCGGAGCACCCAAATCCCTTGGAATGGCGGGACCCGCCCCCCATCCCGCTCCTGCAGTTTGTAACCGAGCCCGTTCTCCCCGGCGCAGCGCTCATCGGCACCGTGTACAGCATCCTCATCCTGGTTAGGAACCAGGTAGGGCCGTCGGAGCAGCGGGAGAATCCCCGGGGATCCACCGGCCGTGCAGGATTCCCACCCCTCTCCCTCCCCCTCCTCCTCCTCCTCCTCCTCCTCCTCCTCCTCCTCCTCCTCCCCTCCCAGGTGCCCGTGGGACAAATCATCATCCGCGCCCTGGACCTGGTCACCGTCATCGTGCCGCCGGCGCTGCCCGCCGCCATGACCGTGGGCACCATCTACGCGCAGAACCGGCTGAAGAAGCAGGGCATCTTCTGCATCAGCCCGCCCCGCATCAACCTCTGCGGGAAGCTGCGCCTCGTCTGCTTCGACAAGGTGAGCCCCAAGCTGAGCCGTGCCCGGCCGGCCTCGCTGCCCGCCCCGGGGGGCTCGCCCGGGCCCACCGTGCTGTGCCCGCAGACCGGGACGCTGACCGAGGAGGGGCTGGACGTGTGGGGCGTGGTGCCCCTGGAGGGACAGCGCTTCTTGCCCCTGGTGCACGAGCCGCGCTGCCTGCCCGCCGGGGCCCTGCTGTACGCGCTGGCCACGTGCCACGCCGTGTCGCCGCTGCGGGGACAGCTCGTCGGGGACCCCGTGGACCTCAAGATGCTGGAATCCACCGGCTGGGTGAGGCGGGAGTTGTGGGTCCGGAGAGGGAGCAGCGGGAGTGTCGCCCTGCCGGGACGTGGGGTGTAGGACCCTACAAAGCGCTTTGGGGGTCTCGGTTACAGCGCCTGGAGATGACGGAGGAGGAGGAAGGGGAGCTCCCGGCGTTGCAGCAGTTCGGGATGAAGGTCTTGGCTGTGGTGAGGCCTCCGCCGGAGGAGGAGCAGCCGCGGGACAGGGTAACCCCACGGGGCGGCGTCCCCCATTCCCGCCTCCTGGAGAAATCCCGCCCGGCCCTGACACCCGCCCGCTCCCCACAGAAGCTCCAGGCGCCCGTGGGGATCCTGCGGCGTTTCCCGTTCTCCTCCTCCTTCCAGAGGATGAGCGTCCTGGTGAAGCTGCCCGGGGAAGCCGCGGCCCACGCCTACGTCAAGGGCGCCCCGGAGATGGTGGCCAGTCTGTGCAGGAAGGAAACTGGTTCGTGCTGGGAGACGGGGCTCACCCCCGCTCCTGCTGGCTCATCCCCCCGGGAATCACCCTCAGGAATGCTGTGGGGCAGCTCCTGAAGGCTTTGGAGTGGCTGCAGCCACGTGGAGGGGAAGAAAACGGGAGCCAGAAGATGGGGAATGGGGCTGGGGGCTTCCTCCGGCTCAGGATGAGAGCTCCAGGATCCTGGAAACAGGGAGAGCTTCCCCCAGCCCAGTGTGGGATTTCCAGGCTCCTGGAAACAGGGAGAGCTTCCTCCAGCCCCAGTGTGGGATTTCCAGGCTCCTGGAAGTGGGGAGAGCTTCCTCCATCCCAGTGTGGGATTTCCAGGCTCCTGGAAACAGGGAGAGCTTCCCCCAGCCCAGTGTGGGATTTCCAGGCTCCTGGAAACAGGGAGAACTTCCCCCAGCCCGGTGTGGGATTTCCAGGCTCCTTGGGGTGGGGAGAGCTTCTCCCAGCCCCAGTGTGGGATTTCCAGGCTCCTGGGAACAGGGAGAGCTTCCTCCATCCCAGTGTGGGATTTCCAAGCTCCTGGAAGTGGGGAGAGCTTCTCCCAGCCCAGGATGGGATCTCCAGGCTCCTCGAGGAGCAGCTGCTCACGAGCCCCCCAAGCCCTGGAGCTCCGTGTCCCCTCTCCGGAGCCAGGCTTCCCTCAGGAGCTGTTCCGGCCTCACTTTTCCAGTGCCCCCGGATTTCTCCCGGATGCTCCGGCACTACACCACCGACGGGTTCCGGGTGCTGGCCCTGGCCTGCAAAGCCCTGGGCACGGTGGCCACCTTTGAGGAGGCCCTGCAGCTCCCCAGGTTGGTGCCAGCGCTGCCTCTCTCCCCCTCCTCGCTGGCTCCTGGCATTTCCCGGCTGCCTCCCAGATGGGATTTTCCCTGTTTCCACCCCTCGACCCTCCCTGCCGGTGTGGAGGAGGCGCTGAAAGGCTCCTCATCTCCCTCCAGGGACGCCGTGGAGAGCGGCCTGAGCTTCCTGGGCTTCCTGGTCATGAAGAACGTCCTGAAGCCGGAGTCTGCTCCGGTGATCCACCTGCTGAGGAGCGCCAACATCCGCCCCGTCATGGTCACAGGTGATCCTGCGGGGACGGACACGGACAGTCCTGGATGGGGTGTGAGGGGAAGGGCTCTCCCAGTGGGAATCCCACCGGGAATTCCATCAGAGGGGACTGGGATCCAGGGCTGGGGAGGGACAGGACACGGACGGTCCTGGGTGGGATGCGAGGGGAAGGGCTCTCCCAGCGGGAATCCCACTAGGAATTCCACTGGAGGGACCAGGGGTCGGGGAGGGACGGGACACGGACAGTCCTGGGCAGGGTGCGAGGGGAAGGGTTCTCCCAGCAGGAATCCCACCGGGAATTCCACCAGAGGGGACTGGGATCCGGGGCTGAGGAGGGATGGGACACAGTCCTGGATGGGGTGTGAGGTGAAGGGTTCTCCCAGCAGGAATCCCACCAGGAATTCCACTGGAGGGACCAGGATCCGGGGCTGGGGAGGGACGGCGCACAGACAGTCCTGGGTGGGGTGCAAGGAGGAAGGGCCTTCCCAGCAGGAATCCCACCAGGAATCCCACCAGGAATCCCACTGGAGGGGACTGGGGTCCAGGGCTTGGGAAGGGACAGGAGACAGGGAGTCCTGGGTGGGGTGCAAGGAGGAAGGGCCTTCCCACCAGGAATCCCACCAGGAATCCCAGCAGGGTTCCCAGCAGGGATCCCAGCAGGAATCCGTGGCCCGGAGCAGCTGTGGGGCCTCCTGGATCCCAGTTTTGTGCATCCCCGCCCTCGGCACACAGGATTTGCTGTGGGCTCAGGGTGTGGAGGTTTTTTGGGTGGAAGGACTCGTTGCACTGCTGCCCATCCCCTAAATACCTAAATATGTGTGAAATCCTGAATTTCGTGGCCAATGGGGGGGTGTAGAGTCATCTCCAGGTGTTTTCCAGGCAGGAGAACAGGATTTGAACCCACTTTTCTTTGGGGCAGGGCAGGCAGCAGGTTTTGGGGGAAAGAAGGGGGAGGCGAAGCCCCCGCGTGGCCGCGGTGGCCGGGAGAGGGGACACGGCCGGTTCGGGCTGCTCCTCCTGGCCCGGGAATTCCAAACGCTCATTCCTGGTGCCGCCGCGTGTCCCTGGCAGGGGACAACATGCTGACAGCCATGAACGTGGCGCGCGGGTGCCGCATGGTGGAGCCCAGGGAGGGCGTCATCTTCGTCACGGCCTCGCCGCCCGGCCACGGCAAACCCGCCGCCCTCAAGTTCGTCCTGGCCGAGCATTCCCAGGGCGAGGAGCAGCCCGAGGTGAGAGCCCAGGGCACCTCGTGGGAGCCCAGACTGCCCTGTCACCCTGCAGGGCTCGGGTTTCCAGGGAATCCCAGAATTCCGGGGTGGTGTGGGTTGGGAGGGAGCTTAAAGCTCATCCCGTGCCATGGGCAGGGACGCCTTCCACTGTCCCAGGGTGCTCCAACCTGTCCTGGGGCACTGCCAGGGATCCAGGGGCAGCCACAGCTTCTCTGGGCACCCTGTGCCAGGGCCTGCCCACCCTCCCAGCCAGGAATTCCTTCCCAATATCTAAGGAATGGAGTCCCTCGAATCCGGCTTTCTCAGCCATCCTGGGAACCTCAGGCTCCCAAAATGGTTTGGGTTGGAAAGGACCTCAGAGCCCATCCCATTCCATGGGCGGGGCCCCTTCCACCCCGCCAGGGAGCTCCAGCCTGGCCTCGGGCACTGCCAGGGGTGGGAGGGGATTCCCAGCATCGTTATCCTTGGGGGCAATTAACGGTGTGCTCCTGCCCCTCCCAAATCCCTCCTGCGGGAGAGGTTCAGCCGCTCCCGCCTTTCCCTGGGAGCGCGTCCGGCTGGAACGGCGGCTCCCAACACCTCCTGGGTGCGGCCAGGTCCTGGGGGGCTGGGTCAGACTGGCCCTGTGCCCCAAACACCTCCTGGGTGCTGCCAGGTCCTGGGGGGCTGGGTCAGACTGGCCCTGTGCCCCAAACAGCCCCGTTTGTGGGCCTGGGGTTGGGATCCCGGGAGGGCCGTTCCCTGCGGCTCCGGGCTGGACATGGGGGGCTCGGTCAGCCCGGCCCTGTGCCCCAAAGAGCCCCACCGGTGTGCCTGGATTTGGGATTTCAGGGAGCCGTTCCCTGTGGCTCCGGGCTGGGCATGGGGGGCTGGGTCAGCCCGGCCCTGTGCCCCAAAGAGCCCCACCGGTGTGCCTGGATTTGGGATTTCAGGGAGCCGTTCCCTGCGGCTCCGGGCGGTCCCAGCCCAGCTCCGGGGGCTGTGCAGGGGTCGGGGCTGCAGAGCTGGAGCTGCTCTCCCCGGCAGGGCCCGCAGCAGCAGCAGCAGCAGCAGCGGGACAGCTCCTCCCTCCCGCCCCGGCACTGCCACTTCGCCCTCAATGGGAAATCCTTCCAAGTGGTCTGTGAGCACTTCGCCGACCTCCTGCCCAGGGTGAGCCCGGCCGGGAACCTCCGGAGGGGTTGGGAATCCTCCAGTGGGGCTGGGAATGCTCTGGGGGCTTGGGATCCTCCGGTGGGGTTGGGAATGCTCCAGTGGGGCTGGGAATGCTCTGGGGGCTTGGGATCCTCCGGTGGGGTTGGGAATGCTCCAGTGGGGTTGGGAATCCTTCAGTGGGGTTGGGAATCTTCCGGTGGGGTTGGGAATCCTTCAGTGGGGTTGGGAACTCTCCAGTGGGGTTGGGAATCCTGTGGGGGGGTTGGGAATCCTCCAGTGGGACTGGGAACTCTCCATCGGTTTGACCTCTCCGGGGTTTCCCACTGCGGCCGCACAGCCCCAAACCAGAGCTCCCTGCGGGTTCCTTTGGCCAGTGTGACATTCCCAGTTCCCTGCTGGCCATTCCCAGCTCCCTGCTGGCCATTCCCATCACCCTGCCGGCCATTCCCTGTGCCCTGCTGGCCATTCCCAGTTCCCTGCCGGCCATTCCCATCACCCTGCTGGCCATTCCCTGTTCCCTGCCGGCCATTCCCTGTTCCCTGCTGGCCATTCCCAGTTCCCTGCTGGCCATTCCCATCACCCCGCTGGCCATTTCCTGTTCCCCGCTGGCCATTCCCAGTTCCCTGCCGGCCATTCCCATCACCCTGCTGGCCATTCCCTGTTCCCTGCTGGCCATTCCCATCACCCCGCTGGCCATTTCCTGTTCCCCGCTGGCCATTCCCAGTTCCCTGCCGGCCATTCCCTGTGTC
This sequence comes from Lycocorax pyrrhopterus obiensis, assembly GCA_014706295.1. Lineage (NCBI taxonomy): Eukaryota > Metazoa > Chordata > Aves > Passeriformes > Paradisaeidae > Lycocorax > Lycocorax pyrrhopterus. The sequence goes on from JACSVZ010000023.1 coordinate 225,980, forward strand.
CTGCTGGCCATTCCCAGTTCCCTGCTGGCCATTCCCATCACCCTGCCGGCCATTCCCTGTGTCCTGCTGGCCATTCCCAGTTCCCTGCCGGCCATTCCCATCACCCTGCTGGCCATTCCCTGTTCCCTGCTGGCCATTCCCATCACCCCGCTGGCCATTTCCTGTTCCCCGCTGGCCATTCCAGTTCCCTGCCGGCCATTCCCTGTGTCCTGCTGGCCATTCCCTGTTCCCTGCCGGCCATTCCCTGTTCCCTGCTGGCCATTCCCTGTTCCCTGCCGGCCATTCCCATCACCCTGCCGGCCATTCCCTGTGTCCTGCTGGCCATTCCATCGCCCTGCTGGCCATTCCCTGTTCCCTGCCGGCCATTCCCATCACCCTGCCGGCCATTCCCTGTTCCCTGCTGGCCGTTCCCTGTTCCCTGCCAGCCATTCCCATCACCCTGCCGGCCATTCCCTGTTCCCTGCTGGCCGTTCCCTGTTCCCTGCTGGCCATTCCCTGTTCCCTGCCGGCCATTCCCAGTTCCCCGCTGGCCATTCCCTGTTCCCTGCCGGCCGTTCCCCGGGGCCCTCGGGGCCGGGAACGCCGCCGGCCGTGACGGGCCCTGCCGGGTTTCAGATCCTGCTCCGCGCCACGGTGTTCGCGCGCATGCTGCCCGAGCAGAAGGCGCAGCTGGTGAGCAGCCTGCAGGAGCTCAAGTAAGGCCCGGGGGCGGATCCCGGGGCTTCGTCCTGGGAATGTGGAATGGATCCCTCAGGAGGCGCCGCAAACCTCCCCCGGCTGCCCCCGCGCCGTGGGACGGGGACGTTTCCCCCCGGGTGCTCCAGCCTGGAGCGGGGCATCCGCGGGAACGTGGATCCCTGGGGAACGTGGATCCCTGAGGAATGTGGGGTCCCTGAGGAACGTGGGATCCCTTTCCTGTGTTCCCTGCGGAATGTGGGATCCCTTTCCCCCAATCCCTGAGGAGTGTGAGATCCCTTTCCTGCATTCCCTGAGGAACGTGGGATCCCTTTCCCCCAATCCCTGCAGAACGTGGGATCCCTTTCCCCTATTCCCCAAGGAACGTGGATCCCTTTCCCCCATTCCCTGAGCAACGTGGGATCCCTTTCCTGCATTCCCTGCAGAACGTGGGATCCCTTTCCCCATTCCCCAAGGAACGTGGATCCCTTTCCCCATTCCCTAAGGAACGTGGGATCCCTTTCCCCCAATCCCTGAGGAGTGTGAGATCCCTTTCCTGCATTCCCTGCGGAACGTGGATCCCTTTCCCCCAATCCCTGCGGAACGTGGGATCCCTTTCCCTATTTCCTGAGGAACATGGGATCCCTTTCCCCATTTCCTGAGGAACGTGGGTCCCTTTCCCGCAGCTACTGCGTGGGGATGTGCGGGGACGGTGCCAACGACTGCGGGGCGCTGCGGGCGGCCGACGTGGGCATCTCCCTGTCCGAGGCCGAGGCGTCCGTGGCCTCGCCCTTCACCTCCCGCGTGGCCACCATCGAGTGCGTGCCCAGGGTCATCCGGTGAGCGCGGGGCGATCCCGGGAGCGCCGCCGGCCCCCCTCGGGAGAGCTCCATCCCGGGGAGGGGGCGGCCGGTGTGTGACCCCGTGTCCCCCCGCAGGGAGGGCCAGTGCTCCCTGGTCACCTCCTTCGGGGTCTTCAAGTACATGGCGCTGTACAGCCTGGTGCAGTTCGTGTCCGTGCTGCTGCTCTACACCGTGAGTCCCGCCCCGCGCCCCCGCTCTCCTCTGGGAGCTCCCCGGCGTCGCCTCATCCCGCCAGCCCCTCTCCTCCTCCCCAGATCAACACCAACCTGAGCGATTTCCAGTTCCTCTTCTTCGACCTGGTCATCACCACCACGGTGGCCGTGCTGATGGGGCGCACGGGGCCGGCGCCGGCGCTGGGTGTGCGGCGGCCGCAGGGGGCCCTGATCAGCGGCGTGGTGCTGGGCAGCCTGGTGCTGCAGACGGCGCTGCTCGTCGCCGTGCAGGTCCTCAGCTACTTCATCACCGTCTCGCAGAGCTGGTGAGGCGCCCGGAATCGGGGAGTCGGGAATTGCACGGCTGGAAAAGGCCACCGAGCCCCAGCGCCGGCCCCTGTTCGCCGCTGACGCCCGAGTGCCGCTTCCGTGGTGGTCTGGGCGCTGCCAGGGCTGGTGATTCCACCGAGGCTGTTCCAGTGCTTTGCAGCCCTTCCCGTGCCGGAATTCTTCGCAATATCCCATTTAACCTGCCCTGTTTCCCGTGGGTTTGGGGATGGGAGCGGCGCCGCAGTTGTGGCAGAGCCCAGGGTTTGTCCCAGGATTTGGGGTCTGGCAGCAGCCAGGGAACCGTGGAGTGTCCTCAGCTGGGAGGGATCATCCAGTCCCACCCCTGGCCCTGCACAGACACCCCAAATCCCCCCCTGGCAGCGCTGTCCAAACGCTCCTGGAGCTCTGGCAGCCTCGGGGCCGTGCCCATTCCCTGGGGAGCCTGGGCAGTGCCCAGCACCCTCTGGGGGAAGAACCTTTCCTGATCTCCAACCTAAACCCCCCTGGCACAGCTCCAGCCGTTCCAAGGGATCCATCCCTGGCCCCAGAGCAGGGATTGGAGCTGCCCCTGCTCCTCCTCCCCTCACGAGGAAGTTGTGACCTCGATGGAGAAGGAGGGGTGGTGTCCCCATGCTGACCCCATCCCGTGTCCCCCGGCACAGGTACGTGCCCCTGAACAGCACGGTGACGGCGCCGCAGAACCTGCCCAACTACGAGAACACCGTCCTGTTCTGCGTCAGCGGCTTCCAGTACCTCATCCTGGCCGTGGCCATGTCCAAGGGACCCCCCTTCCGGGAGCCGCTCTACACCAACGGTGGGGACGCCGCGAGCCACCAGCCCTCCCTCCTCCTCCTCCTCCTCCTCCTCCTCCTCCTCCTCCTCCTCCTCCTCCTCCTCCTCCTACTGCTGCTCCTGCTGCTCACCCCGTCCCCTCTCGCCCCCAGTGCTCTTCCTGCTCGTGCTCGTCCTGCTCTTCGGCCTGATGACCTGGCTGACCCTCTACCCGCTGGGCTTCCCCAAATCCCTGCTGAAGCTCCAGGCCATCGAGGATTTCAGCTTCAAGCTGCTCCTCCTGGGCATCGCCGCCCTCAACTTCTTCGCCGCCTTCGTGCTGGAGGTGGGTCCGGGGGGGATTTGGGATCCTCCTGGAGCTGTCCCGGGTGGGCACTGGGCTCCTTCCCTCCCCCAACCCTGATTCCCTCCCCGTTCCGGCCCCAGACCGCCCTGGATCACGGCTTGCTCGGCTGCTTCCGAAGGCTGCGCCGGAAAAAAGCCTCCAAGAAGCTTTTCAAGAGGCTGGAGAAGGAGCTGAGCCAGCAGCAGCCGGGCTGGCCGCCCCTGGACCAGCCGCTGTTCGCCACGCCCAGGATGTCCCTGGCCGTGAGATAGCGGGGCCAGCAGTGCCCACCCGCCCCCCGCCTCGGACACCTCCTTAATTTATTGATCCCAGAAAAAGCAGGGATGCGGCGGCCGGGCGGGATCCCTCGGCATCGCAGATGTGAATCCCATGGCCACGGTGGTCCCACGGCCACTCTGATCCCATGGCCACAGTGGTCCCATGGCTACGGTGGTCCCATGGCTACAGCCCACGGCCATGCTGATCCCACAGCCACTCTGATCCCACAGCCACGCTGATCCCATGGCCACGGTGGTCCCACGGCCATGCTGATCCCACAGCCACGGTGATCCCGCAGCCACGCTGATCCCACAGCCACGCTGATCCCATGGCCACAGTGGTCCCACGGCCACGCTGATCCCACAGCCACGCTGATCCCATGGCCACGGTGATCCCATGGCCACGCTGATCCCGTGGCCATGCTGATCCCACGGCCACGCTGACCCCACGGCCATGGTGATCCCGTGGCCACACTGATTGCATGGCCGTGGTGATCCCACAGCCACTCTGATCCCATGCCCATGGTGGTCCCACAACCACGCTGATCCCACGGCCACGCCGACCCCGTGGCTGCACTGGTCCCGCAGCTATGCTGACCCCATGGCCACGCTGGTCCCACAGCCACGCTGACCCCACAGCCGCGCTGGCCCCACGGCCACGCTGATCCCACGGCCATGCTGACCCCATGGCCACGCTGGTCCCACGGCCACGCTGACCCCATGGCCATGGTGGTCCCACGGCCACACTGACCCCATGGCCACGCTGATCCCACGGCCACGCTGACCCCACGGCCATGGTGGTCCCACGGCCACGCTGATCCCGTGGCCACAGCCCAGAGGAGCAGGAACGGGGCAGAAGATCCAGAGGAGGAAGAGGAGCATCCAGCCCGGCTCTTCCCACAGGACTTCTCCCGCTCCCTCTGGCCACCGGGGCTACTTTGGCCTCTCGTGGCCGGCCCGGCCGCCGGGCAGGGGGTCCCTGCTGTCCCCAGCGCCCCGGCTCTGTGTCACTGTGAAGCGCCTCCCCGCGCTCCCGTCCCCTCTAGATGTGTAGGGAGTTTACAGTCCCCGTTCCCGGCTTGCCAGCGATGCTGCTCCATCCCCAGCACGGCCCGGGGCCCTCCTCCGCTCGGGCAGAGCTCCCCTGCTCGGGGATGGGGCCTCTGTAGCGTTACAGACCCCACAAATTCTCTATTTTTTAACTCTCCTCCCACGCCCCGGGGCGCGGGAGCTGTCGGGTTGCGGACGGGGCTGTTGCGGGCCTCGTCTAATAAATTAACATTTATTTTCCTGGCTGCTCGTCTGTGCTGCCCGCCGGGGGCGGGTTCGGGGTGGCCCCGGTGAGTGCCCGCGGAGGACACGGGGCCGGGAGGAGGTTTCGGGGTCACCTCGTTCCCGGGCGGGCCGGGAAACGCTCGGCTCGATGCTCGAAAGCAGGGCCCGGAGCCAGGGATGACACCGCCGGGATTCCTGCAGCCCAGACCGAGCTGGACAGCCTCTCTCCAGCTGGAATTTCCTAGAAAATAACAACAACCGCTGGAGAAGCCCAGGTGTCCTGGCCGAGGCTCCGAAACCTCGCCGCTCCCACCGAGGGGAAGCCGGGAGACGGAGACGCCGCATCCCGAAGGGAGCAGCGGCTCCCCGGGCTGGGGGCTGCGCCGCCCGCACCCCCCCGCCGGGGTTTTCCAGCTGGCTCCGGGATCCCGGGCTGGTTCCTGCAGGGATTTGCTTCCATGGAAAGTCTGAACCCCCTCCGAGCGCCGGCGGCGCCTCTCTGCCCTCCGGGAGCTGGGGATTAGATCAGGAAATGAGGCACAAGCAGAGGTAAGAGGTTTCCTGAAGGCCCGGCCAAGGCTGCAGTTGTTAACCCAGGCTTCCCGAGCCGGAAAATCCCTCCACTCTCACAGAACCCTCGCCGAGTTTTGCCCGTTCCCGGCGGATTTCAAAGCAAAAGCACCCAGGAGCCGCTTCCCCTCGGAATTCCCGCGCGCTCCGGGGTGTTGGGCTTGGATGGGTCGGGAGGGTGTTCCCGGTCCCGGGGGAGCTGTAATTTAATTTAATTTAATTTAATTTAATTTAATTTGATTTAATTATGGACAGGCAGCTCCTGCCCCTGGATGGAGGCTGGCAGGGCTGGCACAAGGGTAACGCTGGAGCTGGGGGCCGGCAGAAGCTTGGGGGGAGCAGCTGAGGTGGTTTTGGGGTCCTTTGGGTGGTTTTATCCATCCCTCAGCCTGGAGAGGAGCTGGGAGCCCCTTCCAGCCTCGTCCGCCTCTCGTCCTGCTCTGAAAATCCTCTTTTCCCTGGGTTTTGCAGCTCTCGGGCCCTGTCCCGGCGCTCAGCCAGCGCGGGCTGGCTGCAATCCAACCCCACGGGAGAAACCCAAATCTCCTCCGCTCATCCCCGCTCCCGTCTCCAGAGCCCTCCGCCCTCCGTCCCAGCGCCCTCCCCGCGCTCCTTTCCTGGGTTTTCACCCCAAACCCGCGGCGTTCATCCCCCGGCTCCGGCTCTGGCTCCGCGCCGAGCTCGGGGGGGGGTTTTGGGGATCATCCTCATCCTGCCGGGATCCCCCGGAACGCGCCGGGAGCGGGGAAAAGGGACCCCCGGGGGCCGCAGAGCCTCCGGCAGCCCCAGTTTGGGTGGGAAAAGCGGGATTTGGGCCCTTTTTCCGCTCCATGCCGGGATGAATCCCCTGCGGGGCTGCAGCATCCTCGCTGCTGGGGGCGGATCGGGAGCGCCAGCGCCGGGCCTGGGTCGGGAGGGGCGATGAGACCTCAGCATCCCAGATTTTGGGGGTGACGGGGTTTTTTTTTTCCCCCCAGAAAAATTCCCCGAGCTGCTCCTTCCATCCCTCCCTGCCTCCAGCAGCACCAGCCCCGGCCCGCTCCGTGCGGGAGCCGCGCGGGATCCTCCTCCCTGCTCGCTCCTCCGGGGATGGAAAACTCATCCCAGCGGGAAGAAAAACCCCAAAAAACCAGCAATCCGCCCCGTCCCGGCGCCCAGGGCAGCGCTGCCCGCTCCCCGACGGTCATTTGGGGTATTCCCTGTTTCCCCCGCCCCGCAGGGGGAGGAGGAAGGGGCCGGCCCAGGTGCGGCTTTAGGACCCAGCGGATCCCCCGTGCTGGAGGTAGGAGGTTTTTGGTGGTTTTTGGGTTTTTTGTGGGGTTTTTTTTGACTCTCATTGCAAGAGTTTTGGGGAAGCGGAGAGAGGAGACCGCGGCGGCGGGCGAGGGCAGAGCCGGCACTACCTGGTAAGGACCGGGCGAGGGAAACCCCCCAAATTCCAGGAATTCCGGCGACACCCCCCCCCCTCCGGCAGCAAACGGGGCTGAGCCCCCATTTCGGGGCTTTGTGAAATCACCTCAAAACCTCAATCGGCTGGGAGTTGGGAAAAGTTGTTTTCAACTTTTTAACCTCAAAAAGCCAAAACTCCCACCTTGATTTCTGGAGTGCTGAGGGAACGGCAGCCGGGGGGGGGGGGAGGGGGGGCCCTTCTTTGAGGACTGACAGTTGGTGGAGGTTTTTAACCACTTCCAAAAAGTCTAAAAATACCCCAAAGCCTGGAGGAAGCCCTGGATTTGTTTGGTTTTGCGGTTGTTTTTTTTTTCAATTTTCCGTCCTGGAAAGAGATGGCAGAAAAGGGATCTTTTATTCCGATTTATTTTGGGGGACGGGCCCCTGAGGGAAAGGTGATGTGTGAAAACGGAGATGGGGGCACCGAGTTCTTTACCTCTGGTCGGAGGCCAAAAAAAATTGGAATCCTTTAATATTCCCTTTGTTCTCCCACTCTCTGGCAACGGGAGGGCTTAAAGGGAAAAAAAAAAAGAAAGAAAGAAAAAAAAAAAAAGAAAAGAAAAGGAAAATGGGGAAAAAAAAGAAAAAAGCTGGGGGAGGGGGGAAAGGCTGGGGGAAGGGTGGGGTTTAGCAGAATGAAAGGGACTGTGGTGTTCTTTCTGCGGGGTTGATTGTTCCCAGATGTGCAGTTGCAAAAACATCTGGCGCGGTCGGAGCCGCCGGACCCCTGCGCGGAGGGAGCGGAGTTTGGGAAGGGGAAGCGGCCGGGGGGGAGCGGCCGGAGCGGGGGGACGGCGCTGGGGGCGGCTTCAGCCCCTCCTCGGTGGCCTTGGGGTGAAGGGGGACACCGCGGGGACATCGCGGGGACACGGTGGGGACATCGTGGGGATACACGGGGACATCGTGGGGACATCGTGGGGACATCGTGGGGACACCGCGGGGACATCGCGGGGTCGTCACGGAGCCGTCGGCGTCGCTGCGGGGTCTCCGTCGGGAGCAGCCGCTGGCGTGGCCGCCGGGGCAGACGTGACCCGACTGTCCCCGACCCGCGGCCAAACCCCGCGGGCTGCGGCCAAGGCTGGGGGGAGCTCAGGGGAGCGGAGCTCGGGAGAAGCTGCGCGGGCTGGAAAAGGAGCTGGCAGGGAGGTGACTCTGGAGCCGTGTCCTTGGCAGGGCGGGAGGACGGCGGGGGATGGCTCCGGAGGTGGTGTCCGTCTGTCCATCCCTCCCTGTGTCCATCCATCCATCCCTCTGTCCATCCATCCATCCATCCGTCCATCCATCCATCCCTCCCTGTGTCCATCCCTCCATCCATCCATCCATCCCTCCCTTCCATCCTCCCATCCATCCATCCATCCATCCATCCATCCATCCATCCATCCGTGTCCATCCATGGATCCATCCATCCCTCTGTCCATCCATCCATCCCTCTGTCCATCCATCCATCCCTGTGTCCGTCCATCCATCCATCCCTGTGTCCATCCATGGATCCATCCATCCATCCATCCATCCATCCATGTGTCCATCCTTTCCTCCCTCCATCCTCCCATCCATCCATCCATCCCTCTGTCCCTCCATCCCTGTGTCCATCCATCCATCCCTCCATCCATCCTCCCATCCCAGGCCAGGATCCAGGTGCTGTCCCAGATCCAAGCTCTGCCAGCAGCCCTCAGGCTCGGCAAAGCCTCCGGAGGCGCCGCTGATCCCACTCGTCCCCCCAGTCCCCTTTATCCCGGGGCATCCCAGCCCCGGCTCAATCCGTGCCCGGGGCATCCCGGGCCGTGGGAAGCGGATGGGCCCTGTCCCAGCCTGGGGATCCCGGCTCAGGCGGGGACCGACTTCACCGATTTCCCACGGCGGGGAAGGGTCTGGAGCGTCTCCAGCGGCTCCAGCCCTGGGAATGGGGAGGACGAGATTCCTGCGGGATGAGCTGTGGTGGGGAAGGGGCTTTGTTCGGGTGGGGCTGCAGGAAGGGGTCCCTGGAGGTGCTGGGATGGTTTTGGAGAGGCTGAGGCGGCTGGAAGGATTTTGGGGAGAGATGGATGGAATCGGTGCAGGACAAGGTCCCTGGAAGGTGCCTTTGGGGGCTGGAAAATGCAACTTTTTTGATGGGGTGGGATGGGATCCCTGGAGGGTGCAGGATGGGATCCCTGGTGGGTGCAGGATGGGATCCCTGGAAGGTGCAGGATGGGATCCCTGGAAGGTGCAGGATGGGATCCCTGGTGGGTGCAGGATGGGATCCCTGGAAGGTGCAGGGTGGGATTCCTGGAAGGTGCAGGATCTGATCCCTGGTGGGTGCAGGATGGGATCCCTGGAAGGTGCAGGGTGGGATCCCTGGTGGGTGCAGGATGGGATTCCTGGAAGGTGCAGGATCTGATCCCTGGAGGGTGCAGGATGGGATCCCTGGAAGGTGCAGGATGGGATCCCTGGAAGGTGCGGGAGGCGAGCCCTGGTGGGTGTAGGATCTGATCCCTGGTGGATGCAGGATCTGATCCCTGGAAGATCCCACACTCCGGAGCTGCTGTGGCCGGTCCCACTGACCCTTCCCGAGTCCCCCGGGGCTGGAGCCGCGTTCCCACGGGGTCTGGGGCGGGAATCCCTCCCGGCACGGGGGGTTGGTGTTCCCGCCCCGCAGGGATGAGATTCCAAAGGGTTCCTCTCCCCCGTGCCTCAGTTTCCCCGGAGAGGATCCCCCCGTTCGAGCTCCGGGAATGCCCTCGGGATTCACCCTCAGACCCCTTCCCTTGGATTCCAGAGGAGTTTTGGGGGAGAATTTCTCTTTTTCCCCCGATTTTCCCCCCTGGAGCTGGCGGGGGATGAGGGGGAAGGGCGGCCGGAATTCCTGCCCGGCTCACCGGCCCCGGCTCCTCTTCCCGCCGGGAAAAGCACGCTTGGGAAACGCCGGGAAGCCGCGAGGGCCTGAGGCCGCCAAAGCCCGCGGGATTCTTCTCAAAATCCGCGGTTTTCTCCTCAAATCCCCACATTCCTTTGGATTTAGGGGACGCCCGGGCAAACCCAGCATCCCCCCAAAACAACTCCTTTCCCAAGGAATTGGAAACCTCGGGAAAGGAGCCCCAAAGCTCCCCTCGGGGGGGTCCGGCCTTCTCTTCCCACATTCCGGAGCGATCCCGACATCCCGGGAGAGATCCCGACACTTCGGGACTGATCCCGACATCCCGGGAGCGATCCGGACACCCCGGGACTGATCCGGACACCTCGGGCCTGATCCCGGCACCCCGGAGCGATCCCAACATCCCGGGAGCGATCCCGATACCCCGGGAGCGATCCCGACACCCCGGGAGTGATCCCGACCTCCCGGCGTTTCTCCTCCCTGCTCCGCCCCGGGGATGTTCCAGGGCTTGGTCCTTGCAGATCCCCTGGGAGCGGGCGGGAAGCCTTTTCTGGGGGAAGTTTCTTGATTTTTGAGGATTTGGGGGGGAGAGGATTTTTTTGGAGCCAGCTCCCGGGGGCGTCTCAGGGTGGGGATGGGGGGAGCGTCCCCGTCTGTCCCCTCCCCCTGGATTCCCTCTGAATTCCCTCGGAATTCCCTCGGAATTCCCTCTGGATTCCCGCTGTTCCCTCATCCAGACTCCTCCGGCTGCATCCCGGCCCGCGCTCCCTCTCCATCGTTCCATCAGGATGAGAGCGACGGGGCTCTTCGTGCTGTGCCTGCCAGGTGAGTGTCCCCGAGCCCCCCGGGACCATTTGAATCCTCCAAATCCTCATTTTCCAGCTCCGTTTTTGCCGTTTTCCCTCATTTTTTAAACCCCAAGACCCATCTGGAGTCTCCAAACCCTCATTTTCAGGGTCAAAACCCCATTTTTAGAGATAAAACCTCATTTTTATGTCCCAAAGCCTTATTTTTACATCCCAGAAGTTCATTTGTAGGTCCCAAATCTTCATTTTTATGTCCCAAACCCTCATTTTTAGGTCCCAAAACTTCCTTTTTAGGTCTCAAATTTTCATTTTTGGAGCCCAAAGCTTTGATTCTGTGGTTGAAAACCTCATTTTTATGGTACAAACTTTCATCTCTAAGTACCAAACGCCCTTTTTGAGGTCGAAAGGCTCCTCTTAAGTGCCCAGAGCCTCATTTTTAAGGCCTAAAGTTTGGTTTTGAAGATCCAAAGCCTCGGATTTAGAGGCCAAAGTTTTGTCTATGGACCCAAACACCCATTTTTTGCCCCGAAGCCTCATTTTTACCTCCCAGAGTCTCATTTTGGGGACCAAAGCCTCCAAAAAACAATTTTTAGGGGGCAAAGTGTTGATTTTTTTTGTCCCAAAGCATCGTTTGAGGGATGAGCAGGAGGTGGCCACAACTCCCAGAGATTTTTGGGCGGCTGCACCACCCCTCATTGCCCAAAATCCCCCCAAAAATCCCACTTCAGGCTGGGAGTGGCTCTGCACTGGGGGGGGCACGAGGCACCGAGCGAGTCCCTCCCACCCTGGGGACACGGGGTGGCACAAAACCGGGACAAAACCCAGGGAAATGGGATTTATAACCCCCCGGGGGGGTTGGCGAGGGCGGGATGGAAACGAGGAGGGAGGGGACGGAGCCGGAGCCAGGGAAAGTTCGGGTGAAACCGGCTCCGCACAAAGGCTGCGGGACACGTGGAAAACATTACGGAGGCGAGGCCGAGGGAGGGGGGGGGGCCCGAGCCTCAAACCCCAACCCCGGCAGCATTCCCGGCCCAGGGATGCTCCCAGCTCCGGGACACAGAGGGATGGAGCCGCGTCCCGGGGATGGGGGCGAGCTGGTCCCCCCCTTCCCAAGAATTCGGAGCCCTTCACTCCTCCACGCTGGATTTGAAGCCCATTTTCCCCTGGATCCCATTTCCCCTGGATCCCATTTCCCCCCTGGATCCCATTTCCCCCCAGATCCCATTTCCCCCCTGGATCCCATTTCCCCCCGGATCCCATTTCCCCCCAGATCCCATTTCCCCCCCTGGATCCCATTTCCCTCCGGATCCCATTTCCCTCCGGGTCCCATTTCCCCCTGGATCCCATTTTCCCCCTGGATCCCATTTTCCCCCCGGACCCTATTTCCCCCTGGATCCCATTTTCTCCCTGGATCCCATTTCCCCCCTGGATCCCATTTCCCCCTGGATCCCATTTCCCCCTGGATCCCATTTTCCCCTGGATCCCATTTCCCCCTGGATCCCATTTTCCCCCTGGATGCCATTTCCTCCCCGGACCCCATTTCCCCCTGGATCCTATTTTCCCCCGGATCCCATTTCCCCCCTGGATCCACGGCAGGATGAGCTCCAAGGGGATGCAGGGGGCTGCAGCATCCTGGGGATCAGCGGGGTCGTGGTGTCCGGGATCCTCTGGGATCCCCTCCAGCGGCACCGGGATGCTGCAGGGACCCCGGGCTGGGGCTGCTCCTCCATCCTGGAGCGTCCCAATTCCCGCTCTCCTGGGGCCGCGCGGCCCTGAGGACAGAGGGGTGGGATTGGGGGGTGATGGGAGCCGGGAACCCCAAATCCCGGGCTGGGGGTGTCCGTGGGAATCCCAAATCCCGGGCTGGGGGTGTCCATAGGATGGGATTGGGGGATGATGGGACAGAGAACCCCCAATCCCGGGTTTGGGTGTCGTGGGATGGGATTGGGGGATGATGGGGCAGGGAACCCCCAATCCCGGGCCGGGGGTGTCCATGGGATGGGATTGGGGGATGATGGAGCAGGGAACCCCCAATCCCGGGTTTAGGGTGTCGGTGCCCCGCTGGTGACCCCCGTCCCGCGTCCCTGCAGTGCTGCTGGCGCAGGGACAGTACAGCCGCTTCGAGGGCATCACCTACCCCGAGCCGGTCCAGTATTCCCAGTACGACCAGCAGGCAGGTGAGGGCCTTGAACTGGGGAACTCCTCGCCCCCTTCTCCCGCTGCCTTCTCCCCCTCAGCTTTTGCCTTCCCTGGACAAACACCCATCGCTCTGATCCCTCTTTTTGCTCCAGTCCTCTTTGCTCCGTCCTTTTCCTCCCGCCCCTGGAATTCCCAAACTTCCCATCTCCTCCCTCTCCTCTCACTGACAATTCTTCATTAAACCTTTACCCAACTCTTTATTGAACCTTTATCGGGTTCTTTATTAAGCCTTTACCCAATTCTTTATTAAATCTTTATCCAATTATTTATCAAACCTTTGCGCAATTCTTTATTAAACCTTTACCCAATTCTTTATTAAACCTTTATCTGATTATCTATTAAACCTTTATCCAATTATTTATTAAACTTTTATCCAATTCTTTATTAAACCTTCATTCATCTCAAAACCCCACCTGGTCGGGAGGGGCCCGGGCTCATCCCGTCGCTCCGACCACCACAAAATTCCAGGGATCTCATTTCCCGCATCCCGGGGATGAGTTTCCTCCCTAGACCCATCCTCAGCCTGTTCTGTTTTATCCCCCAGAAATTCAGGATTACTACGACTACCACGGTGAGTGTTTCCCTGTGGGTGCTGGGGGGGGATCGGGATTTTGGGGTGTCCCTGCACTGGGTGTGTCCTTGCAGATGTCACCCCCCGAGCCCCGGAGGAGCAGTTCCGGTACCAATCCCAGCAGCAATCCCAGCAGGAAACCGTGCCGGCCCCGACCCCAGGTGCGTGACAGCCCCCTGAAGTGGGTGACAGCCCCCTGAAGTGGGTGACAGCCCCCCAGGGTGGGTGACAGCCCCCCAAAGTGGGTGACAGCCCCTAAAGTGGGTGACAGCACTTCAGGGTGGGTGACAGCCCCCAAAGTGGGTGACAGCCCCCCAGAGTGGGTGACAGCACTCCAGGGTGGGTGACAGCTCCCCAAGTGGGTGACAGTCCCCAGGGTGGGTGACAGCCCCCCCAGACCCCCAATCCCAGGGCTGGGGGGTCTCCATCCTTCCCCAGCCCCGCTGTGCTCCCCCCGGAGCAGTTCCTGGGTGCCAAGGAAGCTCCAGCCCCAAAATCCAGGGAAAGGACAGGGAGACGGTTCTGCCCCATCCCAAAACTCCCTCCCCTGTCCCCCCTCAGCCGCGGTTCCCGAGACGGAGCCCACGGAGCCGGGGCCGCTCGGTGAGTGCTGATCCCGTTCCCGGTCCCCGTGGCCGGCTCCGTCCGCCCTTTCCCCCCTCTGGAGCCGGGATGTGCCTCTGGACCGGCCACAATCGGGGCGGGGGAGCCCCGGGAGTTCCCGGGAATTCCGCATTCCCGTTCTTCCCGCAGACTGCCGGGAGGAGCAGTACCCCTGCACCCGGCTCTACTCCGTGCACAAGCCCTGCAAGCAGTGCCTGAACGAGATCTGCTTCTACAGGTGCGTGAGGAGGGGGGGAACGCTCCCTCATTCCCTGACCCCCCCGGGGCTCTGGGAACCCCTCTGCTTCACCTCCCCGTCCTTTCTATCCCAAAAAAACCCCAGCCTCCGCCGGGTTTACGTCATCAACAAGGAGATCTGCGTCCGCACCGTGTGCGCCCACGAGGAGCTGCTGCGAGGTGAGAGGGGGCACCCCGAGACACCCCCATCCCCATCACCCCCCTTTTCCCCACAATTTCGGGGCGGGGAAATCCCGCTGGGCCGAACCGAGCTGCTCCAGCAAAGCGGGGATCGCGTTTTGGGGTGGGGCTGGGGGGTTCCCGCAATGGGGGGAACCCACCCGCAATGGGGGGGAACCGCAGTGGGGCGGGGGTCCCCTCGCTGCTCTCCCGGCGTTTTCCCGGCGTCCCGGGTTATGACTCCTCGCTTCCCGCAGCCGACCTGTGCCGGGACAAGTTCTCCAAGTGCGGGGTGATGGCCACGAGCGGCCTGTGCCAGACCGTGGGCGCGTCCTGCGCCCGCAGCTGCGGCGGCTGCTGAGCCCCCCCCGGTCCCCGGCGACCCCGGGATCCCATCCTGGCCCCTTCCCGGCCCCTTCCCGGCCCCTCGCCCCGCTCCGGACCCGCCCCGCGCCGCTGGAGGTCCCGTGCATGAACGAGCAGCGTCCCGAAACCCCAGGACTGCTGGGTTTTGTGCACATAATAATTAAAACAGGGGGGGTTTATTATTTTTATGACTTCCTTTGTTCCGTGGCTGGGGGGGGGAGCCCCGGTTCCTGCGCGGGGGATCCCGCAGAAAGCGGGGGGGCCCTGCGGCTCCCGGCTCCTTTCTTCGGGATTATTCCCGGTTTTTGGGGGGGTTTCTGATTATTTGAACGATTCCCAGCCCCGCGCACGGGGGGTGCGATGGTTTGGGGGGGAGGGGGTGGGTTAGGGGATTTTTGGGGTGTAAAATGGCCGATTTTGGGGTGGTTGTTGGGGGATGTGGGGGCTCAGTGTGGGGCGGTTCCTATAGGAAGAAGCGCGGTATGGAAATGTTTGGGGTGAGGTCTGGGTCACTTATAGACAATAAAGGGGTTTGGGGAGGGTTTGGGGCCGGCTTTGGGGTGGGTTTGGGGTGTTGCCCCGTTCCCCTATGGAAGAGTGGTGGGCGGGTCTCTGCTGGGGTCTCAGTGTTTAGGGCTCGGGTCCCCTATAGAAAGGGTTGTGAGTGGGGTCTCGCAGTGCTTAGGGTCCCCGATAGAAAGGGTTGTGAGTGGGGTCTCGCAGTGTTTAGGGTTCCCTATAGAAAGGGGAGGGGTTGGGGGTGTGCTGCATGTGGAAGAAACAGGGTGCGGTGTAGGGGTTTGGGGGTTTTCTGCAGGTCCCTATAGGAAATTGTGTAGGGCAGCTCTCGGATATAGGGAGCAAGTCTCGGATATAGGGACAGCTCTCGGATATAGGGACAGCTCTCAGATACAGGGACAGCTCTTGGATATAGGGGGCAGCTCTCGGATATAGGGACAGCTCTCGGATACAGGGACAACTCTCAGATACAGGGACAACTCTCAGATACAGGGACAGCTCTCGGATATAGGGGCAGCTCTCAGATATAGGGACAGCTCTCGGATATAGGGGCAGCTCTCGGATATAGGGGCAGCTCTCGGATATAGCGTAAAGCTCGTGTGTGGTGTGTAGCTCTTATATAGAGTGTATGTCTTGTATATGGGATTTAGTTCTTGTGTATAGGGTGCAGCTTCTTGTATATAGGATGCAGAGCTGGTCTGTAGGGTGCCATCTCTTGTCTATAGGGTGCATCTCTCATCTACAGGGTGCAGCTCTTGTATATAGGGTGCAGCTCTCATCTACAGGGTGCACCCCTCGTGTATAGGGTGCACCCCTCGTGTATAGGGTGCATCCCCTGCCTATAGCGTGTATCCCATACATACAGTGCATCACTTGTACACAGTGCGTGTTTCTCACGTATGGGGTGCAGCCCGCGTGTATAGGGCATCCCTCCTCTGCACACCCTACAGCTCGTGTATATAGGGTGCAGTTCTCATCTAGGGGGTGTACCTCTTACATTGCCTGTATGTTGTCTATAGGGTCTACCTCTCATACATAGGGTGTACCCCCCGTGTATAGGGTGTATCCCCCGTGTATAGGGTGTAGCTCTTGTATATAGGGTGCATCTCCCGTATATAGGGTGTACCTCCTGTGTATAGGGTGTACCTCGCGTATATAGGGTGTATCTCTCATACACAGGGTGTACCTCCCATATATAGGGTTGTATCTCTCAATATATAGGGTGTACCTCCCGTGTATAGGGTGTACCTCTCGTATATAGGGTGTACCTCCCATATATAGGGTGTATCTCTCATACACAGGGTGTACCTCCCGTGTATAGGGTGTATGTCCTGTGTATAGGGTGACCTCCCATGTATAGGGTGTACCTCCCGTGTATAGGTGTATCTCCCGTATATAGGTTGTACCTCTCATATATTAGAGTGTACCTCCCAAATATAGGGTGCACCTCCTGTATATAGGGTGTACCTCCCGTATATAGGGTGCATCTCCCGTATATAGGGTGCACCTCCTGTATATAGGGTGTATCTCCCGTGTATAGGGCGTACCTCCCGTATATAGGTGCATCTCCACCACAGCCTGTGCCTGTAGCTCGCATCGCTTGTCTGTAGGGTGTTTCTCTCGTCTATTGGGTGGTGTCACTTGTCTACAGCCTGTCCCCCTCATCTGTAGGGTGAATTTCTCCCCTACAGGGTGAATTTCTCATCTATAGGGTGCATTTCCCTCCTATATAGGGCAAATTTCCCTTCCATAGGGTGTATTTCTCCCCTATAGGGTGAATTTCCTCTCTATAGGGTGAATTTCCCCTTTCCTCTCTATAGGGTGAATTTTCCCAGTACAGGGTGAATTTCCCCCCTGAAGTTCCTCTCTCATCTGTAGGGTGCAGCTTTATTATCGTCATTATTTGCTATTGTTACGATTTCTTATCCTTTGCTCTTCGTAATTAATTATTATTATTATTATCGGTTATTAATTACTGTTTATTTCTATTTCTTATTCATTATTCTCGTTATTCATTATTATTTAGGGACCTGATCCAACCCAGCCCAATCTGGGCATTCCCAAAATGCCAACACCCCCCCCCCCCCAAAAAAAAACCCCCAAAAGCAATCCCTCAGAACTTTCAGTTTGGATTTATCCGTGTTTATTCCCGCCGGGACTGACGGGGGTCGGAGCCACCACCTCCCTTCCCGTGGTTTTCCCAACCTCGGAGCACCAAGTAAAATCCCCAAATCCCAAAGAATCCATACAAAAACCCCGCTAGTTCCTAAAAAAATCCTTCAAAACACAAATCCGGGGAGTTTTCTGTTAGAAAAAGGGGAAAAATTAGGATGTGGTGAGTGGAAGGCTGGAGGGGAAGGAATTGGTTGGGTCTTCCGGGGCTAAAAAAAGGGAATATTTCCCCATTTTTTCATTAAAAACTGCAAGAGGAAAATGGGAAAACCATCCACGGGGGTCCCAAATTGTATCAAAAATAGACAAATTTTGTCGTCTGGTGGGAAAAGTGCAGCTTTTTCCTGGAGAAAATGGGAATGAGGAAACAAAAATCGCTGTGGGCTTGGAGCACAGGGAGGGGGATGGATCCCCCCATCCCTGGGCGGAGCCGTGCCGGGCTCTGCTGTGGATTTTGGTATCAGGGATGGATCCCCTCATCCCTGAGCAGAGCTGTGCCGGGCTCTGCTGTGGATTTTGGATCAGGGATGGATCCCCTCATCCCTGAGCAGAGCTGTGCCGGGCTCTGCTGTGGATTTGGGATCAGGGATGGATCCCCTCATCCCTGAGCAGAGCTGTGCCGGGCTCTGCTGTGGATTTTGGGATCAGGGATGGATCCCCTCACCCCTGAGCGGAGCTGTGCTGGGCTCTGCTGTGGATTTTGGGATCAGGGATGGATCCCCCCCACCCCTGAGCGAGCTGTGCCGGGCTCTGCGGATGTCCCGGAATTCCCGGAATTCCCTACGTTCCGGGGGATGCCGCTGCAGCTCCTGCTCCTTGAGCAGCGCGATCTGGGGGAGGAGGGGGGGAGGTTGTGGGGCCGGGGAGGGCCCCGTGTCCCCCCCGGCCGTGTCCCCGTGTCCCCCGAGCCGTGTCCCCGTGTCCCCCCGGCTGTGTCCCCGTGTCCCCCCGGCCGTGTCCCCGTGTCCCCCGTGTCCCCCCAGCCGTGCCCCTCTGTCCCCCCGGCCGTGTCCCCGTGTCCCCCCGGCCGTGCCCCCTCTGTCCCCCCCGGCTGTGCCCCCTTGTCCCCTCCGGCTGTGCCCTCGTGTTCCCCCCCGGCTGTGCCCCCGTGTCCCCCCCGGCTGTGCCCCTCTGTCCCCCCCGGCTGTGTCCCCGTGTCCCCCCGGCCGTGTCCCCATGTCCCCCCCGGCTGTGCCCCCATGTCCCCTGGCCGTGTCCCCTGTGCCCCTCTGTCCCCCCCGGCGTGTCCCCGTGTCCCCCCCGGCCGTTTCTTGCCCCTCTCGTCCCCCCCGCGGTGTCCCGTCATGTCCCCCCGGCCGTGCTACCCCCGTGTCCCCCCGGGCAGTGTCCCCTGCACCTGCTCCTCCAGGTCCCGCGGCCGAGCCTGGATGCCGCTCCAGGCTCCCGCTGCAGCTCCGGATGGCGCCTCGGGGAACGGCCGGGCGCAAGCTCCTGCGCCGACACCTGACGCCTGTGGCGAGGGAGGGGTGCCCGGCACCCCGAGTGGGCACTGCCAGCGGCAGGGCACCCCGAAAACGGCCCGAAGGCAGCCACCAACTGGCCCCCTTCCCATCGGAACAGCCCAGGCCCCATCCCAGTACCCGCACTGGGATCATTTCCCATACAGGAACGAGCCGGCCCCATGCCCAGACCCGCACTGGGATCGTTCCCATCGGAACGAAGCCCGGTCCCGTCCCAGTACCAGCAATTGGGATCGTTCCATCGGAACGAGCCCCGGGCCCCACCAAGTACCCGGCATTGGATCGTTCCCATCGGACGAGCCCGGACCCCATCCCAGCACCACACCAGGATCGTTCCATGGAAGGAGCCATGGCCCCATCCCATACCAAGCACCAGGATTTCCATTGGAACGAGCCCGGCCCCATCCCGAATACCAGCAACCAGGATCGTTTCCCTTGGAACAGCCCGGCCCCATTCCCAGCAGCAGCACTGGGCGTCAGTTCCATTCAGGATGAGGCCCCCAAAGGGAGCAGCCGGCCCATGAGATCGGATCAGCTCCCTGAGGAGCCAGCCTCGGACCCGTTCCCATTCGGGATCGGCTTCCCAAAGGAGGCAGCCCCAGCCCATGGATTCGGATCAGCTTCCCGAGGATCAGCCCCCACCCGCGGATTCGGGATCAGCCCTAAGCCCGTGGGTCGGGACAGCCCCAGCCCGTTGGGTCGGACTCAGCTCCCAAAAGAGCAGCCCCATCCCGTTGGTCAGGGATCAGCCCCAGCCCGTGGATTGGGATCGGGATCAGCCCCCAGCCTGTGGATTGCGGGCATCAGCCCCATTCCCGTTGGTCGCGACCGAGGATCAGCCCCAGCCATGGATTGGGATCAGCCCCATCCCGTGAGTCCGGGACCGGGATCAGCCCCATCCACGTGGGTCGGGACTCAGCCCCATCCCGTGGCGTTACACGGGATCAAGCCCCATCCCCGTGGATTGGGATCAGCCCCATCCCCTGGGCCGATCAGCTCCCAAAGGCGCGGGCACCCACCCCGCAGGACCTGGATCGCTTCGAAGCCTCTCAGCTGCCGCTCGGCCGAGCCCGCGGAGGGAATCCGGCCCCGAGGCGGAGCGCGGTCCCGGCAGGGAGATCCCCCGCTCTCCGCCGGACACTGAGAGACACGGATTTCCGGTTTACACAATATAAAAATACATATATTTTTGATATATTTATTTGTTTATCTGATGTTTTTCACATTCCATTACACACATTTCATACCTATTTTTGAAAATACGTATTACACACACATATATTTTTCCCATATATTACACATAAAAACATCTTAAAATATTTTTATGTATTCAATAATGTATTTATTATTATTTTAAATTAGCCTGGATATATGATGCGATAATAAGTAAATACAATATCGATAATATGTTTAAATTATCTACATATGTTCATAATAAAATATATCTAAATTATGTATTTAAAAAGATAAAAATATAATAAAATTATTGAATTTTATATCTTATAATATTATTATATTTATATAATTAATAAACAACAATATGATTTAATATTATAATGCTGTAATATTTGAGGATTAAATATATATTTGTATTTAACATAATTATACTTAATATATAAATTTTAAAAACTTGTATGTTTTATATTAATAGAATATATGTTTATGTTATACACATCTATATTCTATTATATTATATGGTTTTATAAATAACCATATTACATATAAAATATTATGTGCCTATATAAATGGCATTTACTGTATGTGTCTATAAATATATAAACTATTGTCATTTTTATTTAAAATATTTATATATTTAACTATATAATAGAGATATATTTAAAAATATCTTAATATAATTTAAATAATATAATATTAAACATATTTATTATAATCATATGCTAAATATCTGTAAACATGTTATAGATCTTATATTACATTATAAATAGTACTTAATATAATGTACTATAAATAATTAATATAATTAAATATAATTAGGCTATTTAAAATTAATTAATAAATAATATATTGATATATTGAATATATTGTGATATTTTTATGTGGTTATATAGGCAATAAATATTTATGTTGTATTTTTAAAAAATAGGCATTAAAGTATGTGTAATAGATATTAAAAACATAGAAATATAAATATATGATTAAAATATGTAAATAGAGATTAAAAATATATTGAAGCAGGAAATATCTACTAAGAATAAAATCATATTAAATATGTATAATATTATAAATTATATTAATTACATAAAAAATCCCAAAATCCATGTAATACATAAAATTTAAAGAGTAAAAATTTATGAATGGATAATAGATAGGTAAATACAGAATAATATCCATTTAATAATAGATTAAAATACAGATACAACCCCCAAATACTATTCGAGTAAATATGATTATTTAAAACTATCTATACCAGATAATATATCTGTTTATCCAATATAGCACCAGATAATTAGATACGATAATACAGACATAGATAATAATTAGGTAATTAATTATGGGGGATCACAGGGTCCTGTCTGGGGTCAAAGGTCAGGGAATTTGGGATGCACTCCCCCTCCTCACCTCCTGCTGCCGGTCCTGGCATTCCCTGCTCGGCGGGCATTCCCTGTTCCTGCGGATCCTGTTTCCTGCCGGCATTCCCGGCTCCGCAGCATCCCCGGCTCCCGCAGCAATTCCCGGTTTTCCCGCAGCATTCCCGGCTCCCGGAACACTCCCAGCTTCCCGCAGCATTCCCGGTTCCCGCAGCAATTCCCGGCTTCCCGCAGCATCCCAGCTCACCGCTTGCTCCGCAGCTGCTCCGCAGCATTCCCTTCTCCCGCCGCGCCTCCGCCAGCGCCCGCCGCGCCTCCTCCGAGTCCCCTCCTGCGGCAACCGGGGGACATCCGGGACAAGCCCCGTGACACCCCCGGACACCCCGGGAACACCCCCCATGACACCCCGGACACCCTCCAGGCACCCCCGGACACCGGGGACCAGCCCTGTTGACAACCCCCGGGACACCCCCCGGGACACCCCCAGGACACCCCCGGGACACCCCAGGATTGCACCTCGGGCACTTCCGGACACCCCGGACACCAGGACACCCAGGAACAGCCCCGGGACAGCCCCAGGACATCCCCCGGGACACCCTCGGGAACCCCTGGGACACCGCCGGGACATGGAGGGACACCGGGACACCTGGGACACCAGGGACTGGCAGGGGGCTCAGGGGGACTGGGAATGGGATTTCAGGAAAAACTGGCGAGGGGGTTAAAGGGAACTGGAGGAGCTGGGGAAAGGGTTTCAGGAGGAACTGGCAGAGGGTTTCAGTTGGGAACTGGGGGACTGGGAAGGAGTTCAGGGCAAATGGTGGGGCACTGGGAGGGGCTTCAGAGGGAACTGGGGGAAGTGCGAAAGGGATTCAGGGGGAAAGCGGGAGCGGGTTTGCGGGAACAGGGGGACTGGAAAGGTGTCAGGGAACTGGGAGGGGTTCACCCCCGGAGGAGCTGGGGGTGGGAGGGGTTCGGGAGGAATGGGGCACTGGGAGGGGGCTCCCGATCCCACCTGGAGCAGCCTCCGGTCCGTCTCGCCGGCGGCCACGGCGTTCTGGAGACTGCAGGAAGCGCTCGTTGGACCGGGAGCCCTCGGGCACGGCCGGGAGCGTCCCCCCGGGAGCCGCTGTTCCGGCGGCACGGGAGCGGCCCGGAGCGGGACTCGGCCGGAGCCAGCCTGCGCCCCGGGAACAGAGGTGGAGAGTGGGAACTGGGGCACTGGGGACTGGGGGGGCTCGGGGGAAATGGGGTCTGGGAAGGGGTTTCAGGGAAACTCCGGGAAGTGGGAGGGGCGTTTAGGGGGAATGAGAAGCGGATTAGGGGGATCTGTTGGGGACTGGGAAAGGGCTAGGGGGAATGGGAGGAGGTTCAGGGGGAAAATAAGAGGAACTGGGAGGGGATTCGGGGGGGACGGCTTGGAAGTGGGTTGGGGGAACTGGGGGAGCTGAGAGAGGGTTCAAAGGGGAACTAGAGAGGGATGTCAGGGGGGACTAGAGGGACTTGGAGGGGTTTGGTGGGAACTGGGGGACAACTGGATAGGGTCCAGCGGGAAACTGGAGGGACTGGGAGTGGGTTTTAGGGGACCGGGAAGGGCGTTTGGAGGAACTGTCGGGAACCATGAGGTGATTCAGGGGGAAAACCGGGAGCGGGTCTTCAGCGGGAACTGGGAGTGGGTT
Organism: Lycocorax pyrrhopterus obiensis; assembly: GCA_014706295.1. NCBI lineage: Eukaryota > Metazoa > Chordata > Aves > Passeriformes > Paradisaeidae > Lycocorax > Lycocorax pyrrhopterus. The sequence goes on from JACSVZ010000023.1 coordinate 248,900, forward strand.
CGGAGGAAACTGTTGGGACTTGTGGGAACCGGGAGGGGGGCTCAGGGGACCTGTGGGAGTGGGTTCAGAGAATTGTGGAGACTTTGCGAGCTGGGAAAGGAGCTCCGGGGGACCTGTGGGACTGGGAAGTGTTTCAGGAGGCGCTGGGAGGGGTCTGAGGGGAAGCTGTGGACGGGATTTCCCAAAGGCGATCGGGCCGCTGGAAGTTGCCGGATCGGTGCCCGTTACCTGTGTCCGGAGCAGCTCCGCTCGCTTCCCGCCGCTTCCCGCGCCTCCGCGTCCCGCTCCGCCAGAAGCGCGCCGGGCGCGGCCCAGCTCCCCCTCCAGCGCCCGCCGCTGCATCCAGCTCCGCGACCTCCGGCATCTCGCCACAGCTCCAGCCTCTGCGGGGCTTCCCCACAGGGTCGCCCAGCTTCTCCTGCGGGCCGCCGGAATGCGGGCACTGGAGGGCCGGATGCGCCTGGGCCACGCAGCCGTTTTGCCCACAGGGGACTTGCCCGCATTCCACAGGACATGCCCGGCATTCCCCACCACGGGCTGCCCCACGTTTCCACAGGGGACTGCCTGCCATTCCCACAAGGGACGTGCCCGCATTCCCACGCGGGCTGCCCCGCATTTCCCACAGGGGACTGGCCCCACATTCCCACCCAGGCTGCCTACTTCCCCGCTGGACTGCCTTGGCAATTCCCACCTGGACTTGCTCAGCATTCCTACCTGGATCTCAGTTAAACTCCCCAGTATTTCCCACCCGGGCTGCCCACATTCCAACTTGGACTGCCAGCATTCCCACATGGACTGGCCCAGCATCCACCTGTACTGCCCAGCATTCCCACCTGGAATACCCATCATTTTCCCACCCTTGACTACCCAACACTCCAAGCGTTGTCCAGCATTCCCACTTGGGACACCCAGTGTTCCCATGGACTGCCCAAGCATTCCCACCTGGCTGTCCCACACTTCCCACCTGTTGCTGCCCAGTGTTCCCACCTTGGGATACCCATTATTCCCCGCCTGGATGCCAACATTCCAAGGGTTTCCAGCTATTCACACCTGAACTGCCCATCGTTCCCACTGGACTCCTCATCATTTCCCCTTCTGCTTGCCATCAATTCCACCTGAACTGCCTGACATCCCACCTTGGGCTGCCACATTCCACCTGGATACCCATCGTTCCCAGCTGGCCTGTCCCACATTCCCACCGGACTTCCCCACCATTCCCACCTGGGTGCCCCACATCCCACCTGTGCCTCCGCTGGGGCGCTCCCTCTCGGCAGCTCGCAGGCTCCTCTCCAGGCCCGCCAGCCGGTCCCGCAGCCTCGCGGCATTCCCGCTGGGAATGGCGCAGGCTCTCTTCCGGCAGCAGCGCAGCACGGCCCGGGGAGCCGTCAAGCTCGCGGGCCGCCACTGCGCTCGGGACGGCGGGGGCCCCGCGTCAGCGGCACGGGAACGGGAAGGGAACGGGCAACGGGAATTGGGAAATGGGAACGAGCAACGGGAACGGCAATGGACAGCAATGGGAATGGGAATGGGAATCGGGAACGGCAATGACAATGGCAATGGCAACAGCAACGGCACGGGGAACGGGGAATAGGGAAGGGCAACGGCAACAGCAACAGCAAACGGCAACAGGAAACAGGAAACGGGAACGGCAACGGGAGCGGGCAATGGCAACGGCATGGCAATGGCAATGGGATTGGATGGGAACGGCACGGGAAACGGCAATGGGAAGCAATGGGAATGGGAATGGGAATGGAACGGCTCAATGACACTGGCAATTTGCAACGCAACGGAACGGGACGGGAATGGGAATGGCAACGGCAACAGCAACAGCAACCGGCAACAGGAACAGAGAACGGGAACGGCAAACGGAGAGCGGCAATGGCAACGGCAAATGGCAAATGGCAATGGGAATGAGGGAATGGCAACGGCAATGGGAACGGAATGGAACGGAACGGGAATGGCAATGGGAAAGGCAACGGATGGGAACGGGAATGGGAATGGGAAATCGGCAATGGGAATGCAATGAGGAACAGCAACGGCAATGGCAACAGGACATGGGAATGGGAATGGAAACAGGAACGGGAATGGCCCAACGGGAAAGGCAACGGGAAGGGGAATGGGAAGGCAACAGAACGGGCAGTTGGGAAACGGGAATGGCGAAACGGGAACGGGAATGGCAATTGGGAAAGGAAAATGGGAAATGGGATCGGCACGGCAACGGGAAATGGGAACGGCAATGGGAATGACAACGGGGAACGGCAATGACAATGGGAACGGGAAACAGGAATGGGAACGGGAATGGCAATGCAATGGGAACCGGACAGGAACGGCAATGGGAACGGGGCCCTCCCCACGCTTACTTGGGGCGGCACTGGGAGCTGTTGGGGGTACAGAGGGGGAAATGCGGTGTTGTGGGGATGTTAGTGGGGCTTTACTGGGGTTTATAGGGGATTTAGATCTCTCTCATTG
>JACSVZ010000023.1:251393-275232 GCA_014706295.1 Lycocorax pyrrhopterus obiensis
TTGGGAAACTGAGGGAAAAACCTCTGCCTGTTGGAAAAGTCCTGTCATCTGTCCTCCTGCCCACGGGAACCCGCTGAATTCTCCGGAGCATCCCCCTCCGTGAGGTCACCCCTGGTCTGGGGACAGCCGGGTCCCCTCAGTGACCTAGAGGACCCTCGGAGATACGGAGACCTTCTCCCAGCCCCGCCACGGATCAAAACCGCAATTAAAGGGAAAAAGAGCCCAGTGCTAATCTGGACAGGAGAGCCGCCAGTTGTCCCGCTCCGTGCTGGAGCTCCGCTGGCATTTCCAGAGGCTCCATCCCGGGGAGCAAACATCCCTCCACGCAGCGGCCTTTATCCCTCCCGTCCCACTCGCTTTCCCGAAATAGGGCCGGAGGAGGCCGGGGGCGGCGGGCAGGCATCCCGCTGAAGGACACCCGGCCGGGAAGCGTCCCCGCGCGGCCCCGGCTCCCGCACGTCGCCCTGCGCTCAGCTGCCGCCGCGCGCCGTCCCCTTGCCTTTGAACATGGTGGCTTCTCCCTGGCCTTCCTTCTGCTCTCCCGGAACAGCCGGTAGCAGGCGGCGGGACTGGCCAGCAGCATCCGGAATCGCTGCGGGAATACGGCCTGGGTCACCTGGAGGACCTCAGGGACCCGCTTTTGCCAAGAACCTGAGCCTAAACTCTTAAAATCAGGCCTTTTTTGCTGTTCTCTAGTGCCTTTTTTAACCCATGGAGGTTTGTGGGCGTAAATATTCCAGTTTTGTGCCATCCAGGTCAAGACTCGGTTTCCCTGAGGGAAAAATTTGAGTGAGAAGCAGCCAAAGCCGTGATAGAGGGAAGAGAAACGTTCTGAAAACATGTGGGCATAAATATTTCCTTTTTTTGAGCCATCCAGGTCAAGGTTTGGTTTCCCTGAGGGAAAAATCCGTGTCAGAACCAACAAAAACTGTGATAGAGGGAAGAGAATTGTTCTGAAAACATGTGGCCGTAAATACTCCCTGTTTTGAGCCATCTGGGTCAAGGTTTGGTTTCCCTGAGGGAAAAAATCCGTGTCAGAACCAACAAAAACTGTGATAGAGGGAAGAGAAGTGTTCTGAAAACATGTGGCCATAAATACTCCCTTTTTTGAGCCATCCAGGTCAAGGTTTGGTTTCCCTGAGGGAAAAATCCGTGTCAGAAGCAGGAAAACCCATGAGAGAAATGTTCTGAAAACCCCTGGGAGATGCTGAGCCGCTGCAAACCCCGGGGAATCCTGAGGCTGGAATTGCTTGGATACCTCTGCAGGCAGCTTTTCCCTTCTACTGGTGTTCACGAACAGCCCAGCAATCCCCGTGTTGTGCTCAGTTCCCTCGTTTTGGGGTCGGCAGTGAAACCCAAGCAAGCCCGGGCTGGGCGTGCCACAGGAATGAGCTCTGGGGTGCTCCCGGTGGCGTCGGTGTCCCGGGGAGGGGCACGGGGGGCCAGGGGGTACCTTTTTGTCGGAGGTGGGGACAAAGGTGACGAATTCGTTGACGTTGCCCACGGCCAGCCAGTCGGAGAAGAGCTCCACGGGAGCCTGGACGCGCTGGGCGTAGAGGAAATCCCGCACCGGCCCGGTCATCCTGCGGCCGGCGGACCTGGGATATGGTGGGATATTCCCATCAACCTGGGCGCTTGGATGGGAATTGCCACCGAGGGCTGGGAGCCCCCACCCTGCTCAGGCAGTGTCTAATGGACACAATTAACCCGGTTTTGAGGGTATTTCAGGGCCTTTGCTCCCAAATCCGCGTTTCCCCCTTCGCTTACGCAGGGAAGCTGCTGCCGATGAGGATCCTTCCCAAGGGATACTCCTTCCCGGCCACGGACACGGGCGGGCTGACCTCCACGTTCCCGAAGGAGTCCAGGCTGGCCGTGGCTTCAAAGAGGGGCTCCTTGTGCACGTAGCCGAAATCGGGGCCCTGGCGAAAGAGGAATTGCCCTAAACCCCTGCTGCTCCCGTGGGTTTATCCTCCTGCGGGGTGGGTGAGTACAGCAACAACGGGGCCTGTGCAGAGGGAAAGGGAAGGCAGGAGGAGAAGGGGCTCGGGGTGACGGAGGCGCAGGGATAATCAGCACAACCCAGGAGCAGAGCCCAGGCCTGGAGCCGGCGCCTGATCTCCGGTGTCATCCCGGCAGCCAAAGGTTCAAGTGTCCACATTAAGGTAATTGGGCAGCCCCGAGCGCAGCTCCCGGCTGGCTCTGGGAGGGAGGTGAGCTCCAGCCCCTGAGGGCGACGCTGCCCCCGGGCTCACAGCCACCCAAGGGCTGCACGGCACTTAAATCCTGCTTAAGCCCTGATTTCCAGCGACTTAATGTATCTGGGATTGGAGGTGCCCTGCGTGCAGGGTAATTAGCTCCTGGCTCTGCGTGCCAGACCTGGGGAGTGTTAAAAACGGGGCAAAAAACAGCAGGGATGGGATCAAATCCGCTTTCCCTGTTCTCCCTTTGAGTCGATGCTCGGAGCTCCCGGCAGCCCCTGGATGAGATCGAGTGTCCGCTAGGTTTGAGTTAAATCCCGCCACTTTCAGGGTTGGGTTTCCATAGGGATAAACCAAATACACGGGTCGGGAAAAGTGAGCAGGGAGACCTGAGGGTGCACCAGCTTCCACCCAGAAATTCCCTTTTTTAAACCGAGGGTGTTCGGAGATGCTGGGGTGGAGAGAGCGCAGCCTTTCCCCGTGGATTTTGGGGTGCAGCTCTGGGGGATGGCCGGGATCAGATCCCTTTTTGTCCGGGATCAGATCCCTTTTTCTCGGGGTGCTGAGAGAGGGCCCGAGCACGAAGCACCTGCTCCCGACTCATTTCAGTTAATAAAACCACGGAGCCCGCCCGGTTTCAACTGTCAGGGCTCTGGTCATCCCAGGTTTGCAGGTCACATCCAAGTCCTATCAGTTCCACACTGATTTTGAGGGGATAATTCCTCCCGTCTCCTTTTTCCCTGGCATGGGCTTCCAGGGGCTCAGGGCTTGACCCGTGGCCCGTTGCGTCGGGCGAAGTATTCCCAGCTGGAAAATGAGATTGGAAAGATCGGGGTGGGGATTAGGGGAGGCTTCCAAAGCAGAAATTGGAGGATAATGTGTTATCGCTCCCAAGGCTGAAATTGCTGCCCTAAATATGAAGCAGAGCAATTCCTAAAGAGGGCAGATCCGAGCGGTCGGATTCGCTATTCCCGCCCCGCCGGATGAATCTGGGACTGGATGTTCTCACGCCAGGCATGAGAAAAGATGGATTTCAGTGCTCCCAGAAGCCCCCGACCTTCCCAAAGTGAGCAAAGCTGGGATTTGTCCTCGTCTCCCGTTACTGCCGGGGCTGAGGCCGCTCCAGCACCCGGCCGGGGGTTTGGAACAGCAATTCCATGGCTGCCTGGGGGTGTCCTGCCCTTTCCACATGGGGGAATATCACAGGAATCACCCAATCCAGCTTTTTCCCATGCTGGGCTCTCCCAAAACGCCCCATCCCAGGCTTGTCCTGCCCACGGCCGGCCCTTTTCCTTGGCCAAGGAGCCCACAGGGATGTTCCTGGCGCTGGCTGCATCCCGTTCTCCTCCGAGGAAGTGAACCGACCCTCTCCCGCTTTCCTTCCCTCTCCCGCTGGGAAGCTGCCGGATGTTCCTGGGCACAGAGGAGGAAAGGAAAACCCAGCCCACCCTGGGATGCTCAGGGAAAGAAATCCCATCCCAGAGCTTGGCAGGAGCCTTTCGTTCCCAGAGGCGTCGGCTCCTCCTTCCCCTCTCCTCCAGCACCCTCTGGATCAGAGGTTTTCCGGACGGCTGGGATGAGGATGAGGCGCTGAGGGGGTGAGGCTGGGAGCGGGTGGGAGGGAATCTCCATGCAGAGCTGCTCAACTCTCCTTTTCCAGGCAGTTCCATGCAGGGAGCCAAGGGCAAGGAGGACTTTCAGAACGGGAATCTGGGCTGGGCATAAACCCTGGAAGCTGCTCCGCCCCGGGAATGCAGGGAACCCTTCTCTCACCAGCAGCTCCTTGGCGGGGAGTTGCTCCATCCCTCTGTCCCGAGGGAATCCAGCACCACTGGGAGCTCTTGTGGGAGCGTGGGTGTAGCCCAGCTTGATCTCATTCCTGCAGAAGGGAAGGAGAATCCCCGCGTGGGGCACCGGGAGGAAGGGTTTTCCCGGTTTTTGGGCCCCCGTACCTGCATCCAGCGGTCCCCGCGGTTGGTGTAGCCGAAGCAAACCTTCAGCTTGCAGCCGCCTTGGCCACCAGCGTCTGGATCTCCTTGGTGAACAGGTAGTTGTCCTTCATGCTGGAGGAATGGATGGAAAGGGTGGAAATTCCCTGCTGCCAGCTCCTCCCCGGGACCGGCGGGGCTGGGACAGCACCGCCCTTACCTGCACACAAAGAGGTTCACCGGGGCCAGCGTGCTGGGGTCATGATCCACGGCGCCACGCGGAACACCACGGTGTCCGTGAAGAACCGGGGAGTGGGGGATGCCCTGAGGGAGAAATCGGGGGTGTTCCCCACGCTGTTTCCCCCAAACACCCTCCCCCGGGGTCACTTTGGGATCAGCTAACGGGATCAGCTCTCCATCCCATTCTCCGTGTGGCAGCCTGCCTCGCGCTCCCGGGCGTTCCCAGACCTCAGCCAGCCGCTCCAGCAGGCTGACGTGGATGGACACCAGCCCGGAGAAGGTTTCGTCGGGAAAGCGGAGCCCCTCCACGAAGAAGTCGAGCTCGGCGGCGCCGCCGGGGTAGGGCACGGCGTGGAACAGCTTCCTGCGGCCCAGCACCTGCACGTAGCGCTGCCCGAAGAAGGGATCTGCCGGGAGGGAAAGGGGGAAACGGGAAAATTCCCGAGCTTTCATTGGGATCCACGCCTGTTTTCCTTGGGCAAGGAGCTCCCACGCTCCCGCTGCGCCGGGGTTTCTCCACCTCTGTGGAGATCCAGCTCTGAGAAGCACCTTGAAGCAGGAGTTAAAGGACTTGGAATTTTGTCGTGGAGAAAAAGGATGTGTCAGCCTTCGTGGGATGGAGCAGCCCTTGGGAAGGTGTCCTCATGAGTTTCTGCTTCCTCCACGGGAGGACAAACGCCCCATCCCTCCTGCTCCAGACTCCCTCTGCACGGAGGGACAAGACCCAGATCCTCCTGGCACATTCCTGGGCCGGGTGAGGGCTTTTGTTCCCAGAAAACAAATCCTAAATCCCTGTGCCCACGGCGAGGGATGGGGAGGAGGAACGTTTTCCAAGTGGTTGAAAAGAGGGGACGTTCACCGGGGAAAAAAATGGAGAAGGATGTTGGGGGCATGATCTGGGGAGCGTGGAGAGGACAAGGGCAGAGATGGGAAGGAAAGGGCTTGTAGGGATCTCAGAAACACCGGGAAGGAGGAGGAAGGGGAAGAGGAGGAAGAAGAGGAAGGGGAAGAGGAGGAAAAGGAAGAGGAGGAAAGGACAGAGGAGGAAGGGGAAGAGGCAGAGGAAGAAGGGGAAAAGGAGAAGGGAACAGGAGGAAGAGGCGAAGAGAGGGGCGGAGGAAGAACAGGAAGAGAGGAAGGGCAGAAGAGGAATGGGGAGAGGAGGAAGGGGAAGAGGAAGAAGAGGAAGAGCAGGAGGCGAGGAAGGCCTTACTCTGCACATGGAACACCCCGACTTTGTCGGCGTCATTGACAGAGATGGAGAGGACGATTCGTAGCCCGGGGCAGGCGCTGGGGCCCCTCGATCCTCAGCACCATCTGAGCCATGTCCAGCAGATCTGGGGGCACACAAAGCAAACCAGGAGGGGTCTTCCATGTCCCCTGCTGGGGTTTGGGATCTCCTTCCAAGAAACCTGCTCTTCTCTTGGCATCCTGGAAAACCAGCCCGAGCTGTGCTGGCAGAGCTTGTGCCTCGTGGGCTGTGACCCGAATGCCCTTTTGCCTTTCCTTCTCCCCTGCCCATCCCTGGCACGGCCGCTCCTTGACCTCGGGAACGCCGACGGGCCCGGCTCCGTGTGGGCTGGGTTTTCCAGGAACAGGCGGGTGTATTCCTGGCCGCCGGCCTCATGCCTCACCCCGAGCTCCTCTCACCTGCACGGAGCCCACGCCGTGCCAGCCCTGGAACCTCAGCTGTTCCCCGGGCCTGCCTCCGTGCCCTGCCTGCCTCCAATTAGTTCCACAGCATTAATTCCGTGAAAATTCCCATGTGGGAAGCTTGCTCAGCAGCTGGTGGGGAGCAGCTGGTTCCCGGGCTGGTTCCCTCCCGGGAAGGTTACGGAGAGGGGGCAGTGGGAATGCTGGGCACAGGGGATGCTGGGGAGCTGTGGTACCTTCTCTGTTGAACACCTGCTCGTGGTCGCAGTCCGAGGGCGGGATGAAGGGGAGCTCCTTGTCGCAGCTGACCAGCACGATGGCCCCGTGGCCCTCCGGTCCCCAGGCCCAGCTCGCCTGAAACACCCCAGGGCTCAGCGAGCTCGGGATCCACCAAGCCCATGGGTTTGCCGTGGGGTGGGGAGGCCGGGGTACCTTGTTGGGGCTGTTCTTTTCCACCACTCCGTCCCGATCCGCGTCCACGTCCAGGGACATCCCTGCGGGCACAGAGCCGCCTTCGCCCCAGGGCACGGCCAGGGCGGGTGGGTGCAAACCCCCAGACCCAGCAAACCTGGGTTTGCCATCCCCCCCCTGCCCCTGCTCCCAGCACCGCGGGGATCGGGATGGATTCCCGGCCGCGGAGCCTCCGCACTCACCGATGCCGGTGAGGAACACCCCGGCTTGGTTGATGGGCTTCCCTCCCTCTGCGTAGAAGCTGACGGTGACCTGCAAACCCCAAATCCCACGTTGGGGAGGGATGTCCTCGCTCTCGGAGGTCCCGTTCCCGGGATCCCGCTCCTCACCTTGTTGTCGTTGACCTCGGAGCTGGCCCGGCTCATGCTGAACCTCAGCACCGTCCCCTCGTCCAGCGGCCACCGCGTGCCGGCCGCGGGCACGGCCTCGGGCTCGGCGCGGCCGCGGAGCAGCACGTCCACGCTGACGCCCTCCGTGTGCTTCACGCCGAAGGCCACGGCCCCGGCGGGGGCCGCCCTGCCAGAAACACCCGGCCTTCTCAGAGCTTCCCACCGGAATCCATTCCGCTGCCCGGCGCGCGGCCAAGACCGGGCACGCCGGCGTCGCCACGCTCACCGCCGGCACCTTCCTGCCCCACTCCCCGCCTGGGAACTGGAATTATCCCGCGTTTGGGGCCGGCTCAGCCCCGTGAGCGTTCGCAGCCACGGCTGCGGATAAGGATCTGCAATAACCCCAACCAAACCCAACGCTCGGTGCCGAGCTGGGGTTCGTGCTTCCATGGGAAATCCCTGCTTATTTTCCAGCCTGGTGCTGGGGTTTGTGCTTCCATGGAGAAATCCCTGCTTATTTTCCAGCCTGGTGCTGGGGTTCGTGCTTCCATGGGAAATCCCTGCTTATTTTCCAGCCTGGTGCTGGGGTTTGTGCTTCCATGGAGAAATCCCTGCTTATTTTCCAGCCTGGTGCTGGGGTTTGTGCTTCCATGGAGAAATCCCTGGCTTATTTTCCAGCCTGGTGCTGGGGTTCGTGCTTCCATGGGAAATCCCGGCTTATTTTCCAAGCCCGGTGTTTCACAGCTCCTCCAAACACCGTGGCCATCCCTCCGAGAGACTTTTCCATGGAAACTCTCGTTTTTGGGGGATTTTCTCCAGCCCCAAAGCTGTCAGTGCGCCCTGCTCCCAGTCCGACGTGCCCTTGCTCTTCCCCAGCCACTCCGAGCAGCCCCTTTCCTCTCCTGGCTCCTTTTCCCGAATTTCCCCGCTTTCCAGGTTATTATTTTTGGGCTGTTTGCCCCCGACACCCGAGACCCCGCATTGATCAGGTTCCCAGGATGCCGCCGGTCCCACCAAACCTGCGCCCTCGGGAAGGGGGGGAGGAAATCCGAGCGCTCCTCTGCTCCCTCCTGGGTGTCTCTTAAATCGTTAAATTGCTTTTTAATTACACACGGAAAAAACTGGTTTGGTTTCCTGGCTCCTGGATCTGGGGATCCCACTGGGAAGAGATTTGACCGGGAGAGGTGCCAGGGGAGCTTGAACATTGAGGCTGAGATTTGCAGCGGCAGGCAGAATTCCCCCTCTTCCAGACCAGAACTAACCCCGGAATGAAGCTTTTCACCTTCTTTTTCCCTCGGGGGGAATAATTATCCCAGAGTTCAGCGCCGGGTTTGTTTTAGGGAAGGCAGGGCTGGTGCTCTGGGGATTTCCCACTTTCCCAAGGGTTTGGTCACCAGGTTTTGTGTTCTTTCCCTTCTTTTGCAGTCCCTCCCGGGCTCCCGCTTCGTCCCTCTGCCCTCCAGCAGCTTTCCCTGGATCTGCTGAGCCCAGCGGATCAGCCCCGCCGCGGGCCGGCGGTGAACGCACGGAGGGACGGATGTTCAGAGCGTTCCGGGCATTCGGGCCGGTCTGCAGAGCCCGGGCAGGGCCGCGCCCGCAGAGTGGCGTCACAACGGGTGTCGGGGCTGCGGGGCTTGGGAAGGGCAGAGGGGAAACGAGGAGCAGGGAACCCCCGAGGGGAAACGAGGAGCAGGGAACCCCAGAGGGGAAACGAGGAGCAGGGATTCCCAGAGGGAAAAACGAGGAGCGGGGAACCCCAGAGGGAAAAACGAGGAGCAGGGAACCCCAGAGGGGAAACGAGGAGCAGGGATTCCCAGAGGGAAAAACGAGGAGCAGGGAACCCCAGAGGGAAAACGAGGAGCAGGGAACCCCCGAGGAAGACGAGGAGCGGGGATTCCCAGAGGGAAAACGAGGAGCGGGGAACCCCAGAGGGAAAACGAGGAGCAGGGAACCCAGAAAGAAAAAACGAGGAGCAGGGATTCCCAGAGGGAAAACGAGGAGCAGGGAACCCCCGAGGGAAAACGAGGAGCAAGGATTCCCAGAGGAAAAACGAGGAGCGGGGAACCCCAGAGGGAAAACGAGGAGCGGGGAAACCCCACAGGAAAAGCGAGGAGCGGGGAACCCCAGAGGGAAAAACGAGGAGCAGGAACCCAGAAAGAAAAACGAGGATCGGGGAACGCCAGAGGGAAAACGAGGAGCAGGGAACCCCCGAGGGAAAACGAGGAGCGGGGAACCCCAGAGGGAAAAACGAGGAGCAGGGATTTTCGGAAGGAAAACGAGGAGCAGGGATTCCCAGAGGGAAAAAACAGGGGGGGAAAGGTGAGGGGAAAGGTGCAGAAGGAGGAGGGAAGGGGAGTTTTTGGGGTGTCACTCCCCCTGAAGATGTTGGCGGTGATGTGGGTGCCCCAGCAGCTGTGGGGTTTGGGAAAACAGCAGGAAAAAGGAGAATAGGGATTCCAGAGGGACAAACAGGGGGAAAAGCAAGGAGAAAGGTGGAGAGGGAGGAGGAAGGAATCTGGGGCGTCCCCTCACCCCGTGGACATCGGTGTGGGTGCCGCAGCTGTGGGGTTTGGGAAGCAGGAGAAAAACGAGGGAGCGGGGGTTCCCAGAGGAAGAAACAAGGAGCAGGGATTTCGAAGGAAAGAACGAGGAGCAGGGATTTCCAGAGGGATAAAACAGGGGGGAAAGTGAGGGGAAAGGTGCAGAAGGAGGAGGGAAGGGGAGCTTTGGAGTCTCACTGCCCCGTGGATATCAGCGTGGACGTGGCTGCCCGGCAGCTGTGGGGTTTGGGGAAAGCGGGAGCAGAAACGAGGAGCAGGGATTTGCAGAAGGAAAAACAGAGGGGAAAGGTGAGGGGAAAGGTGAAGGTGGAGGAGGAACAGAAGTTTTGGGGGTCTCACTGCCCCGTGGGGTGCCCAGCAGCTGTGGGGTTTGGGAAAGCAGGAGGAAAAATGAGGAGCAGGGGTTCCCAGAGGGACGAACAGGGGGAAAAGCAAGGAGGAAGGTGGAGCAGGAGGAGAAACAGAAGTTTTGGGGGTCTCACTGCCCTGTGGGTGCCCAGCAGCTGTGAGGTTTGGGAAAGCAGCAGGAAAAAGGAGGAGCAGGGATTCCCAGAGGGAGAAACAAGGAGCAGGGATTTTCGGAAGGAAAAACGAGGAGCAGGGATTTCCAGAGGGATAAACAGGGGGGAAAGGTGAGGGGAAATGTGCAGAAGGAGGAGGAAGGGGAGCTTTGGGGGTCTCACTGCCCCGTGGGTGCCCAGCAGCTGTGGGGTTTGGGAAAGCAGCAGGAAAAAGGAGGAGCAGGGATTTGCAGAAGGAAAACGGAGGCAGGGGTTCCCAGAAGGAAAAACAGGTGAAAAGCAAGGGGAGAGGTGCAGGAGGAGCAGGAAGGGCGGCTCTGGGGGTCCCTCACCCGAAGACGTCGGCGCGGACGTGGCCGCCCAGCACGCACAGGGCCTCGATGCGGTTGCCGTGCTGCAGGCGCAGCGTGCGCTCGCCCCGCGGCATCTCCCCGGCCATGGAGCCGCACCCGCCGAGCCCCCGGCCCGCTGCTACTTCCCCCGGCTCCCTCCTCCTTCCTCCTCCTCCTCCTCCTCCTCCTCCTCCTCCCGGGCGCTGCGGGGCTGCGGTGACAACGGGAGCGAGGGGGCGGCTGGGCTGGACCCTCGGAAGCCTCGGGAAGATGATCCCGAGGGAGGGCAGCGATGGACAGGGAGGGCAGCTGGCCCCGGGCCTGGCAGCTCCCAGCCCTGGGCACGGAGCTCCCCCAGCTGTCCCCAGCTCCCTGTCCCTCCTCACCGCCCTGACCCCAACCTGGCGTCCCCAGCGCGGATTTTGGGATGGGCGCATCCTCCCTCTCTGCTCTCCAGGGAAAACCCCTGCCTGCTCCCGCTTTCCCAGCCCTCAGGCAGTAGCACAACTCTCCTTTTTTTTTTTTTTCCTTTCCCCGGCTCATTTTCAAAGGGAAACTGCGAGCCGGTCGGCGCTGAAGGGAGCTCGGAGGTGGTTTTGTCACCCCAGGCCGCTCCGGAGCAATTCCCGCCCACGCCGGGGTTGTGTCGTTTGTTAACACCCAACTAAATATTCATTTTCCAGCCCAAACTGCTGCCCCGGATTCTGGAAGCCACAAGCAATTAGTGACAGCAGCAGCGGAGCTCGGCTGGATGCTCCCTGTTCGCATCCCTTTCGGGCTTCCCTTCCCCAGCCCCGGCGTCCCTCCGTGTCCGGGCTGCGCAGAACATCCCAAACCCGCTTTTCCAGCCGGAAAGTGGGGAAAAAGACCCCTTTTGGGGTCTTTCAAAGCTGTTTTGGGGTCTTTGCAAGCCTTTGAGGCTCTTTCAAAGCTGTTTTGGGGTATTTTCATGCCTTTTGGGGTCTTTCAAAGCTGTTTTGGGGTATTTTCATGCCTTTTGGGGTATTTCAAAGCTGTTTTGGGGTCTCTCAGCCTCTGGAGGCCTTTGTGGGGCCGCCGGTGTTGGGGCAGCCTGGGGGCCTCCCCGAGAGTGAACCTCAGTTCCTGCTGCAAGGAATTGATCCTGGGGGATCTGCCAGCAGACAAAAGGGGGGTTGGGGTGCAGCCGTGCCCGGGGCTGCCGGGCTGGGGAGGGATCCTGTTCCGGCAGGGCAGGGATCCTGTCCAGGGCTGGGGTGGGATCCTGTCCGGGGCTGGGGAGGGATCCTGTCCTGGCTGGGATCCTGTCCGGGCTGGGGAGGGATCCAGTCCCGGCTTTGATCCTGTCCGGGCTGGGGAGGGATCCTGTCCGGGGCTGGGGAGGGATCCTGTTCCGGCAGGGCAGGGATCCTGTCCAGGGCTGGGGAGGGATCCTGTCCCGGCTTTGATCCTGTCCGGGCTGGGGAGGGATCCTGTCCCGGCTGGGGAGGGATCCTGTCCTGGCTGGGATCCTGTCCGGGCTGGGATCCTGTCCGGGCTGGGATCCTGTCTGGGGCTGGGGAGGGATCCTGTCCTGGCTGGGATCCTGTCCTGGCTGGGATCCTGTCCGGGCTGGGATCCTGTCCGGGCTGGGATCCTGTCCCGGCTGGGATCCTTGTTCGTTCCTGGAGCTGCCTCGCGGTTTCCCGGCTGGAGCCGGGCCGGCCCGAGGAGTTCCTTGGGTTTTTAACAACCCGGTCAGGTCGGGAGCTGCTCTGCCCTAATTCCGCGGAGCCGGGCGCGATCCCAGCGCGGGATTTGGGAACGAGCCCGAATCCCGAGGGCTCTCCCGGGCCGGGAGCGCGGGGATTTTCTGTCCCTGCTCGGGGCTCTGGGCCGTTCTGTGCCCCCGCTGCGGGGACGAGCCCAGTCCCGGAGTGGCTGCTGTGGGGCAGCGCGTTTCCTATGGGCAGCGCGTTTCCTATGGGCAGCGCGTTTCCTATGGGGCAGGGCCGGGGCTCTGTGACTTTATGGGGAGATTTATGGGGCAGAACCAGAGTTTTATGGGGAGATCTGTGGGGCAGTGCGTTTCCTATGGGACAGAGCCGGGGCTCTGTGGCTTTATGGGGATATCTATGGGGCAGCGCGTTTCCTGTGGGGCAGAGCCGGGGCAGGGCGAGCGCGGGGGCCGTGCCCGGCTCCAGCCCCAGGGAAAAGCGCTTTTATGGGGTGCCGTGCTCTGGGATCAGCAGGTCTGGAGTCTCCCTGCGGGCAGGCGCAGAGGAAAGGATGGAACGGGATTTTGGGGGTGATTCGGATGTTTTCCGCTCTTGACACCAACCCCGGTTGAGTTTTCCCAGGATTTTTCCCGCTCCACACCTGCCTGGTGCCCTTTTTCCCGGCTCCCGCGGGGGATGGGGGATGCAATTCCTTGCTCTGGATCAGCAGGTCTGGAGTCTCCCTGCCGGCAGACGCAGAGGAAAGGACGGGGCGGGATTTTGGGGGTGATTTGGCACATTTCCCACGCTCCGTACCAACCCCTGTTGAGTTTTCCCAGGATTTTTCCCGCTCCACACCAGCCTGGTGCCCTTTTCCCCTGGATTCCACGCGGGACGGGGCATGTAATTCCTTGCTCTGGGATGAGCAGGTCTGCGGGCAGGCGCAGAGGAAAGGACGGGGCGGGATTTTTGGGGTGATTTGGATGTTTTCCGCTCTTGACACCACCCCCGGTTGAGTTTTCCAGGATTTTTCCCGTTCCACACCAGCCTGGTGCCCTTTTTTCCCCGGATCCCCGCTGCCTGCCCGGGATGCGGCCGAGCCCAGCGGGACCCGGTAAGTGCGGGGCTGTCCCGCCCCGCCGCGGGTCATGGGGCTGACACGGCTCGTAAAGGCTCCTGCTGTAATTACGCGTGCAGGGTAATAATGAACCAGCTGTAATTATCGGCTAGGGAGATTATCAAACTTTCCTTGACAGAGTGGTGCTGCAGGATGGGCGAGAAGAACGCCCCGGAGGGAGCGCGGGCGGCAGCGCGGGCTCCTGCGGGGGGCCGGGGATTGTCTAAGGCGGGCTTGGAACGGGCTGGGATTGGGGAAAAAGGGCTGGGATTGGGGAAAGAGGCTGGGATTGGGAGAGGGAAGAGGCTGGGATGGGGGAAAAAGGGCTGGAATTGGGGAAAGAGGCTGGGGACTGGGAGAGGGAAGAGGCTGGGATTGGGGGAAACCAGCTGGGATTGGGGAAAGAGGCTGGGACTGGGAGAGGGAAGAGGGCTGGGATTGGGGGAAACCAGCTGGGATTGGGGAAAGAGGCTGGACTGGGGAAAGAGCTGGGACTGGGAAAACAGGCTGGGATTGGGGAAAAGAAGCTGGGATTGGGGGAAGAAAGAGGCTGGATTGGGGGAAGGAAAGAGACGGAATTGGGGAAATAAAGAGACTGGAATTGGGGAAAACAGGCTGGAATTGGGGGGAAGAAAGAGGCTGGAATTTGGGAAAGAGAGTGGAATTGGGGAAAGAAAGAGGCTGGGACTGGGGGGGAAAGAAACTGGGATTGGGGAAATAGAGAGACTGGAATTGGGGAAAGAGGCTGGGACTGGGGAAAGAGGCTGGGATTGGAGAAATAAAGAGGCTTGGACTGGGGAAATAAAGAGGCTGGGGTTGGGGAAAGCCCAATCCAGCCCCCAGAAAAGGCTGCCCGGGCTCCCTGGATGTGACAGACAGGCGGGATCCCGTCTGTCATGTGCCCACTTTCCCAGGACAAGGTGTAATTAGGGAAAGCGCTCGGCTCCGGATGGGCCGGGCGCCTCCAGATCCTCCTGTCCCGGAGCAGGGCACGGCGGAGCTCGTGGCAGGTGGAGGAGGAAGAGGAGGGAGCGCAGGTACCACCCAAAACCTCCGGCTGTTTGGGGCGTTTGGGGCTGAGCGAGCAGCGCAGCGGCTCGGGACGGGCCGGGACGAGCTGTGAAACCCACCCAGCCCCGAAAGGCTTTGGGGCCGCGTCCCCTCCCCTGCTCGGGGACGTGCTCCCGCTGGGTTTTGGGAAGCACACACATCCCAGCCGCCCGCTGCTCCCCTCCCTGCGGGTCACAGAGCGCCCCCAGTCCCACTCCCCCGGGCCTTAGGTGTGTTCCTGTCCGGCACTCGGCCCAAACCAGCCGAGCAGGATCGGGGCGCAGCCCCAGCCGCCGTGCCCAGTGCAAACCAGTGCGACCAGCAGCCTCCAGCGGGGAGCCCGGCCCGCGGCTCTGCTGGGGAGATGCTGGCCGTGGCCACAGCACCATCCCGGCTCCCAGTTCGGGGATCCATGGAGGGCTCTGCTCCCCGGGAAGGCCTGGAGAGCCAGCACAGCTCCATCGGGGCAGGGGTGCTGCTGGGCTGTGGAAAACGGGCGTTTTATCCACAGCCTCCAGTGAGGGAGGGAAATGCCACCAGGAAATGCCAACCAGGAAATGCCACCAGGAAACACCACCAGCATTCCCCACTGGAGCATCCTGGCTGCTCCTCCGGGCTCCTCGAGATATTGAGGCTCTTCCCGGGTGGGAGACACGGAGCTGGGGGTGCTTGGTGCAGCTAAAGGGGGAGGAAGCCCTTTCCTGGAGCCCTTTCCCGGAGCCCTTCCTGGAGCCCTTTCCCGGAGCCCTTCCAGGAGCCCTTTCTGGAGCCCTTTCCCAGAGCCCTTCCACGGAGCCCTTTCCTGGAGCCCTTTCCTGGATCTCTTTCCCGAGCCTTTCCCGGAACCCCTTCCAGAGCCCTTTCCTGGAGCCCTTTCCCGGAGCCCTTTCTGGAGCCTTTCCCAGAGCCCTTTCCTGGGGCCCTTTCCCGGACCCTTTCCTGGGGCCCTTTCCCGGACCCCTTCCCAGAGCCCTTCCTGGAGCCCTTCCAGGAGCCCTTTCCCGGAGCCCTTTCCTGGGGCCCTTTCCCAGAAGCCCTTTCCCGGAGCCCTTTCCCGGAGCCCTTTCCCAGAACCCCTTCCCGGAGCCCTTTCCTGGAGCCTTTTCCCGGAGCCCTTCCCGGAGCCTTTTCCTGGGCTCATCCCGGCGGTTTGCTCCCACCGGGATCCCGCCGCTCCCCCGGCTGAGCGCGGGCAGCTCGGTGCAGAGGTGGGGCCGGCTCCCCTGAGCCCTGCCCGCCTCCCTGGGCCTTTCCCGCTGCACCCCAAAGGGGTTTCTCCCTTCCCAGCCTCTCCCTCCCCTTCCCTGTCCCCAGCACATCCCACCCCATGCCGGGGGGACGAGCCGTGGGGCAGCGGGACGCTCTGGAGCTGCTCCCCTCCGTCCCCAGCGTGGCAGGGACTCCCTCCCGCTCCAGCCAGGGGGATCTGGCCCGGGTTCCTTCCTTGCAGGCAGGCAAATCCTCCGGGACGGCCCGGGGAGAGATGGATATCTCCGCACCTTCCAGCAGAGGGGATTTTCCCGCGGGATCTCGGCCTAAAACCCCTCAATTGCCCCGAAACTCGAGGTCCAAGTGAACCACGGGAGAGCTTTTAATTCCTCGGGAAGCCTCTCGTTGTTGGCTGCCGTGCTGGTTGTTTTCCCCTTCCCTGCCTGCCCCATAACCAGTTCTCCCTGCCCCGTCCCTCCCGTCCTCGGGATGGTTGGGATGGGAAAGGACCGACCTGAGCAAACATTTCCTTTTGTTCGGCTTTATTCGGGCATGGCCCTGCTGCTGCTGCTGCAGCCCAGGCCGTGACTCACCCGCGCGCAGAGAGAGCGGCCGGCTGCAAAATTTGGGGTGTTTTCAAGAAAATGCCCGGTTTTAATGACAGCACTGTAAATAACCCCAAGCAACCACGCCGCGCTGCCGGGGCAGCGGGAACGCTTCCCGCACCAGCCGTGGGGTTTGGGATGGAGCTGGGAAGGGACAGAAAGAGGCCAACAACCCCCAAACCCCCACCGAGGTGCTGCCACCCCCCCATCCTGCCCCTGTGCCCCGGGGGCTGCCCTATCTCCTCCATCTCCCTGGCGGGGTGGTGGAGGTGGAGACCAGGGTCCCCTGGCCGAACCCCGTCATCCCGGGAAGGAGGAGTTACATTCCCGTGCCTTTTAAATCCAGTCCTGCTGGTTTCCCTACAAAGCCCGGCAGAGCCTCCTTGCCGTGCCCGGCGCGCCATGGCCCCGCGTCACGTCGTGCAGATGTCCACCAGCCACGCCGCCCACGCCGTCTGCGTGCTGGGCACCGAGGTCTTCCTGGACACGCGCCGGTAAGGCTCGGTGCCCGGCGCGGCCCCGGCGCTTGCCAGGGATGGCTTGCCCCTCGGCTCCGAGGAGGGACGGGTGGCGAGGGACTCGGAGCCCGTCAGGAGTTCGTCCGAGGGTTCGGAGGGACGGGTGGCGAGGGACTCGGAGCCCGTCAGGAGTTCGTCCGAGGGTTCAGAGGGACCGGTGCTGCTGGGTGTGCTCTAGGGGGATGATGTCCCACAGGGAGCTCACCCAAATTTTAGGGGATGATGTCCCACGGGGAGCTCACCCCAATTTTAGGGGATGATGTCCCACTGGGTGTGCTCTAGGGGATGATGTCCCACTGGGAACTCACCCCAGTTTTAGGGGATGATGTCCCAGAGGGAGCTCACCCCAATTTTAGGGGATGATGTCCCACTGGGTGTGCTCTAGGGGATGATGTCCCACAGGGAGCTCACCCAAATTTTAGGGGATGATGTCCCATGGGGAGCTCACCCCAATTTTAGGGGATGATGTCCCATGGGGAGCTCACCCCAATTTTAGGGGATGATGTCCCACTGGGTGTGCTCTAGGGGATGATGTCCCACTGGGAACTCACCCCAGTTTTAGGGGATGATGTCCCAGAGGGAGCTCACCCCAATTTTAGGGGATGATGTCCCACTGGTGTGCTCTAGGGGATGATGTCCCACTGGAACTCACCCCAGTTTTAGGGATGATGTCCCAGAGGGAGCTCACCCCAATTTTAGGGGATGGTGTCCCACTGGGTGTGCTCTAGGGGATGATGTCCCACGGGGAGCTCACCCCAATTTTAGGGGATGATGTCCCACTGGGTGTGCTCTAGGGGATGATGTCCCACTGGGAACTCACCCCAGCTTTAGGGGATGATGTCCCATGGGGAACTCACCCAAGGTCTGGTTTTAGGGGATGATGTCCCACTGGGTGTACTCTAGGGGATGATGTCCCACTGGGAACTCACCCCAATTTTAGGGGATGATGTCCACTGGGTGTGCTCTAGGGATGATGTCCCACGGGAGCTCACCCCAATTTTAGGGATGATATCCTATGGGGAACTCACCCAAGGTTCTGTTTTAGGGATGATGTCCCACTGGGAACTCACCCCAGTTTTAGGGGATGATGTCCCAGAGGGAGCTCACCCCAAGGTTCTGTTAGGGGATGATGTCCACTGGGTGTGCTCTAGGGAATGATGTCCATAGGGAACTCATCCAAGGTTCAGTTTTAGGGGACGATGTCCACAGAAAGCTTATTTTGGGGATGAAATCCACAGAAAGCTCATTTTTTGGGATGATGCCCCAGGGAGCCCATTTCTGGGGACAATACCCAAAGGAACCTCATTTTTGGGATGATGTCCACAGGCAGCTGATTCCAGGGGATGATATCCCACAGGGAGCTCATTTTGGGGACGATGTCCCTCAGGGAGCTCATTTTTGGGATGAAATCCTACAGACAGCTGATTTTGGGACATGAAATCCCTCAGGAAGCTCATTTTTGGGGATGAAATCCCTCAGGGAGCTCATCCAAAGGAGGGACGTTGGCTCGAGGCGTCGCGGGCCGGGACGGTTTGGAGGCACAGCCCGAGCACACCCCGGCTAAGCCCGGCTCTATTTCTGGCTCTGGGAACATTGGGCAAGAGCAATTCCAGACGAGCAACCCGGAGCTAAAACGGGAGCAAGAACGAAACGCGCGGCTCAGGCAGAGGAAGATCCGGCGGCGGCCGTGCACGGGCAGGGCCGGGAAAAGGGATTTTTCCGGGATGAACCATGGGGTGGTTTGCTGGGCAGATAGGAGGCCGTGCCTACGCCGCTGCCGCGGTGTCATTATTTAATAAACCACATTTCTAATGACAGAGAGCGCAGCCCCAGCCCGTCGGCACCGCAATTACTGGGACGGTGTCTTGGGGCCGGGCCAGGATGCGCCGCCGTCCCCAGAGAGCTTCGGCTGCCCTGAAACTGCCTCGTTTTCCCCCCTCGCTCCGGCGGGAATATAGAAAACCGAATATCTGCGATTTTTTTGTCCTCAAAGCCCTCTCAGCCCTATTAGCCCAGATGGGCTAATTTGGCTCCTTGGTAACAAATTTGAGCTGGTCCCGAACAGCAGCTGATGGAGCTCTTCCAGGAAATGGGATCATTTTATTCCCGGGGAGCACCGCTGGGGGGAATTTAGTGGTGGATGCACCGAGTTCTGAGCTGTTTGGGGCAGAACGTGGAGCTCGTTGGGGCTCCGGCGGCCCGCTGGGGTGGGAGGGCCCCAAACCCTCAGCGAGCAGCCCCAAACCTGCGGGATCCCTCATCCCCCGGCGGGAGGGGGATTCGCTTCGAGGGGTGAGACGTGGGGCGGGAAGAGCTCCGTGAGGGAAAGCCTTTCTCGGATCTCCTGGGAATTATTTAGGAGTTCGCTCAGCCACGGTGGAAACACGTTTTGGTGCCTCCGCCGCGTTTCGGCTTCGCGGGAAACACGACAGTCAATAGGAAATCGGTGAAAACGTAAAATCTGCCGTGGAAATGTAAAATCTGCCACTAAAACATAAAATCTGCCATTAAAACATAAAATCTGCCATGAAAACGTAAAATCTGCCACAAACTGGGGGCGTCCCTGCTGGGGGAACCAAGCCAAGCCCGGGCGATGCTTTCATCTCCTCGCAAGCCGCTGCAGGCACCCAGGGACGCCGCGCCAAGAGCAACACCGGGGCTGAATCTGCCGCGGCGGGGTTTTGATGTTGCGTTTTATGTCCTGGCTGTTAAAGTTTCCCACCTCGCTCCCCTCGGGATGCGGCCGGGGGTGCCGGGAGCAGGTCGGAGCGCCGGCGCTGCCGGGACGGAGCGCTGTAATGAGCAGGGAGCAGCACTTCAAAGGCTCCCGAGGATGTCACGCAGCCGGGCGCGGCGCGCTCCGTGCCCGGCTCCAGGCTCCGCTCCAGCCCGAGCATCCCTCGGGTCACGGGAGGGTCCCACAACACCCATCCCCACGCGTGGCTGGCGTTCAAATTATCCTGGCTCGTCCCCAGCCTGGGTTTTGTCACAGGACGCTGGAATTTTGGGGCGTTAAAATTATCCCGGCTCATCCCCGGCCGGGGTTTTGTCACAGGACGCTGGAATTTTGGTGCATTAAAATTATCCCGGCTCGTCCCCGGCCGGGGTTTTGCCACGGGACACTGGAATTTTGGTGCATTAAAATTATCCCGGCTTGTCCCCAGCCTGGGTTTTGTCATGGGATGCTGGAATTTTGGTGCATTAAAATTATCCCGGCTTGTCCCCAGCCTGGGTTTTGTCACGGGATGCTGGAATTTTGGGGCGTTAAAATTATCCTGGCTCATCCCCGGCCTGGGTTTTGTCATGGGATGCTGGAATTTTGGGGCATTAAAATTATCCCGGCTCGTCCCCGGCCTGGGTTTTACCACGGGACGCTGGAATTTTGGGGCGTTAAAATTATCCTGGCTCGTCCCCGCCGGGTTTTGTCATGGGAAGCTGAAATTTTGGGGCGTTAAAATTATCCCGGCTCGTCCCCGGCTGGGGTTTTGTCATGGGAAGCTGAAATTTTGGGGCGTTAAAATTATCCCGGCTCGTCCCCGGCCTGGGTTTTGTCACAGGATGCTGGAATTTTGGGGGTTCTGCTGCCGCTGCGGAGGGAGGTTGGACGTGGCATTGGCCACGGCCGGACGTGCCGGAGCTGCAGCGGGAGCAGCCGTGCTTGCTCAACGCCGCCGCAGAGATACCGCGCGTGACACTCCGAGGACGCGTTTCATCACCCAGGGATGGTCTCGGAGCCCTTCCCGCCCAGTCGTGGCTGGGATTTAATTCCAGGTTCCGGGATTTGGCTCCCGTGGTCTCTGACCCGAGGCCGGTGTGTTCCAGGTCCACCCCCAGGGGCGCGGCGTCGTTTGACGTGCACGCCACGCCGGCGGTGACGGTGCACATGATCCACAGCCCCGCCACAAAGCCCACGGCCGACTCCAGGTGGCCCCTGGACCCCGACATCGAGGTGGTGGTGACCATCGATGTCACCAGCAGGACCGTCGACGACAACCAGGTCAGGTGCTTCTCGTGTGCCGAAAGTGGGGGAAAAAAGTGAAATTCCCAGGAAAACTCGAGGATTTCTCAGTAAAGCTGGCACCAGGGTGGTTTTTCATGTGAAAAACCCGAGCAGGATTGTGTAGCTGGCGCTGAGGAGAAATGGAACCGAGAAGGAGAAGATCCCACTCGGTGCCCTGGCAGTGACATCGTGGTGGTTGCAAAAGTCGGTGCCAGGCGGCAAAAAATATCCCCGAGCTTGGCTTTTGCCGTGCCCGATTTTGTGCTGAAGCCGCCACAGAGGGTTCGGATGAGCCGTGATTAATGGGGAATGGCTCGGACGGTTGGGCAGGCAGGGGCTGGACTCGGTGATCCTTGCGGGGCCCTTCCCAGTCAGCTCATTCCGGGATGCCGGGAGGGCGGGGATGCCGCCGGCCCGGTGGGATGTGGGTCACGGCGTGGGATGTCTTTGCAGGTGAAGATTTCCTACTACAACCGGGAGGGCAACGAGCTGGCGGTGTCTTGGCTGTACCTCACCTGTGTCGGTAGGTGCCCCGTGAAATCTTTGTCTCTCGGGATCTGGCCGGATCCGCCAGGTCGGAATTCCTTGGGGGCCACAGGCAATAAAGGTTTGGGTGTTCACCGATGCTGGCGAGGAAGAGGGAAATAATTAAAACGCGATTGCGCTGCCTTATATGGCGCGAAAGAGACGGAGGCCGGGCCGCGTCCCCACCCGGGGCAGGCGCGGAGCATCCTCCTCGGCCTGCCAAGGTCGCTCCTCCGGGAGAAGAGGATCCACGGGAGATCTCCTCGCCCAGCCCTGCCCTCCGCGGCAGCGAGGGGAGAGGGATCGGCACCCGAGTGGTGCCTGACCTGTTTCAGAGTTCTGTCTCAGGAGTTTGGGTGAGGTGAATCATTCCCTCCAAACGCCTGCTTTCCCCTGCTGACTACAAAGGGAGTCTAGACAACCAGTCTGGATGCAGGAGCCTCCACGGGGATGGATTAATTATCCTAAATTTGGGATTTTTCTGAAGCGCTCCCGTGACAGTCAGACCTGTGTCCTCGAGTCGCGCCTACGCCTCCCAAAACTGCCCCTGGAGAGGCTGAAGGTTTCCCACATCCTGACGGGCCCCACTGGAGCCTTCTGGGGCCACCACCAGCCACAGGGATTTTGCCTTCCAAATGCTCTTCTCTTGGTTGGGTTTAGAGTTTCCCTTCCAGCTTTTCCGTGTCCTCCTCTCTGCGCCAAGGAAACGACAAGCTCTGCCTCCATCCCTGTGCTTCCCACACGTCGTGTGTCCCGTCCGGAGGGGTTCTTGGGTCAGGATTGAGGTGGGGTTTGGATGAGGTCACAGAGGCAGGAATTTGGGGCAAGAAGGGCTTCGTGAGGGAAAGCCCTTCTCGGATTTCCTAGGAATCATTTAGGTGTTTGCTCAGCCACGGTGGAAGCACGTTTTTGTGCCTCCGCCGCGTTTCGGTTTCATGGAAAACACGACAGTCGAAAAGAAATTGGTGAAAACGTAAAATACGCCATGAAAACGTAAAATCTGCCATGAAAACATAAAATGTGCCATGAAAACATAAAATATGCCAAGAAGTGGGGATGTCCCTGCTGGGGGGAGCCAAAATGAGAGGAGACAGCTGGAGATCAAAGAGGGAAAGCCATGGGAATGCCATTGGGTTGGATTTTCTTTTCATGCTTGGAATTGTGGGGTCAGGAGCAGCTTTGGGGCATGAAGGTGGGGTTGGTGTGGGGTCGCTCGTGGGCAGTGCCAAGGAGGAGCCCAAAACGGCACCAGAGCTCGTCCCCCTGCCCGTGGCTCTCTTGCTGTTGCAGATGTGTCCCTGGACGTGGACTGGAGCCGGAGCGGCCGAGTGAAGAGCAAAGGCAAGGACAAGGTAAGGAGAGCTTTGCTGGGAGGGCGGATCCATCCGCAGCCTCTTCCTGGAACGTCTCCAGGCGGGAGAGGGGCCTGGGTGGTGCCTGCGTTAGGGCAAACAACCCGGCAAATCCTCACCCTGCTCGTTGAGGAGGAAAACCCTTTGTTTTCCTATTCCACGCCAAAACCTCCTGCGGCTCCAGTCCGGCCCCGAGGATCCCGCAGGAGACAACACTCGGCCTTCTCTTCTCTTCTCTTCTCTTCTCTTCTCTTCTTCTCTTCTCTTTCTTCTCTTCTCTTCTCTTCTCTCTTCTCTTCTCTTCTCTTCTCTTCTTCTCTTCTCTTCTCTTCTCTTCTCTTCTCTTCTCTTCTCTTCTCTTCTCTTCTCTTCTTCTCTTTCTTCTCTTCTCTTCTCTTCTCTTCTCTTCTCTTCTCTCTCTTCTCTCTCCTCTCCTCTCCTCTCCTCTCCTCTCTCTCCTCTCCTCTCCTCTCCCTCCCTCCCCTCCCTCCCCTCCCCTTTTCCTTCCTTTTCCTTTCCTTTTCCTTTTTCCTTTTCCTTTTCCTTCTTCTTCTTTTCTTCTTGTTTTTCTTCTTCTTCTTCTTCTTGTTTTTCTTTTTCTTTCTATTTTCCTTTTCCTTTTCGGGCCCCAAAGGTGCCGCTAAATGAGTTTAGCAAGCAGCAGGAGACTTCCCCCTTTGGCCACACATCTGCATGAGCCCAGGCACTCAGGCCGGGCTAATTAACCGCAGCCCGATCGGCGGCGCAAATTGGCTATCGGGATGGGCTGAGCTTCCAGAGGCACCGCAGCCGTGTCCAGGCGCCTGCAGCCTGGCTGGAAGATAAGATCTCAACAGTCCGTGCCGGCCCTGCTGGAAGCTGCCCTTGGGAAGCGGAGCCGTTTGGAAGCAGCGCCGCGGCTCCTCCGAGCCCGTGGGGCTTTCCTCGGCCCGGGATGGGGGAAACGGTGCTCCCGGCCTCTCTTGGTGCTTCTCCTCCAGGCCAAGTGGACGTGGGGCCCGGATGGACACGGGGCCGTGCTGTTGGTCAACTGCGACCGGGACAGCCCCGGCGCGGGGGGCACGGACAGCGGCCAGGTGGACATACGGACGCCGGCAGGTAGGGTGCGATCCTGAGGGGCTCCCCGGGGGCTTTCCCGCTCCCACCCCCTCCCTGCGCGTCCCCTGTGTCCCCCAGACCTGCAGGACATGTCCGTGATGCTGCTGCGGACCCAGGGGCCCAGCGCCGTCTTCGCCGAGTACCAGGTGGTGCTGCACGTCCCCGAGACCGACGCGGACAAAGTGCGGGTTTTCCACGCCGTCCGTGAGTACCTCGGCCTTCCCCCCCTCCCAGGGATCCGTGCAGGACCCCAAGGTGAGCCAGCCCCATGGGTTTTGCTCGTTGGGGCACCCCAATCTGCTGTAAACGCTCGTTTAGCCCAAAGCCCCTCTGCTGTTGCACGAGGTGGGGCTGTATGGAAAAGTCAAGGGGGAGAAGGCTCCCAAGAGGCTTTTCCCAACGAGGGTGCTGGAATTCCGGGATTCCCATGGAGCGGGAACCCCCACGCGGCTCCCG
>JACSVZ010000023.1:280232-319590 GCA_014706295.1 Lycocorax pyrrhopterus obiensis
GGGTGGGTGACAGCCCCCCCAGACCCCCCAATCCCAGGGCTGGGGGGTCTCCATCCTTCCCCAGCCCCGCTGTGCCCCCCGGAGCAGTTCCTGGGTGCCAAGGAAGCTCCAGCCCCAAAATCCAGGGAAAGGACAGGGAGACGGTTCTGCCCCATCCCAAAACTCCCTCCCTGTCCCCCCTCAGCCGCGGTTCCCGAGACGGAGCCCACGGAGCCGGGGCCGCTCGGTGAGTGCTGATCCCGTTCCGTGTCCCCGTGGCCGGCTCCGTCCGCCCTTTCCCCCCTCTGGAGCCGGGATGTGCCTCTGGACCGGCCACAATCGGGGCGGGGGAGCCCCGGGAGTTCCCGGGAATTCCGCATTCCGTTCTTCCCGCAGACTGCCGGGAGGAGCAGTACCCTGCACCCGGCTCTACTCGTGCAACAAGCCCTGCAAGCAGTGCCTGAACGAGATCTGCTTCTACAGGTGCGTGAGGAGGGGGGGAACGCTCCCTCATTCCCTGACCCCCCCGGGGCTCTGGAACCCCTCTGCTTCACCTCCCGTCCTTTCTATCCCAAAAAAACCCCAGCCTCCGCCGGGTTTACGTCATCAACAAGGAGATCTGCGTCCGCACCGTGTGCGCCCACGAGGAGCTGCTGCGAGTGAGAGGGGGGCACCCCGAGACACCCCCATCCCCATCACCCCCCTTTTCCCCACAATTCGGGGCGGGAATCCCGCTGGGCCGAACCGAGCTGCTCCAGCAAAGCGGGGATCGCGTTTGGGGTGGGGCTGGGGGGTTCCCGCAATGGGGGGGAACCCACCCGCAATGGGGGGGAACCGCAGTGGGGCGGGGGTCCCTCGCTGCTCTCCCGGCGTTTTCCCGGCGTCCCGGGTTATGACTCCTCGCTTCCCGCAGCCGACCTGTGCCGGGACAAGTTCTCCAAGTGCGGGGTGATGGCACGAGCGGCCTGTGCCAGACCGTGGGCCGCGTCCTGCGCCCGCAGCTGCGGCGGCTGCTGAGCCCCCCGGTCCCCGGCGACCCCGGGATCCCATCCGGCCCCTTCCCGGCCCCTTCCCGGCCCCTCGCCCCGCTCCGGACCCGCCCCCGCGCCGCTGGAGGTCCCGTGCATGAACGAGCAGCGTCCCGAAACCCCAGGACTGCTGGGTTTTGTGCACATAATAATTAAAACAGGGGGGGTTTATTATTTTTATGACTTCCTTTGTTCCGTGGCTGGGGGGGGGAGCCCCGGTTCCTGCGCGGGGGATCCCGCAGAAAGCGGGGGGGGCCCTGCGGCTCCCGGCTCCTTTCTTCGGGATTATTCCCGGTTTTTGGGGGGGTTTCTGATTATTTGAACGATTCCCAGCCCCGCGCACGGGGGTGCGATGGTTTGGGGGGAGGGGGTGGGTTAGGGGATTTTTGGGGTGTAAAATGGCGATTTTGGGGTGGTTGTTGGGGATGTGGGGGCTCAGTGTGGGGCGTTCCTATAGGAAGAAGCGCAGGTATGGAAATGTTTGGGGTGAGGTCTGGGTCACTTATAGACAATAAAGGGGTTTGTGGAGGGTTTGGGGCCGGCTTTGGGGTGGGTTTGGGGCCGGCTTTGGGGTGGGTTTGGGTGTTGCCCGTTCCCCTATGGAAGAGTGGTGGGCGGGTCTCTGCTGGGTCTCAGTGTTTAGGGCTCGGGTCCCTATAGAAAGGGTTGTGAGTGGGGTCTCGCAGTGTTTAGGGTCCCCTATAGAAAGGGGAGGGGTTGGGGTGTGCTGCATGTGGAAGAAACAGGGTGCGGTGTAGGGGTTTGGGGGTTTTCTGCAGGTCCTTATAGGAAATTGTGTAGGGCAGCTCTCGGATACAGGGAGCAAGTCTCGGATATAGGGACAGCTCTCAGATACAGGGACAGCTCTTGGATATAGGGGGCAGCTCTCGGATATAGGGACAGCTCTCGGATACAGGGACAGCTCTCAGATATAGGGACAGCTCTCAGATACAGGGACAGCTCTCGGATATAGGGGCAGCTCTCAGATATACGGACAGCTCTCGGATATAGGGGCAGCTCTCGGATATAGGGCAGCTCTCGGATATAGCGTAAAGCTCGTGTGTGGTGTGTAGCTCTTATATAGAGTGTATGTCTTGTATATGGGATTTAGTTCTTGTGTATAGGGTGCAGCTCTTGTATATAGGATGCAGAGCTGGTCTGTAGGGTGCATCTCTTGTCTATAGGGTGCATCTCTCATCTACAGGGTGCAGCTCTTGTATATAGGGTGCAGCTCTCATCTACAGGGTGCACTCCTCGTGTATAGGGTGCACCCCTCGTGTATAGGGTGCATCCCTCCTATAGCGTGTATCCCATACATACAGTGCATCACTTGTACACAGTGCGTGTTTCTCACGTATGGGGTGCAGCCCACGTGTATAGGGCATCCCTCCTCTGCACACCCTACAGCTCGTGTATATAGGTGCAGTTCTCATCTATGGGGTGTACTCTTACATTGCCTGTATGTTGTCTATAGGGTCTACCTCTCATACATAGGGTGTATCCCCCGTGTAATAGGGTGTACCTCCCGTGTATAGGGTGTAGCTCTTGTATATAGGGTGCATCTCCCGTATATAGGGTGTACCTCCCATATATAGGGCACCTCCCGTATATTAGGGTGTACCTCCTTATATAGGGTGTACCCCCCCGATATAGGGTGTATCTCTCATACACAGGGTGTACCTCCCATATATAGGGTGTATCTCTCATATATAGGGTGTACCTCCCGTGTATAGGGTGTACCTCTCGTATATAGGGTGTACCTCCCATATATAGGGTGTATCTCTCATACACAGGGTGTACCTCCCGTGTATAGGGTGTATGTCCTGTGTATAGGGTGTACCTCCCATGTATAGGGTGTACCTCCCGTGTATAGGGTGTATGTCCCGTATATAGGGTGTACCTCTCATATATAGAGTGTACCTCCCAAATATAGGGTGCACCTCCTGTATATAGGGTGTACCTCCCGTATATAGGGTGTATCTCCCGTATATAGGGTGTACCTCTCATATATAGGGTGTACCTCCCATATATAGGGTGCACCTCCTGTATATAGGGTGTATCTCCCGTGTATAGGGCGTACCTCCCGTATATAGGGTGCATCTCCCACCCACAGCCTGTGCCTGTAGCTCGCATCGCTTGTCTGTAGGGTGTTTCTCTCGTCTATTGGGGGTGTCACTTGTCTACAGCCTGTCCCCCTCATCTGTAGGGTGAATTTCTCCCCTACAGGGTGAATTTCTCATCTATAGGGTGCATTTCCCTCCTATATAGGGCAAATTTCCCTTCCATAGGGTGTATTTCTCCCCTATAGGGTGAATTTCCTCTCTATAGGGTGAATTTCCCCTTTCCTCTCTATAGGGTGAATTTCCCCTTTCCTCTCTATAGGGTGAATTTTCCCAGTACAGGGTGAATTTCCCCCCTGAAGTTCCTCTCTCATCTGTAGGGTGCAGCTTTATTATCGTCATTATTTGCTATTTGTTACGATTTCTTATCCTTTGCTCTTCGTAATTAATTATTATTATTATCGGTTATTAATTACTGTTTATTTCTATTTCTTATTCATTATTCTCGTTATTCATTATTATTTAGGGACCTGATCCAACCCAGCCCAAATCTGGGCATTCCCAAAATGCCAACACCCCCCCCCCCCCCAAAAAAAAACACCCCAAAAGCAATCCCTCAGAACTTTCAGTTTGGATTTATCCGTGTTTATTCCCGCCGGGACTGACGGGGGTCGGAGCCACCACCTCCCTTCCCGTGGTTTTCCCAACCTCGGAGCACCAAGTAAAAATCCCCAAATCCCAAAGAATCCATACAAAAACCCCGCTAGTTCCTAAAAAAATCCTTCAAAAACACAAATCCGGGGAGTTTTCTGTTAGAAAAAGGGGGAAAAATTAGGATGTGGTGAGTGGAAGGCTGGAGGGGAAGGAATTGGTTGGGTCTTCCGGGGCTAAAAAAAGGGAATATTTCCCCATTTTTTCATTAAAAACTGCAAGAGGAAAATGGGAAAACCATCCACGGGGTCCCAAATTGTATCAAAAATAGACAAATTTTGTCGTCTGGTGGGAAAAGTGCAGCTTTTTCCTGGAGAAATGGGAATGAGGAAACAAAAATCGCTGTGGGCTTGGAGCACAGGGAGGGGGATGGATCCCCCCCATCCCTGGGCGGAGCCGTGCCGGGCTCTGCTGTGGATTTTGGGATCAGGGATGGATCCCCTCATCCCTGAGCAGAGCTGTGCCGGGCTCTGCTGTGGATTTTGGGATCAGGGATGGATCCCCTCATCCCTGAGCAGAGCTGTGCCGGGCTCTGCTGTGGATTTTGGGATCAGGGATGGATCCCCTCATCCCTGAGCAGAGCTGTGCCGGGCTCTGCTGTGGATTTTGGGATCAGGGATGGATCCCCTCATCCCTGAGCAGAGCTGTGCCGGGCTCTGCTGTGGATTTTGGGATCAGGGATGGATCCCCTCATCCCTGAGCAGAGCTGTGCCGGGCTCTGCTGTGGATTTTGGGATCAGGGATGGATCCCCCCCACCCCTGAGCGGAGCTGTGCCGGGCTCTGCGGATGTCCCGGAATTCCCGGAATTCCCTACGTTCCGGGGGGATGCCGCTGCAGCTCCTGCTCCTTGAGCAGCGCGATCTGGGGGAGGGAGGGGGGGAGGTTGTGGGGCCGGGGAGGGCCCCGTGTCCCCCCCGGCCGTGTCCCCGTGTCCCCCGGCTGTGTCCCCGTGTCCCCCCGGCTGTGTCCCCGTGTCCCCCCGGCCGTGTCCCGTGTCCCCCGTGTCCCCCCAGCCGTGCCCCTCTGTCCCCCCGGCCGTGTCCCCGTGTCCCCCGAGCCGTGTCCCCATGTCCCCCCCGGCCGTGCCCCTCTGTCCCCCCCGGCTGTGCCCCCTTGTCCCCCCCGGCTGTGCCCTCGTGTCCCCCCCGGCCGTGCCCCTCTGTCCCCCCGGCTGTGCCCCCCTTGTCCCCCCCGGCTGTGCCCCTCTGTCCCCCCCGGCTGTGCCCCCATGTCCCCCTGGCCGTGTCCCCTGTGCCCCTCTGTCCCCCCCGGCTGTGTCCCCGTGTCCCCCCCGGCCGTGTCCCCGTGTCCCCCCGGCCGTGTCCCCTCACCTGCTCCTCCAGGTCCCCGCGGCCGAGCCGGAGCCGCTCCAGCTCCCGCTGCAGCTCCGGAGGCGCCTCGGGGAACGGCCGGGCCCGCAGCTCCAGCGCCGACACCTGCGCCTGGCGGGGAGGGGTGCCCGGCACCCCAGAGTGGGCACTGCCAGCGGCGGGCACCCCGAAAACGGCCCCGAGCCAGCACCAACTGCCCCCTTCCCATCGGAACGAGCCCGGCCCCATCCCAGTACCCGCACTGGGATCGTTCCCATCGGAACGAGCCCGGCCCCATCCCAGTACCCGCACTGGGATCATTCCCATCGGAACGAGCCCGGCCCCGTCCCAGTACCAGCACTGAGATCGATCCCATCGGAACGAGCCCGGCCCCATCCCAGTACCCGCATTGGGATCGTTCCCATCGGAACGAGCCCGGCCCCATCCCAGCACCAGCACCAGGATCGTTCCCATTGGAATGAGCCCGGCCCCATCCCAATACCAGCACTGGGATCGTTCCCATTGGAACGAGCCCGGCTCCATCCCAGTACCAGCACCGGGATCCCTCCAGGCTGGAACGAGCCCGGCCCCATCCCAGCAGCAGCACTGGGCTCGTTCCCATCAGGATGAGCCCCCAAAGGAGCAGCCCGGGCCCATAGATCGGGATCAGCTCCCGAAGGATCAGCCCCCACCCGCGGATCGGGATCAGCCCCAGCCCGTGGGTCGGGATCAGCCCCAGCCCGTGGGTCGGGATCAGCTCCCAAAGGAGCAGCCCCATCCCGTGGGTCAGGATCAGCCCCAGCCCGTGGATTGGGATCGGGATCAGCCCCATTCCGTGGATCGGGATCAGCCCCAGCCCGTGGGTCAGGATCAGCCCCAGCCTGTGGATTGGGATCAGCCCCAGCCCATGGATTGGGATCAGCCCCATCCCGTGGGTCGGGATCGGGATCAGCCCCATCCCGTGGATCGGGATCAGCCCCATTCCGTGGACCGGGATCAGCCCCATCCCGTGGGTCGGGATCGGGATCAGCCCCATTCCGTGGATCGGGATCAGCCCCATCCCGTGGGTCGGGATCGGGATCAGCCCCATCCCGTGGGTCGGGACCGGGATCAGCCCCATCCCGTGGATTGGGATCAGCCCCATCCCGTGGGTCGGATCAGCTCCCAAAGGCGCGGGCACCCACCCGCAGCACCTGGATTCGCTTCCGAGCCTCCTCCAGCTGCCGCTCGGCCGAGCCCGCGGAGGGATCCGGCCCCGGCGGGAGCGCGTCCCGGCCGGGAGATCCCCGCTCCTCCGCCGGACACTGAGAGACACGGATTCCGGTTACACAGATATAAATACATATATTTTTGATATATTTATTTGTTATCTATGTTTTCACATCCATTACACACATTTCAATACCTATTTTTAAAAATACATATACACACACATATATTTTTCCCATATATACACATAAAAACATCTTTAAAATATTTTTATATATTCAATATATGTATTTATTGTTATTTTAAGTAGCCTGAATATATGTGCATAATAAGTAAATACAATATCGATAATATGTTAAATATCTACATATGTTCATAATAAAATATATCTAAATTATGTATTTAAAATATAAAAATTTAATAAAATATGAATTTATATCTTTATAATATATTATATTTATATAATTAATAACAACAATATGTAATATTTAATGTGTAATATTGATATTAAATATATAATTGTATTTAACATAATTATACTTAATATATAATTATTTTAAATACTTGTATGTTTTATATTAATAGAATATATGTTATGTTATACACATTCTATATCTATTATATTATATGGTTTTATAAATACCATATTACATATAATATTTATGTGCTATATAAATGCATACTGTATGTGTCTATAAATATATAACTATGTATTTTTATTTAAAATATTTATATATTTAATATATAATAGAGATATATTTAAAATATTTAATATATTTAATATATAATATAGACATATTTTATTATAATCATATGCTAAATATCTGTAACATGTTATAGATCTTATATATACTTATTATAAATAGTACTTAATATAATGTACTATAAATATATAAATATAATTAATATAAATTAGGCTATTTAAAATAATAATAAATAAATATATTGAATATATTGAATATATTTTTGATATTTTTATGTGTATATGTAGGCAAAATAAATATTTATGTATGTATTTTTAAAAATAGGCATTAAAGTATGTGTAATAGATATAAAAACATAGAATATATAAATATATATTAAAATATGTATAATAGAGATAAAAATATATGAAGCCAGAAATATCTACATAAGATATAAAAATATATTAAATATGTATAATATATAAAATATATAATACATAAAATCCCAAAATCCATAATACATAAATAAAGAGTAAAATTTATGAATGGGAAATAGATAGGTAAATACAGAATAATATCCGTATAATAGATAAAAATACAGATAAACCCCCAAATATATTCGAGTAAAATATGATTATTTAAAACTATCTATACCAGATAATATATCTGTTATCCAATATAGCACCAGATAATTAGATACGATAATACAGACATTAGATAATAATTAGGTAATTAATTATGGGGGATCCACAGGGTCCTGTCTGGGGTCAAAGGTCAGGGAATTTGGGATGCACTCCCCTCCTCACCTCCTGCTGCCGGTCCTGGCATTCCCTGCTCGGCGGCATTCCCTGTTCCTGCGGCATCCCCTGTTCCTGCGGCATTCCCTGTTCCTGCGGCATCCCCGGCTCCCGCAGCATTCCCGGTTCCCGCAGCATTCCCGGCTCCCGGAACACTCCCAGCTCCCGCAGCATTCCCGGTTCCCGCAGCATTCCCAGCTCCCGCAGCATTCCCAGCTCCCGCTGCTCCCGCAGCTGCTCCCGCAGCATTCCCTTCTCCCGCCGCGCCTCCGCCAGCGCCCGCCGCGCCTCCTCCAGCCCCTCCTGCGGCACCGGGGGGACACCGGGACAGCCCCGTGACACCCCCGGACACCCCCGGGACACCCCCCATGACACCCCCGGACACCCTCCAGGACACCCCCGGGACACCGGGACAGCCCTGTGACACCCCCGGGACACCCCCCGGGACACCCCCAGACACCCCCGGGACACCCCAGGATGCCCTCGGGACACCTCCGGACACCCCCGGACACCAGGACACCCCAGGACAGCCCCGGGACAGCCCCAGGACATCCCCCGGGACACCCTCGGGACACCCCTGGGACACCGCCGGGACACTGGAGGGACACCGGGACACCCTGGGACACCAGGGACTGGCAGGGGGCTCAGGGGGACTGGGAATGGGTTCAGGAAAAACTGGGAGGGGGTTAAAGGGAACTGGAGGAGCTGGGAAAGGGTTCAGGAGGAACTGGCAGGGGTTTCAGTGGGAACTGGGGGGACTGGGAGGAGTTCAGGGCAAATGGGGGCACTGGGAGGGCTTCAGAGGGAACTGGGGGAAGTGGGAAAGGGTTCAGGGGGAAGCGGGAGGGGGTTTGGGGGGAACAGGGGGGACTGGGAAAGGGGTTCAGGGGAACTGGGAGGGGGTTCAGGAGGAGCTGGGGGGATTGGGAGGGGTTCGGGAGGAACTGGGGGCACTGGGAGGGGGCTCCGATCCCACCTGGAGCAGCCTCCGGTCCGTCTCGCCGGCGGCCACGGCGTTCTGGAGCTGCAGGAGCCGCTCGTGGAGCCGGGAGCCCTCGGGCACGGCCGGAGCGTCCCCCCGGGAGCCGCTGTCCGGCGGCACCGGGAGCGGCCCGGAGCGGGACTCGGCCGGAGCCAGCTGCGCCCCGGGAACAGAGGTGGAGAGTGGGGAACTGGGGGCACTGGGGGGACTGGGAGGGGGCTCGGGGGGAAATGGGGGGTCTGGGAAGGGGTTCAGGGAAACTGCGGGAAGTGGGAGGGGGTTTAGGGGGAACTGAGAAGGGATTCAGGGGGAGCTGTGGCACTGGGAAAGGGCTCAGGGGGAATGGGAGGAGGTCAGGGGAAAATAGAGGAACTGGGAGGGGATTCGGGGGGACGGGGGACTTGGAAGGGGTTTGGGGGAACTGGGGGAGCTGAGAGAGGGTTAAAGGGGAACTAGGAGGGGATTCAGGGGGGACTAAGAGACTTGGAAGGGGTTTGGGGGAACTGGGGACAACTGGAATAGGGTCCAGCGGGAACTGGAGGGACTGGGAGTGGGTTTAGGGGGAACCGGGAAGGCGTTTGGGAGGAACTGTGGGAACCATGAGGTGATTCAGGGGGAACCGGGAGCGGGTTCAGCGGGAACTGGGAGTGGGTTCGGAGGAACTGTTGAGACTGTGGGAACCGGGAGGGGGCTCAGGGGGACCTGTGGGAGTGGGTTCAGAGGAATTGTGGAGACTTTGCGAGCTGGGAGGGAGCTCCGGGGGACCTGTGGGACTGGGAAGTGTTTCAGGAGGCGCTGGGAGGGGGCTGAGGGGGAGCTGTGGGACGGGATTTCCCAAAGGCCGATCGGGCCGCTGGAATGTGCCGGGATCGGTGCCGTACCTGTGTCCGGAGCAGCTCCGCTCGCTCCCGCGCTTCCCGCGCCTCCGCGTCCCGCTCCGCCAGAGCGCGCCGGGCGCGGCCCAGCTCCCCCTCCAGCGCCCGCCGCTGCAGCTCCAGCCGCGAGCTCCGGCTCTCGCACAGCTCCAGCCTCTGCCGGGCTTCCTCCAGCTCGCCCAGCTTCTCCTGCGGCCGCCGGAATGCGGCACTGGAGCCGGGATGCGCCGGGCACGCAGCCGTGCCCACAGGGACTGCCCGCATTCCCACAGGGACTGCCCGGCATTCCCACCCGGGCTGCCCCACGTTCCCACAGGGACTGCCCGGCATTCCCACAAGGACTGCCCGCATTCCCACGCGGGCTGCCCCGCATTCCCACAGGGACTGCCCCACATTCCCACCCAGGCTGCCTGATCTTCCCCGCTGGACTGCCTGGCATTCCCACCTGGACTGCTCAGCATTCCTACCTGGAATCTCAGTAACTCCCCAGTATTCCCACCCGGGCTGCCCCACATTCCCAACTGGACTGCCCAGCATTCCCACATGGACTGGCCCACATTCCCACCTGTACTGCCCAGCATTCCCACCTGGAATACCCATCATTCCCACCTTGACTACCCAACACTCCCAAAGCGGTTGTCCAGCATTCCCACTTGGGACACCCAGTGTTCCCACCTGGACTGCCCAGCATTCCCACCTGGCCTGTCCCACACTCCCACCTGTGCTGCCCAGTGTTCCCACCTGGGATACCCATTATTCCCGCCTGGACTGCCCAACATTCCCAAATGGGTTGTCCAGCATTCCCACCTGAACTGCCCATCGTTCCCACCTGGACTCCTCATCATTCCCACTTCTGCTGCCCATCATTCCCACCTGAACTGCCTGACATTCCCACCTGGGCTGCCCCACATTCCCACCCTGGATACCCATCGTTCCCAGCTGGCCTGTCCCACATTCCCACCCGGACTCCCCACATTCCCACCTGGGCTGCCCCACATTCCCACCTGTGCCGCGCGGCGCTCCCTCTCGGCAGCTCGCAGGCTCCTCTCCAGGCCCGCCAGCCGGTCCCGCAGCTCGCGGCATTCCCGCTGGGAATGGCGCAGGCTCTCCTCCCGCAGCAGCAGCACGGCCCGGGAGCCGCTCAGCTCGCGGCGCCCTGCGCGGGCACGGCGGGGCCCCGGTCAGCGGCACGGGAATGGGAACGGGAACGGGAATGGGAACGGCAACGGGAATGGGAATGGGAACGGCAACGGGAACGGCAATGGGAACAGCAATGGGAATGGGAATGGGAACGGCAATGACAATGGCAATGGCAACAGCAACGGCAACGGGAACGGGAATGGGAATGGCAACGGCAACAGCAACAGCAACGGCAACAGGAACAGGAACGGGAACGGCAACGGGAGCGGCAATGGCAACGGCAATGGCAATGGCAATGGGAATGGGAATGGGAACGGCAACGGGAACGGCAATGGGAACAGCAATGGGAATGGGAATGGGAATGGGAACGGCAATGACAATGGCAATGGCAACAGCAACGGCAACGGGAACGGGAATGGGAATGGCAACGGCAACAGCAACAGCAACGGCAACAGGAACAGGAACGGGAACGGCAACGGGAGCGGCAATGGCAACGGCAATGGCAATGGCAATGGGAATGGGAATGGCAACGGCAATGGGAACGGGAATGGGAACAGGAACGGGAATGGCAATGGGAAAGGCAACGGGAATGGGAACGGGAATGGGAATGGGAATGGCAATGGGAATGGCAATGGGAACAGCAACGGCAATGGCAACAGGAATGGGAATGGGAATGGGAACAGGAACGGGAATGGCAACGGGAAAGGCAACGGGAACGGGAATGGGAAAGGCAACAGGAACGGCAGTGGGAACGGGAATGGCAACGGGAACGGGAATGGCAATGGGAAAGGAAATGGGAATGGGAACGGCAACGGCAACGGGAATGGGAACGGCAATGGGAATGACAACGGGAACGGCAATGACAATGGGAACGGGAACAGGAATGGGAACGGGAATGGCAATGGCAATGGGAACCGGAACAGGAACGGCAATGGGAACGGGGCCCTCCCCACGCTACTGGGGCGGCACTGGGGCTTGTGGGGGGTACAGAGGGGGGAAATGGGGTTTGTGGGGATGTAGTGGGGGTTTACTGGGGTTTATAGGGGATTTAAGGGGGGTTACTGGGGTTTATGGGGGTTTACTGGGGTTTGTGGGAATTGCAGAGGGGTTTACTGGGATTTAAAGGGGTGCAGAGGGGGTTTATGGGGGTTTACTGGGGTTTGTGGGAATTGCAGAGGGGTTACTGGGGTTTGTGGGGGATGCAGGGGGGGTTTATGGGGGTTTACTGGGGTTTGTGGGAATTGCAGAGGGGTTACTGGGGTTTGTGGGGGATGCAGGGGGCTTTATGGTGGTTTACTGGTGTTTATGGGGGGTGCACAGGGGGTTACTGGGATTTAAAGGGGTGCAGAGGGGGCTTATGGGGGTGCAATGGGGTTTTACTGGGGTTTATGCGGGGTTACTGGGATTTAAGGGGGATGCACAGGGATTTGCCCGGTTTTCCTGGGTTTACAGGGGATCCAACGGGGATCTCCCAGTTCTGCTGGGGTTTATGGGGGATGCAGGGGGGGTTTATTGGGGTTTATGGGGGTGCACAGGGGTTTCACCCACTTTATTGGGATTTATGGCATTTGCTCAGGGCATTTCCCAGTTTTCCTGGGGTGCCTGTGGGGCGCAGGGAGGTTTTCCCAGTTTATTTGGAGTTTATGGGGGATGAACTGGGAGGGGTTACTGGGTTTACTGGGGTTTAAGAGGGATGCACAGGGCTTTTACCCACTTTATTGGGATTTATGGAGACTGCATGGGGAGTTTACTGGTTTTACTGGGATTTACGTGGGATCTGCAGGGGAGTTCACCAGTTTCACTGCAGTTTATGGGGGATTTTTTTAATGGGTTATTTTTTATTATTATCATTATTATTTAATGTTTTGGCTTTTAAATTTAATTTTATTGGGATTTATGGAGTTTGCTCGGGGTTTTTTTCAGCCGTTTTATTGGGGTTTGCAGGAAATACACAGGGAATTTACCGGTTTTACTGGGATTTACTGGGATTTACGTGGGATACAGACGGGTTCTGCCCACTTTATTGGGGTTTATGGAGTTTCCATGGGGGGTTTTACCAGTTTTACTGGGTTTTGTGGAGTTTACCAGTTTAACTGGCATTTACACGGGATCCATAGGGGAGTTTACCAGTTTTAGTGAGATTTATGGGCATGCACGAGGGTTTTACCCGTTTTACTGGGATTTATGGGGGATGCAGAGGGGTTTTACTCGTTTTACTGGGATTTATGGGGGATGCAGAGGGGTTTTACCCTTTTTACTGGGATTTATGGGGGATGCAGAGGGGTTTTACCCGTTTTACTGGGATTTATGGGGCACGCAGAGGGGTTTTATCCATTTTACTGGGATTTATGGGGCATGCAGAGGGGTCTTCTTGCTTTTAGAAGGATATATGGAAGATTTTACCAGTTGCACTGGGGTTTAAAGGAGATACAGAAGAGTTTCACTGGGGTTCACTGGGATTTATGAGGTTTTCCACCAGGCTTTTGGAGGAAATCCCGGGGACCATCCTCCGGTCTGGGCAGCACCGCCCCCCTCCCGGTGCCTCAGTTTCCCTCCAAGCTCCCACTCGCTGTGGAGGCTCCAAACCACCCCGAACCCCCCAGTTCCCGAAAAAACCCCGTCACCTTGCTCGCTCTCCTCCAGCAGCTTCTGGAGCTGCTGTGCGCGGGCGCCGGCGCTGTCCCGCTCCGCCTCCGCCTCCGCCAGGCGCCGGCCCAGGCTGCCCAGCTGCTCGCGGAGCTCCTCCTGCGCCGGGAACACGGGAACGGGCTGGGAACGGGCTGGGAAAGGGCCTTTTTGGGGCAGCGGGGACGGGAGGGACAGGGGCACGCACCCGCTCCCGCTGCGCGTCCTGCAGCTCCCGCAGGAATTCCCGCAGCGCCGCCCGCAGCGCCTCGGGATCGGCGTCGGGATCCGGGAACGAGCCGGGGCTCCCCGGCCCCTCCGGGCCCCCGCCTGGGTGGGGACAAGCGGGGTGGCGTGGGGACACCGGGCTGGGCCGAGGGGATGGAGCGGTGGGGGACCCCAGGGATGCAGGGGATGGAATATTGGGGGACCCCGGGGATGCAGGGGACGGAATAACAGGGTTTGGGAGACCCCGGGGATGCAAGGGATGGAATTTGGGGGTTTGGGAGAGCCCAGGAACACAGGGGATGGAATTTGGGAGACCCCAGGGATGCAGGGGATGGAATTCAGGGGTTTGGGAGACCCCAGGGATGCAGGGGATGGAATTTGGGGGTTTGGGAGGGCCCAGGGATGCAGGGGATGGAATAATGGGGTATAGGTGACCCCAGGGATGCAGGAACTGGAATAACGGGGTTTGGGAGAGCCCAGGGATGCAGGGGATGGATTTGGGGGTTTGGAAGACCCCAGAGATGCAGGGACTGGAATATTGGGGTATGGGAGACCCCCGGGATGCAGGGGCCAGAGCACTGGTGTGTTGCAGACCCCCAGGGCTGGATCAGTGGGGTGACACGGGGACCCCGCAGAGGGACACGTCCCTTCCCCTCGGCCCCACCCGGGGCCGCTCACCCTTGGCCCTGGCGACGGCCACGGTGCGGCGCAGGGTGGCCTGGAGGCCGCCCAGGCGGGACTCGGTGGCCCTGCGCTGCTCCTCGCCCCGGGCCAGCTCCGCCTCCAGCCCCTGGGCCCGGCCCTGCGCCGCGCTCAGCCGCAGCCCCAGCTCGGCCACCTCGGCCCGCGCCGCCTCCACCTTCAGCTGCAGGTTCCGGGCGTCCGCCAGCAGCTTCTTCTCGTTGCCCCGCGCCTCCTCCAGGCTGCGGGACAGCTCCTGCTCCCGCTGCCGGAACTCCAGCTCCGCCTCCGCCAGGCGCTGCTGGAGCTGCTGGAGCTGCGGGAGCGGCGAGGGAAGCGGTGAGGGGAGAGGGGGAGCGGCGGGGTGGGAGGGATGGAGGGATGGAGGGGTGGGGATCCGCAGGGATGGAGCAATGGGGGGATGGAGGACCCGTAAGGACACAGGGGATGGGGCAGTGGGGTAACAGGGAACTCCAGGGATGTGGGGATGGGGCAGTGGGGTAACAGGGAACTCCAGGGATGCAGGGGATGGGGCAATAGGGTAACAGGGAACACCCAGGGATGTGGGGATGGGGCAGTGAGGTGATGGGAACACCCAGGGATGCGGGGGATGGAGCAGTGGGGTAACAGGGAACTCCAGGGATGCGGGGAGTGGGGCAGTGGGGCGATGGGAACACCCAGGGATGCGGGAGATGGAGCAATGGGGTGATGGGAACACCCAAGGACACAGGATACCACAGCGATGGGGATGACTGGGGACAAAAAGCACCAAGCTATGGGGTGAGGGGACAGGGACACCTGCAGACACACAGGACAGCCAGCTATGGCAGGACAGGGACACTTCGGGATGTGGGACACCCACAACGGGGCATTGGGGACCCCTGGGGACGCATCCTCACCTCCTTCCT
Organism: Lycocorax pyrrhopterus obiensis; assembly: GCA_014706295.1. NCBI lineage: Eukaryota > Metazoa > Chordata > Aves > Passeriformes > Paradisaeidae > Lycocorax > Lycocorax pyrrhopterus. The sequence continues at coordinate 295,450 of JACSVZ010000023.1, forward strand.
GGCGGCCTCGGTGCCGGCCTCGCTCTCCGCCACCTTCTGCCTGAGGCCGGAGGCTTCGCGGCGGCTGCGCTGCTCCCGCTGCTCCTCCAGGGCCACCCGCGCCTGCAGCTCGCCCAGCTCGCGGCCCCGCCGGCTGTTCTCGCTGTCCAGCTCCTTCACCTGCCCGCGGGGGGACGGCAGCGGTTCGGGGACACCCCCGATGGCCGGGGAGGGGCTGTGCCACCCCCGCCGTCCCCGCTGTCCCTGACCTGGCGGCGCAGCTCCTGCAGCTCCCGGCGGCTCTCGAGGCGGGCGCGCTCCAGCCCCCGCAGCGCCGCCCGCAGCTCCGACACCTCCCGCTCGGCCGCCGCCCGCGCCGCCTCCAGCAGCGCCAGCCGCTGCTCCTTGTCCTCCCCGGAGCGCTTCAGGCTGCGGCAGCGCGGAGCAGGGGCTGGCAGCACCCCCGGGGGGGGGCCCAGCATCCCCCCGGCCCCAGCACTGCCCCAGCTGTCCCCATCCCCATCCCCAAATTTCCATCACCTTGTCCTGAGTGCCCTGCTGACCTGGAGCATCGCCCCATCCCAACTGGAGCATCCCAACCTGAGCACCCCTGTGTCCCGAGCGTCACCCCCGGCCCCGGCATCGCCCTCCGGGGTGGGGGGGTCACCCTTGTAATTCCCAACTTGTGCTTCCCTCATCCTGAGCATCTCCCAGCTCCTGCATCTCCCAACTTCTGCATCTCCCAGCTTCTGCTTTCCTCATCCTGAGCATCTCCCAGCTTCTGCATCTCCCAACTTGTGCTTCCCTCATCCTGAGCATCTCCCAGCTCCTGCATCTCCCAACTTCTGCATCTCCCAGCTTCTGCTTTCCTCATCCTGAGCATCTCCCAGCTCCTGCATCTCCCAACTTCTGCTTTCCTCATCCTGAGCATCTCCCAAGTTCTGCATCTCCAAACTTCTGCTTTCCTCATCCTGAGCATCTCCCAGCTCCTGCATCTCCCAATTCTGGCAGCCCCTTGTCCCAGCCATCACTCCGACTCCTGCATCTCCCAGCCTGGACATCCCCCCAGCCCTGAGCATCCCCCCCAAGGCGCCGCACCCTCCCCCTGCACCTCCCAGTCCGGGCATCCCGTGTCCCGGCGCATCCCGCGCTCCCGACCTGATGCGCTCTCCCTCGGCGCGCCGCAGGGCCGCCCGCAGCTCCTCGTTGGAGCGCTGCAGCGCCTCCTTCTCGCGGCCCGCGTCGCCCAGGGCCCGCCGCGCCTCCTGCGCCCGCCGCCGCTCCGCGTCCCGGCCCTCGCGGCTGTCCCGGGCCTCTCGCTGCGCCTCCTGCAGCTCCCGGCGCGCCGCCGCCCGCGCCTCCGCCACCGCCCGCAGCTGCGCCCGCGCCTCCTCCGCCTGCCCGGAGGCGGAATTTAGGGGGATTTGGGGATTTAGAGGGGCGGGAGGGGGTTTTGGGGGGGGACTCGCCTCCCGCAGGGCGCTGTCCCGCTGCTTGGCCGCCGCTGCCGCTTCGTCCCGGAGCGTCCTCGCCTCCCGCTCGTGGCTCAGCGCCGCCTCCTCCGCCCGCGCCCGCAGCGAGCGCAGCTCCGCGGCCAAGCCCTGAGGGGGCACGGCACCCTGAGACCCCCCCGCCCGCCTCTGGGGGTTCCCGGGGGGCGGCACGACGGGGGTGGGGCCCCAGAGACAGGGGAGCAATGGGGATGGGGCCCCAGAGACAGAGGGGCAATGGGGATGGGGTCCCGGAGAGGGGGGGCAATGGGGATGGGGTCCCGGGAAGAGGGGGGGCAATAGGGGTGGTACAGGGATGGGGTGATGGGGCTCAGGTACCACAGCTGAGCCCCATTGCTGGGGGCCATGTGGGGTGAAGTTGGGGGCTGCAAGAAAGGAGTCACTGCGGGGGTCTTGCAGTGGTGAGGGTGAGGCTCAGGCAGGGGGGGTGCGTTTGGGGCATGGGGGGCTGCAGTGGGGGGGATACCCAGAAACGGGGGGCTTCAACAGGAGGGCCATGTGGGATACCCAGGAATGGGGAGATGCAATGGGGGGTGACATGGGGGACCCCCAGGCATGGGGGGCTGTGATGGGGGGGCCACAGGAGATGTTTGGACAGGAGGGGTTGCAGTGGGGGATACCCAGGAATTGGGGGGTGACATGGGGGACCCCCAGGCATGGTGGCCGCAATAGGAGGGGACACTTTGGCAATGGGGGTCGCAATGAGGGGGGCACACCTGGGCATGGGGGCTTAAAGTGGGGGCTCTGTGGGGCTCTGTGCCACCCTGGGGGGGTTCTGGGAGCCCCCCAAACCCACCTGCTCCTTCTCCTGGTGGCCGGTGACCTCTCGCCGCCGCTGCTCCAGCTCGGCCGTGGCTTCGTCCAGGCTCCGCTGGAGCCCCGCCAGTGTCCCCGCCAGGGCCACCCGCTCCTCCTCCTGCAGCGCCAGCGCCTGGGGGGACATCAGGGGTGGCACAGGGCTGGGGGACATCGGGGGTGGCACAGGGCTGGGGGACATCAGGGCTGGCACAGGGCTGGGGGACATCGGGGGTGGCACAGGGCTGGGGGACATCAGGGGTGGTACAGGGCTGGGGGGACACGGGGCTGGCACAGGGCTGGGGGGACATCGGGGGTGGCACAGGGCTGGGGGGACACGGGGCTGGCACAGGGCTGGGGGGACATCGGGGGTGGCACAGGGCTGGGGGGACACGGGGCTGGCACAGGACTGGGGGACACGGGGCTGGCACAGGGCTGGGGGACATCAGGGGTGGCACAGGGCTGGGGGACACGGGGCTGGCACAGGGCTGGGGGACATCGGGGCTGGCATGGGGCTGGCACAGGGCTGGGGGACATCAGGGGTGGCACAGGGCTGGGGGGACATCGGGGTCACCCACCTGCTGCTTCTCACTCTGGCGCTGCTGCCGCGCTGCCGCCAGCTCGGCCACCAGCTCCTCGTGCTCCTGCACCAGCCGGCCCCGCTCGGCCTCCAGCTCCTCCTGCCAACCCCACAAATCATCGGTGAACCCCAAAAATCGTCTGTGAACCCCAAAAATTTCATCAGTGAAGCCAAACAATCAGCACCGCACCCCAAGCATCGTGTGCCAAAAATCAGCAGGAACATCAGAAATCGAGGTTGCACCCCAAAAATCACCACTGTGCCCTCAACAATCAGTGTGTGCATCAAAAATCAGCTCTGCACCCCAAAAATCTACATTTCCCCCCCAAAATCGCCACTGAGTCTCAAAACCCAAAATTTCACCCCAAAACCCAACGTTATTCCCCAACAACCAACTTTGGGCCCGAACAATCATGCTTAAGCCCCCCCAAAATCACCACCACGCCCAAAAAATCTCGCCCTAAAAAACCCCACCCCAGCACCCCAAAACCCCACCGCCGTGCCCCCAAAACCACTCCCGCGGCCCCAAACCCCCGTGCCCCCCCCCGCCCCGCGCGCACCTTCTCGCGCCGGAGGTGCTCGAGCTGCTCCCGGTGCGCGTCGCGGGCGCTCTGCAGGGCCGCTGCCACCGCGGCCGCCTCGGCCACCGCCACCGCCTGCCGCCGCTCCCGCAGCTCCTGCGCCCGCTCCCGCCGCGCCGCGCCCAGCTCCGCTGAGGGACACCACGGGGACACCCCTCGGTCATGGGGACACCCCCCAGATCAGCAGGGACACCCCTCGGTCATGGAGACACCCCTCGGTCATGGAGACACCCCTCGGTCATGGGTACACCCCCCCATGGGACACCCCCAGATCAGCGGGGACACCTCTTGGTCATGGGGACACCCCTCGATCATGGGGACACCCCCCAGATCAGCAGGGACACCTCTCGATCATGGGGACACCCCTTGGTCATGGGTACACCCCCCCATGGGACACCCCCAAATCAGCAGGGACACCCCTCGGTCATGGGGACACCCCCCAGATCAGTGAGGACACCCCTCAGTCATGGGGACACCCCCAGCCAATGGTGACACCCCCCAGTCAAAGGGGACATTCCCCAAATCAGTGGGGACACCCCAGCCAGTGGGGAACACGCCCCAGTCATGGGGACACCCCCTGTCAATGGGGACAGGTGGATGGAGCTGAGGATGAGGATGGGGATGGGGATGGATGGAGGTGAGGATGGAGATGGGGATGGCTGGGTTGGAGCTGGGCATGGCCGGCCCGATGGGACACACGAGTGGCCGGGACCCCTCACCCTCCAGCGCCTCCTTGCCCTGGGCCAGTGCCCGGCCTTGGGCCTCCAGCTGCTGATTGCGGGCCTGGAGCTGGGCCAGCTCCTGCTGCAGCTGGAACACGCTGCTCTCCAGCCCCTCCTTCTCCGACCTGCCGGGACGCCGGGCACGGGGCTGGGCACGGGGCTGGGCACGGGGCTGGGCACGGGGCCGGACCCGCCCTGGCACCCACCCGAGCCCAGCACCCACCTGAGCCCGGCGGCCTCGCGGTCGCGGTGCCGCTCCTGGCGCTGGGCAGCCGCGAGCTGGACGGCCAGGCCGGCCCCGTCCTGGGCCAGCGCCGCCTGCGTCCGGCCCAGCCGCTCCTGCTCCGCCCGGAGCCGCTCCTGCTCCGCCCGCGCCCGCGCCAGCGCCTCGCCCGCCGCGCTCTGCTCCTGCACCGCCTGCGGCCACACCGGTGACACCAGTGACAGCTCAGGGACCACCAGTTACAGCTCAGGGACCACCAGTTATCCCATGCCCCCTCCCCACCCCTCCCAGTTACTCCTGGCACCCTCCCCACCCCTCCCAGTTACCCCAGACACCCTCCCCACCTCTCCCAGTTGTCCCTGGCACTCTCCTATTTACCCCCGACACCCTCCCAGTGACCCCATGTCCCCTCCCCACCCGTCTCAGTTACGCCTGACACCCTCCCCACCCATCCCAGTTATCCCTGGTACCCTCCCCACACACCTCTGGCGCCCTCCCCATCTCTCCCAGTTGCCCCGGCACCCTCCCAGTTGCCCCAGCGCCCTCCTAGTTGCCCCGCGGTGCCCACCTGGCCGAGGCTGTGGCGCAGCCGCTCGTGGAGCCCGCGCAGCTCCCGCAGCTCCTCCCGCAGCCCCCGCCCGTTGTCCCGGGGGTCCCTCCGTGCCCGCTCCGGGCTCCGCCGCTCGTTCCCGGGGCGGGGGCCGCGCTCCAGCCGCGCCCGCAGCAGCGCCAGCTCCCGGCACAGCTCCCGGGTGCGCAGCCGGCCCCGCTCCCGCTCCTGCTCCAGCCGCTCCAGCCGCCGGCTCAGCTCCGCCTTGTCCCGGGCCAGCCCGGCCGCCAGCTCGCTGGTCTTGGCCAGCGCGTCCCGCAGCCGCGACTCCTCCGCCTCCGCTGCCCGCCGGGCCTCGGCCAGCTCCCCGCAGCTGCCCTGCGCCTGCAGCACCGGCACCGGCTGGCACGGGGCAACTGGGCAGGGGGCACCTGGGGGTCACCGGGGGCTTGGGGGCACCGGCTGGACACGGGGGCAACTGGGCAGGGGACACCTGGGGGCCACCGGGGGCTTGGGGGCACCGGCTGGCACAGGGCTTGAGGGTACATGGGGGGACGGGATAAGGGGGGCTTGGGGGCACCGGCTGGCACGGGGCAACAGGACCATGGAGGGACTGGGGTAAGGGGGGCTTGGGGGCACTGGCTGGCACGGGGGCAACGGGGGCAGGGGGCACCTGGAGGTCATCTGGGGCTTGGGGACACCTGTGGAACCAGAACATGGGGACAGCTGGGGTACGGGGCTGCACCCACTGCAGGGCTGGCGCTCCTGGGGATATATCCATGGGGATGCACCTGTACCCGTGGGGATACACCTGTGTCCATGCCCAGCCCCGCTGTGGGGCGGGTCCGGGTGCCCACCTTGCCCAGGGCCTCTGCCAGCGCCTCCTGCTCGCCCCGGGCCAGCTCCGCCTCCAGCAGCGCCCGGCTCAGCTCCTCCCGCGCCTCCAGCAGCTCCCGCTGCGCCCGCGCCCGCTGCGCCTCCAGCTCCAGCGCCTGCTGCCGGCTGCGCGGGGACAGCGCCCACCTGTGTGTCCCCCGTGTCCCCCAGCACCCACCCGTGTCCCCTGTGCACCACCTGTGTCCATCTGTGTTCCCCGTGTCCCACAGCGCCCACTCGTGTCCCCTGTGCACCAACCTGTGCCCACCTGTGTCCCCTGTGCCCCCTGTACACCCATCTGTGCCCCCTGTGCACCCACCTGTGCCCATCTGTGTCCCCCATGTCCCACAGTGCCCACCTGTGTCCCCTGTGCCCCCTGTGCACCCATCTGTGCCCACCTGTGTCCCCTGTGTCCCCCAGCACCCACATGTGCCCCCTGTGCACCCATCTGTGCCCACCTGTGTCCCCTGTGCCCCCTGTACACCCACCTGTGCCCATCTGTGTCCCCCATGTCCCACAGTGCCTACCTGTGTCCCCTGTGTCCCCCAGCGCCCACCTGTGCCCCCTGAGCATCCATCTGTGTCCCCTGTGCCCACCTGTGCCCCCCAGCACCCCCTCCCGCACCCTCCCGTGCCCCTGTGCCCACCTGTGCCCCCCAGCACCCCCTCCCGCACCCTCCCGTGCCCCTGTGCCCACCTGTGCTCCAGCTGCTCCCGGGCAGCCTGGGCGTCGCGGGCGGCCTCGTCCCGGGCGTCCTGCAGCCCCTCGCCGCGGCGCCGGAGCTGCTCCCGCTCCTGCTGCAGGGCCCCCGCGCGCTGCTGCTCCTCCGCCAGCGCCGCCTCCGTGCGCTCCAGGTCCCTGACGGACACACAGACACAGGGACATATGGACACATGGACACACAGACACATGGACAGGGGCACAGGGACATGGACACACAGACACATGGACATGGGCACATGGACATACGGACACACAGACATGGGCACACGGACACACGGACACGGGCACAGGGAAATGGGCACATGTACACACAGACACACGGACATGGGCACAGGGACGTGGGGACACGGACACACGGACACGGGCATAGGGACATGGACATATGGACACAGGGACATGGGCACACGGACACACACACGGACATACGGACACATGGACATGGGCACACGGACACAGGGACATATGGACGCATGGACATGGACACACGGACATATGGACACACGGACATGGGCACACGGACACGGGGACATATGGACGCATGGACACCGGGACACAACGACACACGGACACGTGGACACACGGACATGTGGATACCACGGCATGGGGACATCAACACACGGACACGGGTGGGTGGTCAGGCAGATGGACACACACGGGAAGATGGACAGATGGACGTGGGTGGGCGGATGGACATACGGACATGGAGGGGTGGATGGATGGACAGATGGACACGGCTGGGGGGAATGGACAGATGGCCATGGATAGGTGCAGGGATGGGGTGATGCTCATGGATGGAAGGATGGATGGACGGACGGACGGATGGACGGACGGATGGATGGATGGAAGGATGGACGGACGGACGGATGGATGGACGGACAGGGACAGACAGACAGCACAGGGATGTACGCGCAGGGACAGAGGGACACAGAGGATGCAGAGCGACAGATGGGGACACAAGGATGTACAGGGACAGACGGACACACAAGGATGCCGAGGGACACAGACGAGCCAGGATGCACAGGGAGGGACGGGGACACGTGGGTACAAGCCCAGGACAGACAGACGGATGCAGAGGGACACACGGACACGCAGGGACAGACAGACGGACGCCAGCCGGGCCCGCCGGGCGGTACCTGCGCAGCCCCTCGGCCTGGGCGCGCAGCCGGAGCCCCTCCCGCTGCGCCTCCTCCTGCGCCCGCCGGCAGCTCCCGGCCTCGGCTCCCAGCTGCTCCAGCCGCTGCTCCAGCATCCCCAGCTCCCGCCGCAGGCTCCCGGCCGCCTCCCGGCCCGCCTCCGCCTGGCTCCGGGCCTCCTGGGGGTCAGCCTGCATCAGATCCTCATCCCCATCCCCATCCCCATCCCCATCCTCCTCCTCCTCCCGGCCTCACCTCCAGCTGCAGCCGGCGCTGGCTCAGGGCCGCGTGAACGGCGGCGGCGGCGGCGCTGGCAGAGAGGCTGCGGAGAGGGGACACGGCGGGACACGGAGGGGACACGGCCGGCGCAGGGGGGCTCGGGGTCATCTGCCAGCACCGCCTGTTCCCGGGAAAACCCGGGGGAAAGCGAGGCAGGGAAGGGAATTGAGTCAGTGAAGGGGGGAACCAAGGTGAGAAAGGGGAAATGGAGTCCAGGGAAGGGGAAATAGAGTCAGGTAAGGGGGAAACTGAGGCAGGGAGGGGTCACTGAGGCAGGAGAGGCCCCTCCTGGCTGTGGGTGGGCCCGGGGTGTCCCGGCACCTGGGTGACCTCGTGCAGCGTCCGGCGGAGCAGCTCCAGCTCGGAGCGCAGAGCCTCCACCTGCTCCGGCGTCGGCTCCCGGGCGCGCGCGGCCTCCTGCGAACCCCGGGACGGGATCAGGCCGGGAATGACGGATGCGCATCCCCCAAAACCGCCCACAGCCCGCACCCACCAGCTCCCGCAGCTGCAGCGTCAGCGCCTCCACCGCCCGCTCCTTCTCCTCATCCTCGCTCCGGCGCCGCTCCAGGGCCGCTGCCAGCTCCTCCAGCCTGCGCCGGGACACGGCCAGCATCCGTCCACGACGCATCCCTGCCTCCTCCTGCCTCGCGTCCCCTTCCCATCCGGGTCACATCCCCCAAATCTTCCCCGTGGAACATCCCCCATGGCCCTGCACCCCTCCCGGTGCTCCTGCATCCCTCCCGGTTCTCCTGCACCCCTCCCGGTTCTCCTGCACCCCTCCCGGTGCTCCTGCATCCCTCCCGGTTCTCCTGCACCCCTCCCGGTGCTCCTGCATCCCTCCCGGTGCTCCTGCATCCCTCCCGGTTCTCCTGCACCCCTCCCGGTGCTCCTGCATCCCTCCCGGTTCTCCTGCACCCCTCCCGGTGCTCCTGCATCCCTCCCGGTGCTCCTCCATCCCATCCCATCCCATCCCATCCCATCCCATCCCATCCCATCCCATCCCATCCCATCCCATCCCATCCCATCCCATCCCATCCCATCCCATCCCATCCCATCCCATCCCTCTGACTCCTACCCCTCCCCATCCTGTGCCACATCCCCCGCACCTCCATTCCTCTCCCCTCGCCCATCCCGGTGCCCCCCCCAGCCCCCCGTACCTCGCTGTCAGGGCGGCTTTCTCCAGCTCCGCATCCCGTGCCCGCGCCGCCAGCTGCTCCTCCAGCTGCTCCAGGCGCAGCTCCTGCCGCTCCCGCGCCGCTCCCGCCTGGCTCTCGGCCAGCCGCAGGTTGGCGGCCAGGTGCAGGCAGGCGGCGTGGGCGGCGCGGCCCGTCCGGGACACCTCGTGCCCCAGCTCCGACAGGTCCCTGCCGCGGGCGGGAGGTGCAGGATGGATCCTCGGGGATGCCCAGAGGGAGACCCCCCTCCCCAGGCCCCCGCTGACCTCTCGGTGGTGGCCTTCATCTCCCCGAAGTGGCGCCTGAAGGCCACCAGCTGCCGCCAGAGGGTCAGGAGCCGGCTGTGCTCGTTGCTGAAGTAGGTGTTGAAGGACTGGGGTGGGATGGAGCAGGATCAGGGATCCACCATTGTCCCTAAATTCCCAAATATCCCTCCCGGCCACACCCATGGCCCCCACAGTGCTCCGCAGCCCCACCCCAATTCCTGTGGGCACGGAGAGGGGTGGGGGACACGCCCCTGCCTCGCATCCCCTTCCCATCACATCCCCTGAACCCCCAAATCCTTCTCCATGCAACATCCCCCATGGCCCCACATCCCTCCCATTGTCCCTGACACATCCCTGCATCCACCTGCCTCATCTCCCTTTCCCATCCCAAATCCTTCCCCATGGAACATCCCCCACGGCCCCGCATCCCCCCTCAGTGACCCCACATCCCTCTCCATGGCCCCACATCCCTCCCCACACCCCCTGCCTCACACCCTCTCCCCGCTGCTGCTCCCCGTTGGATCCCTGTCCGCGCCCGGGGTGTCCCCAAACCTCCTCCTCGCGCCTCCACTCCGCCTCGCGCTGCTCCAGCTCATCCCGGGCCCGTGCCCAGTCGGCCGTGAGCTTCCGGATGTCCTCGCTCAGCGCCGCGTTGGCCACGTTGGCCTGTTCCAGCTGCTCCCGCAGCATCGAGTTCACCTGCACCAGGCTGCTGCTCCTGGGATCCCAGGAGATCACCGAGGTCAGCATTCCCAGGGAATCCTCACATTCCCCCCGGGATCCCTCCCACCTCTGCTGCTCCTGGGATCCCGGGGGATCACCGAGGTCAGCATTCCCAGGGAATCCTCACATCCCCCTGAGGATCCTGCCCACCTCTGCTGCTCCTGGGATCCTGGGGGATCACTATGGTCAGCATTCCCAGGGAACCCTCACATCCCCCTGGGGATCCCGCCCACCTCTGCTGCTCCTGGGATCCCGGGGGATCACCGAGGTCAGCATTCCCAGGGAATTCTCCCACTCCCCTGGGGATCCCGCCCACCTCTGCTGCTCCTGGGATCCCAGGGGATCACCGAGGTCAGCATTCCCAGGGAATTCTCCCACTCCCCTGGGGATCCCGCCCACCTCTGCTGCTCCTCTTCCAGCCGGATCAGGGCGTTCTCCAGCTCGTTGCTGCTCTCCTCCTCGGGCTGGGAGCTGCTGGCATCCAGCTGGATCTGTGGGAATATCCCCCCGCTGGCCATCACCCCTATTTGGGGGATTTGGGGCAGGGGACCCCCAAAGCCACCCTCACCGTCAGCCTCTCCTGCTCCAGCTCCGTCGCCTTCTCCAGCAGCTGCTGCTCCACTTCCCCGCATTTCTTCTTGTACTGCAACACCTGGAGGAGGGACAGGGGGGTGATACCGATGGAGGGGAGGATCCCCAAATTATCCCGGTGCCCCCCGGGAAGGATCTACCTTGGCTTGGAGCTTCTGCACCAGCTGGGCCTGGCGCTGCTGGCCCTCCTGGTAGGCCTGGAGCTTGCGCTTGTAGGCAGCCTGCTCCTCCTCCAGCAGCCTCCGGAGCTCGATGTTGTGCTGGGCCAGGCTCCGGCTCTCCACCGCCTCCCGCTCCTCCGGCTCCAGCCGCAGGGTCTGCTCCAGCTGGGGTCGGCAGGGAATCCAGGCTGGCACCCCCTGAGCACCCCCCGGCGTCACCCGCGGTGTCCCGGCAAAGCCGTGGCTTCCGGGAGGTTCCACAGCAAATCCAAGCCAGCCGGAGGCGACCCCTGCATTCCCTCGTCTCCCCACGCACAGGGAGGGGATGAATGGGAAGTTTTGGGGGTGCTTTTAGGGATAACTCAACTTCCAGTCTGTGGGTTCAGCAAAGCCCCTTCCCAGTCTGCACGGAGTGGCTGACAGATAAAGGGTCCCTGGGTACAGCACCGAAAACTTGCCTGGGGATATTTTCCTGAGATTTGCTTTTTTTTGTTTTAAATAACGAGGCACAAACCGAGGGATTCCCTCCAGAATATTCCAGGATTCCCACCGGCCCCTCAGTCTGGGTCTCCCCAGGAGCCGCACTCAGCACTGGAAGGGCCAAAGCCCCTTTGAATTCCCGGTTGCCGGGGCAAAGCGCTGCGAAACCGAAGGATTCCCACAGGGAGGGGGGGCTCCTTCCCGAAAACCAGCGGGACAAATGCAGCAGGGACGGATGGCGACGCTCTGCGCACCCCGTGGGACAAGCCCCGGCAAGCCAGGACGGGTCCGGACAATTCCCACCACAGGGACACCGCAGCTCTCCCGCCCCACACAGGGAACGCCGAGGCTGGAGCTGGCACCGCCCGGGCTTTGGGGCTAAAAAGGCGGATTTGGGAGGACTCACGCGCTCGCTGAGGGCGTTGTACTTGATGGCCAGCTCATCGCGCTCGGCCCGGCTCTGCGCCAGCAGGTCCTCAACGCGGGACAGCTCCTGCTGCAGGATCCGGTTCTCCTCCTGCAGGGACAGCAGCGAGGCCATGGCCCCTGCGGGATGGGATGGAGAGAGGCAGGATGGGATCCGGGATGGGATCCAGGATGGGATCCAGGATGGGATCCGGCCCGGGATGCAGCCCTTTGCCACCACGAGCTGCTCTGTTCCCCTCGGGAAGGGGCCGAGCCCTCGCAGGCACACAGCAGATGGATAAAAAATCCTCAGGGATAGGAACCCCAGGAATCCTCAGGAACCACAACCCGCCTTGGGATCTTTCCCTGATGTTTGCTTTAATAACCAGGCACGAACAGAGGGATTTCCACCAAAATCCCACCAGCCCCTCAATCTGAGTCTCCTCCAGCCCACGAGGAGCGCTCTGACCCCTGCCCCGGCTGGAAATGCCACCTCCCACAGCTCGGACACTCCGAGGAATGCCGTTTGTGATGGAAGAGCTGCTGGAAATGCACAGTCGTGGTCAAAACCTCGCTGGAAGTTCGCAGTTGCGACTGCAAGGACGTTCAGATCCGTGTTTGCAATCACAAAACCGCTGGGGGTCTGCAGCTGCCACCACAAAATGGCCAAAATTTGGTGTTTGTGATCACAAAAGTGCTGCAGATTTACAGCCGTGATCCAAACCCACTTTGTTTTGCAGCTGCAACATAAACCTCTGTAAATGTGTGCTTGGGATCATAAAACCATCACAGATTCACAGCTGCAACAGCAAAACTGCTGCAGGTTTGCAAACTCATATCGGTGATCACAAAACCCCCGCAGATTTACAGCTGCAGTCACAAAACTGCCACAAACTTGCATTTGTGATCCCAAAACCTCTGCAAATTCATGTTTGATGAACCCCAAACCACTGCAGACTTACAGCTGCAATCATTATAGTGTTACAAATTTGAATTTTGATCCCAAAACTGCTGCAGATTTCTAGTGACAATCCCAAAACTTCTGCAAATTCATAGTTATGATCCCAAACCCGCTGTAAATTCACGTTTGATTTCAAAACTGCTGCAGATACCCGGTTACAATCATGAAAAATGCTGCAGATTTGTAACTGCAATCGCAAAACTGACACAAAATTTGCATTTCTGATGCCAAAACCTCTGCAAATTCATGTTTGTGATCCCAAAACCACTGCAGATTTACAGCTGCAATTATAAAGCTGGCACAAACTTGCATTTGTGATCCCAAAACTGCTGCAAATTCCTATTTGTGATCCCAAAACTGCTGCAGATTTCCAGTCACAACAACAAAACTGCTGCAGATTCACAGTTGCAACCACAAAATCACTAATAATTTGTGCTTGTGATCCCAAGCCTGCTGCAGATTTAGTTACAATCCCAAACCCTGCTGCAGATTCACAGCTGTGATCCCCAAACCGCTGTAAATTTGCATTTGCGATCCCGAAATCGCTGTAAATCCGAATTTGTGATCCCCAAACCGCTGTAAATTCGCGTTTGCGATCCCCAGACCGCCGCACTTTTCCACAAACCCGCCCCCGATCCTCCTCCGGGGTCACGGAGCCGCCCCGATCCGCGATTTTTCCACCACAAACCCCCTGTGCCCTCCCAAACCCGCTGCCCAAGGGCCATTCCCGATCCCATTCCCGATCCCATTCCCGATTCCCGTCCCCATCCCGCGCTCCCCCCGCCGGGGGGGACACGGGGACCCCACCTCAGCCGCGGGCTCCGCGTCGCTCACGGAGCATCCCCCGAGCCCCGGGCGCCCCTGGCCGCGGCCTCCTCGTCCCCAAGCCCCTTTTCCTGGGATTCGGGGCGGTTTGGGCTCGGTGCCCGCCAGCGGGAAGCGGATGCGGGGTCGGGATTAGCCCGAAATCCTCGTCCCCTCCCCGCGTGACGGCGGGAGCGGGGACCCTCCTCTTCCTGGAGGTCCCGACGCCTCCGGCACCGGCACTGCCCCATCCTCCCCCGAGAAATCCCCCGGGCTTGGCAAACAAACCTCCCCCCCGAGGCTCCGGCCGAGAGGAGAAGGAGGAAAAGGAAGGAAAACAGGAACAAATGCCGGCCCCCGGCGCTTGCCGTGCCCAGAGCGGGTGGGGAGGTCCTCACCCCGCGGGATGGAGCCGCTCTCGGGGGGAACGGGGCTCCTGGAGAGGCCCTTCCCTAAGCGTTCCTTAAGCTCATTAACGCTCGGAGTTCGCTCCGGCAGGAAAAGCTCCGGGGTGGAGCGAGCCGGGGTTGCCGAGGGGTGAAGCGGCTTTAACACCCCCGGGGATGCGGGGGGACCCCGGATCATCCCCCCCGCCGGAGCTTTAATTATCCCCCGGGTAATTAAAGACTTGCTGCCGCCACCCTGGCAGGGAAAAGTGGGGATAAATCCCCAAACCGGGCTCGGAATCCCCCACAGCGGCGGCTGGAGGCGTCCCCGCTCCTGGAACACGGGATGGATCCGGCCCCAAGCCACGCTCCGGGAAGGAGGGGCTCTCCCGGCCGCTCTCCCCTCGCCCCTCCCCGGCAGGGAAAGTGCCCTTTCTCCCCCGGAGAGCCGGAGATTACCCGGGACAGGGAGCAGGCAGATGGGATTGAGGATTTACGGCGTCCTGGACGCCTCCAGCCAGGCGGGAGCTGCCTCCTGTTCCACCCCCGAGCGTTTGTGTCCCAAAACCCCTCCTTTTCCCCTCATTTCTCCTCTTACCCCCCTCCCGGTGTCCTTCCCAATAGAAACCACTGCTAAGCAACAGGTTCTGTGTGCTCCGTGTCCAATCCCATTCCCTCGGCACCGGCGAGGAACGGGAATCATAAAAGCTCATCCCGGCCGCTCCGAGCCCGCCCAGGGGAGGAACAAAATTCCAATCCGGCATCAAAACCTTTTTATTGTTCACTCGGAAGCGTTACATTCTCACCTGGGTTTGCTGCCAGGCCCAGGGAAAAGCTCTGAAAGCAAAATGCCCATCATCCAGTTGGAAATGGAAAGGAAAATCCAAAGGGTTGGATAAAAATAAGCGGGATTTCGTACTCAGAAAAGCCTTAATATAAATAGGTAAGAAAATATTTATTTGTTTCAAGCAGAATCTCAACCCTGGCTCTGTCCAAGAGCCTGACTCCGTTCTGTCCTTAACAAAATGTCCATAGAAAGGAGTAAGAATCGTGTCTTCAAAATAGAGGAGCAGTAAAACAAACTTCCCAGAGTAAGAAATGAGGAATTTCAGCATGGGAACGCTGGGATCAGGCTCTGCACATCCCGGTTAAGTGCTCAGAAAAAAATCCAGGCGATGCTTGGCATCCTGGCAGGGAAAGGTTTGTCTGGACTGGGGAGGTGGGATGTCTCCAGGAGGATGCTCCTCGACGAGGGAAGGATTTGTCCGGCCCAAAAGCACAAGGAGAAGGCAGGGGAATTTCTGAGGAGACTCCAAGCTCTTGCTCTCCCTCTCCTTATCAAACCTGATGGTTTTTCCTGAAGGAGAAGCCTCCGAGGTCTCCCATGATGCAGGAACAGGCCCTGGGTGTGGCAGGCACAGGCTGTGGAGTGTTTTAAGGCACGTGGCTGTTTCTTTCCAGCACTTACCCCGGCATTTCGATGCCGGGCGGGATTTAAGGGCAGGAGTGAGGTGTCCTGAAGCTGCTTCTTTGGTCCCAAGGAATCCTGAGGATCCCAGCCCCCACGAGGGGAAAAGCGGATCAAGGCCGGGATCAGAACTGAACCCAGCCAGTATTCCCCTGAGTCTGGTTAGAAGCCGACCTGGAGAGAGGGAAAAACAGGGAAAAAGGGTGTTTAGAAACGGAAAAGGCACCCAGGGAGGAAACTGGGCCGCAAAGGGGTCATCCAGGACCACCCCAAAACTGTCCTGGAGCAGTGGAGGAAGAAGTGCCCACAGACCTGAACTGAGGGAATCGGCAGCACAGAGCCAGAGCCGCTTCCGAATCCCACAGCTGGGACTGGATGGAGCAGTGCCCCCACCCCAGTGCGGTTTTCCAGCAAAAACCAGGAGGTTTTGGGGCATCCACATCCCCCCCCAAATCCCTCTGCTGCTCACCCCGAAGCTTTGGCAAAGTCTCCCCAGACATCAGCAGCCGGAGCAGCAGTGGGCTGAGGCCAGGACAGCAGGGAATCTGCCAGGAAGCCGGGAAGACAGAAAACAAAACACCAGGAGTTATTTCCCACTCTCATTCCCAGATTCCCCCCCTTTTCCTCGCTCTGATGGATACAGCAGCCCCTCAGGAGCTCTGTGTGACCATGGACCTGTGATGGGGGTTCCCGGGAGCTGGGCGGGCGTGGGGAGCGAGGCCGGGCGCTCTCCGGAGCCGGATTTTCCTCCGGGGGGGTGGTGGGAGCAAGCTCAGGCCCCCAGGCCCTGCAGGACGTGGCCTGGTGTTCCCTGTGGCTCCTTCTTTTTTCTTCATGTTCTGAAAGGAGAGCGGGAAGTTTGGGTGGGATCACATTTAAATCCAGAGCCGGAGGGTGAACCCCGGAAGCAAAATTGTTCTATTTTGGGAATAAAATCCTGCAGTGCTGCGACATCCCACTGCTGGTGCATCCAAAGGGGTCCCACCGAGGGTGGTTTTTACCCCCACATCCCACAGGCCTGGTTTTGGAAGCAGGAATTGCACCACAAGCCCCTGCAAATCCCTGCAGGCAGCATTATCCCGACAGGCTCTGCCCTGAGCCCACGCCGGGGAATTTTGAGGAGAAGCTGCTGCTTCCTCGTGCCACCCAAAGGAAAAGCTGGGATCAGCCAGAAAAGCCCCTCACAGCGATGTTGAGTTTAATGGTTTGTCCCTCCTTGAAGCCCAGATCCAGTTTGGGGCCCTGCTCCAGGTCCTGGGCCTGCCGGGCCAGCTCGCTCTGCTGCCTCACCCACCTGCAGGAATTAAACCCACGGAAAAGGAGACGTCACCACCCGCCCCAGGCTCCCCCGGACAAATCCTGCTCAGGATCATCCCCTCTGCCTGGCAGCAGCTCTGCAAAGGCCGCGGGTGTGATCCGAGACCTCACCGAGGGAGCAGCCAGGGGATGATTCCTGGCAGTGGCTGTCGGAGCCGCACGGATCCCCCGGCCGGCACCACATCCATCCCTCCCCAAAACCCCCCCACTCCCAGCAGCTGGAGCAGCCCCTCGGGGCCAGCTCCTTCCAGCTGACACACGAAGTAGAGGAAATGAATTAGGGAATCTGGACTGGGAATTCGGACTCCCACTTTTGGATTTGGGAAGCCCAGTTTGGGACGCTGCTAATCCAGACTGGGAAACACGGGAGAGAGGAAGGGGAGGTTCCACCTCTTCCCACCACACCTGCCTGCCCCAGCTCCCACTTCTCCACCATTCCCAGAGGAGACCTGCCAAAAACGGAGCTGAGAGGACACAGGGAGAGGCACAAACTCACTTGAAGTGGTCCTGGAGAGCCACGTTGAAGTCAAAGGCGTCCCCTCGGTCCACAAAGCCGACTCCGATGAACGCCCGGCGGCCTGAGCAGGGAGGAGGAGTCAGGGCTGGGATGCTCAGCAGCGCGGGAACAGGGATGGGATGCTCCATCCTGCACATCCCCGTGCCTGCCGCTGCCTCCAGAGGGAGCTGGGACTCTGGAGACCGAGCCACGGGACCGGGGATCACAGAATCCCAGAATGGTTTGGGCTGGAAGGACCTTAAAGCTCATCCAGTCCCACCCCTGCCATGGGCAGGGACACCTTCCACTGTCCCAGGGAGCTCCAAGCCCTGTCCAGGCTGGCCTTGGGCACTGCCAGGGATCCAGGGGCAGCCACAGCTTCTCTGGGCACCCTGTGCCAGGGCCTCCCCGCCCTCCCAGGGAACAATTCCTTCCCAAAATCCCATCTGACCCTGCCCTCTGGCAGTGGGAGCTGTTCCCCCTTGTCCTGGCACTCCAGGCCCTTGTCCCCAGTCCCTCTCCAGCTCTCTTGGAGCCCCTTTAGGCACTGGAAGGCCACAATCAGGTCAGCCCAGAGCCTTCCCTTCTCCAAAGCCGTCTCCAGGGGTTTCACCTCGTGGGCTGCACCTACAACTTCAGTAAAACCAGCTTTTTAATTAACCGGCAGCAGGGGGATGATCCTGCATCCTCCTGCTACTGCTGAGCAGCCAAGCCCAAGTGTTTTTGCTCCTGGTGAAGCTCAGAGCGCGGCCAGCGTGTGGGAGGGAGGCAATTCCTCCCTCTGCTGCCCTGTGCAGGGAATATTCTGCCATGGAAAGTGGGAATCCTTCCCAAACAAGAGCAGGGGGGGCTCTGAGGAGTCTCCGGGTGCGTGGGACGCACCGTTCCCATCTTCAATCCGGATGACAAAGTATCTGCTGGAGTCTGTCACGCTCTCCACAGCGATCCCAGGGAACTGCTCCACAGGAGCCTGGGCAAACAGCTCTCCTGGAAAACAGCAACGGGGGCGGGGTCACGCCGGGGCACGGCCCCACACCCCTGCTCCCCGCGGAGCCCTGGGATGCCCTCCTCACCCGAGGTCTTGTCCTCCAGCTTGATGAAGGCCGTGCTGCCCTTGGCCGTGATCCGCAGGCGCCCGCTCCAGGCCGGCTGGTCCAGCTGCCACTCCGCGGCCCTGGAAAAACAGGAAGCGGAGCCTGAGCCGCCTGTGCTGCCCCCGAGCTCCTGTGCCCGGAGCTGGTAACGAGGGTCAGGGTGGGGCGAGTGGGAGGGGGGATGTGTCACAAGATGTCTCGTTTCACCCCAAAACAGCTGCTGGGTAGGGGGGGGGAGCAGGGCAAGGGCTGCGCGGGAGGTTTCGGTTCCCTTTCCGCGGAGTTTCCAGCCCCAGAGCTGCGTTAGGGACAGCCCGGCTGTGCCAGGACAGGCTTCGGTGGGGATTGATGGGATGGGAGCCCCAAACACGCGGGGGGATGGAGACACCCCAGTGGGGCTGGGATGGGGAGCAGAGATACCCCATGGCGGGCTCAGAGAGCCCACAAGGGGCTGAGATTTCTCAGGGGGGCTGAGATACCCCGTGAGGGGCAGTTCTTGCTGCCCCACGGGGAGGGAGAGACCCCAAACACCTGCTGGGAACCACAGACCCCACACACCTCATGAGGAGGGAACCCCCCCCACAAACCCCACAGGGAGGGGGCGAACCCCCCCAGGCCAAGAAGCGCTGACACCCCGCGGGCGGGCGCGGGCCCCACCTGTAGCCGCGGTTGGAGGCCCGCGGCGGTACCCGGTACACGAGCACCGCCGGCTTCACGCACAGCACGGACTCGTACTCCTCCGGCTCCGCCGCCATCGCGGCCCCGCCGCCGCTCTGTCCCGAAGCCTCGATGGTACCTCGATGGTGCCTCACTGCTGCCTGCGCGGCCCCCGCGGCGTGGGCGGAGCCCGTCGGACAGAGGCGCTTCCGCACCCGCGGCGCCCCCTGGCGGGCGGGAGGACCCGGGGCGGGGAGCCGCGGTTACTGGTCCCAGTGCGCTGCTGGAACTGGAACCAGCCCCGGGCTCCGACCCGCGAAACTCACAGGTTTCACTGATTTTATGGCTCAGATAATTTTATAAATCGGATAATATATTCTACTATTGCTGTTTATTTATATTACAGTATTGCATATTGTATATTATAGTATTATATGGTCTATAGGATATATATAATGTATAAAACATGTATTAATATTGAATTGTATCATATTCTAGATATTATATATTTGTTCTATATTTAATATATTTATATATTTGTGAATATGTCTATATTCTATATTAATACTATATATTTACATTATTTCTATTATAAATAAATTGTTAAAAATCATCAGAATTCCAAGGGAGCCGGGGGCTGTGGGAGCTCCTGGACTCCTCCTCACCCCAAGAGGCTCCAGCACCTTCTCCGGACATTATGGAACACAACATCAAGGGGGAGCCAGCACGGAGCAACAAAATGATTCAATTCAATTCAATTCAATTCAATTCAATTCAATTCAATTCATTAATTCAATTAACTAATTTGCTTGCTTCTCCTCCATGGAGAGGCAGCGCTCACATCCACGTTTGGGATCCACATCTTCCCTTGGACAACTGCCCTTCCCACCTTCCTCGAGCCACTCCTCCCACCCACTCTAAAAACGGGGCAAAATTCCCCGGTTTTGGGTAAAACCAGCACAATTACGGCCGAACGCTCCCAGATTTTACCTTCCTGGTGGATTTTTATGCACCTGCCACCAAAAAGCCGCCCCTGGGAGCCACGGGATAAAGGAGGCAGCCTTAAAGCCGTGAAAAGTTTAAAGACATTTATTTAAAATACAATTTATAAAACGTTTTCTTTCCGGCGCACGTTTTTGGGGCGAAAACACGCGGGTACCGTGCTCCTCCTCCCCCTCCTCGGGATGAAGGCGCTTCCCACAGGAACGCCGCCGAGCCCTGCCCGCGGGCGGGACGTATCCTGGGCACCGGGACGCAGCAGGAGCAGCCGGGAGATTTCCGTGTCGGAGAAGGAGATTTCAGTGCTGGAAAAGGGGATTTCGGTGCCAGAGGTCTCGGTGCCGGTGGTGGAATTTCGGTGCCGGACACGGAGGAGGCAGCGCTGGGACACGCTGACCACGCGCACCAGAAATCCGGTGGGTTTGGGATTTTTTTTGGCTATTCAATGCTATTTTTAGGAATAACTAAGGAAAGGCGCGGTGACTACGGTTATTGCTGACGTCCTTCTCCCTCCCGCTCGCCGCCCGGAGCTCATCCCGGCCCCCAGCCCGAGGGGATGAATGAGATCCCCCAAAAGTCACCGGGGGCTGGGGATCCCAGGGGAATCCCGGGGGAATCCGCGCCCCACCTGGAACCAGCTTCGAGGAGCTCATTAACGTTCCGGCGGATCGCTTGGATACACAGGTAGTTTTTATTTTCCCGTTTCTGTGGGATTTAAGCCTCATTTCCACACAGGGGCTTTTCGTGCACGTCGAGATTGGCTCGTTCCCCCTCGAACCTACTGAAGGCAGCACCCCGGATGCAGGAATCCGTCGGGAACCACTCGGGTTTCCAGTCCCGTCCTCCAAGAGAGCATTAGTGTCATCCAATCCCTTGATACCAAGTGACACCTCAGCTTCATCCAGGGGGGAACATCTCCGTTCCTGGGGAGCAGCAGCCTCCCCGTCCTCTTCCCGGGAGCCAGAGGAGGACGATCCCTTCCCTGAAGCCTCTCTGCCTCCAGGGAGATGGAGGGATCATCCAGGCTTTCTCCAAGGCTGGTTTGGTTCCCGGTTCTGCCATTCCGGGAGAGCTCGTACCGTCCCTGCGCCGCCCAGGGCCGGACCCTCAGGATATCCCACTGCCCGACGTCACGGCCGGAGCGGCGCCGGATACTCTCCTCCTCGCCATGTCTCCCTAATTCTTCACTGCCCGGCCCTCCGTGGCCGGACAGCAGGCATTTTCATGGGGTCACTCTGCACTCCCTTCTCCCCAAATACAAAAGAACCCAAAAAGGATGTATTTTAAGCTTTTCCTCAAAGCCAGCAGGGAATCAGAGCCAAGCTTTAACAGGAGCAAGACGTAAACTGGGTCCGACTCCGAGGTATCCGGGGTATCCAGGAGTTCGCTTCCATGGCAGTGGAAATGGAGAAGGAGAAGAGCTTGTCATCCCCATCAAATTCACGGAAATCCACTGGAATTCCCTTCGGAACGCTCAACTACCCTCCGGATTCAAACAAACAGCTCAAACCCTTCCCACGCACTCCACCGAGATAGAAAGCAAACAGAAAACCAAATAAAAGAACCTAAAATCCTTGGAAAACAGAACTCGTTCTGGAAGTGATGAGGACAACATGCGCCGCGGCTGGGGAGGCTTCCCATCTTTTTTTTTTTTTTTTTTTTTTCCCTTAAATGCCAGGTTTCGAGTACAACAAACGTTATTGCTGGCGCTCGCTCCCACCCGAGTGGGACACACACAGCTCCCTGCGCCCGGCCGAGTCCGGCACGGCCCCCTCTTGTCCCCCTGGCTGCGGGGACAGCCCTGCTGGGATCGCCGGTCACAGTGGGTGGAGAGGGGAGGTCACAGTGCGTGGGCTGAAGGTCACAGTGGGCAGAGCAAAAGGGTCACAGTGCAATCACCCCGGGAGGTCCCCTCGCCCAGGTCCGTGTGTCCGTGCCGGCGGAACGGCGCATCCGCCTCTATCTGCGCTGCTTGAAGCCCTGGGAGCCATCGGGGCCCAGCGGCTGCCGGATCACATTGTTGGGCTGCCTGGTGTCCTCCGGCTGCGAGATCCGCGGCGGCCTGCAGGGACAGAGGAGCAGAGCTGGGGACACTGGGAGCAGAGCTGGGGCCTGCAGGGACAGAGGAGCAGAGCTGGGGACACTGGGAGCAGGGCTGGGGATACTGGGAGCAGAGCTGGGGCCTGCAGGGACAGAGGAGCAGAGCTGGGGACACTGGGAGCAGAGCTGGGGATACTGGGAGCAGAGCTGGGGCCTGCAGGGACAGAGGAGCAGAGCTGGGGACACTGGGAGCAGGGCTGGGGCCTGCAGGGACACAGGGAGCAGAGCTGGGGACACTGGGAGCAGGGCTGGGGCCTGCAGGGACAGAGGAGCAAAGCTGGGGACACTGGGAGCAGGGCTAGGGCCTGCAGGGACGGAGGAGCAGAGCTGGGGCCTGCAGGGACGGAGGAGCAGAGCTGGGGACACTGGGAGCAGAGCTGGGGCCTGCAGGGACACAGGGAGCAGGGCTGGGGACTCAGGAACACAGAGCTGGAGCTTGCAGGGACACAGGGAGCAGGGCTGGGGACTCAGGGACACAGAGCTGGAGCCTGCAGGGACACAGGGAGCAGGGCTGGGGCCTGCAGGGACACAGGGAGCAGGGCTGGAGGCAATGCAGTGTGGAATTCCGAGTGCCTTCAAGAAACCCCTGCACCACAGGGATGTTGTCACATGCTCCGGGGTCCCCAGCACAAGGACATGGAACAAGTCCAAAGGAGCCTGCCAAGGTGATCAGAGGAATGGAGCAGCTCTGCTGTGAGGAAAGGCTGAGGGAATTGGGATTGTTCGGCCTGGAGAGCAGAACCTCTGGGGTGACCTAACTGTGGCCTTCCAGTGCCTGAAGGGGCCAACAGGAAAGACGGAGGGACTTTGGACAAGAGCCTGGAGAGACAGGCCAAGGGGAATGGCTTCCCACTGCCAGAGGGCAGGGATAGATGGATATTGGGAAGGAATTCTTCCCTGGGAGGGTGGGAGGCCCTGGCACAGGGTGCCCAGAGAAGCTGTGGCTGCCCCTGGATCCCTGGACGTGTTCCAAAGGCACATGGAGGTGGCACCTGGGGACACGTTTAGCGGGGAACACGGCGGTGCCAGCTAATGGTTGCACTCTGTGATCTTGGAGGGCTTTTCCACCCTTAATGATTCCATGATTTACGGCTTTATCAGGCACATCCCCTCACTCCCACGCAGCTGAGGCTCTGCTGACAGAGCCCTCCTCTCTCCTTGCTGGCCTGGCTGTACTCCCCGAGGAGCTCACCCCGACTCGTGCCAGGCAGGAATTCCCAAGGAGCCCACGGGGCTGCTCTCACCTGTCCAGGATGGGCTTCTCCTGCTCCTCCTCGGGGCTGGCGCTGCCCAGGATCCGTTTCCTGGCCTCGGCGTACTCGGCCTCGCGCTGCGCCAGGGATTTCACGGGGAAGGCTGGGCGGCTGGCGGAGTTGGGGTTGCTGAGGACGCCGTTGGTGGTCGGCCTCTTGAGGATGCGGATCTGGGGGGAGGCCCTGCGGGAAGGCTGTCGTCCTGGATCACGATCGGCACTTTGGGAGGAGATTTGGACTTTCTGCTGTTGGAAACAAAAACATTGGGTTGGTGCTTGTTTTCCACGGGAGTTTTCCGCCCGGCGTGTGAATTCCTCGTGCTCAGATGTCACTCCTGTGATTAAGAGCAGCCTGGAATAATTAAAGACCTCGTTATAGTTGTAACTCTAAACGAGAACAGCGGATTAGCTCAGAAAGGGATGGAAAATCAGGCCCTGCTGTGTGTGACACCACTGGATTCCACTGAAGGAAAGGGAACAGACACTGGGTAAAGTTTTAGCACTTCTAGCCAAAGATATTGGTATAAGCACCTTGATTTCATTCCCTGCAAATATTTTTAGGGCTCCTCTCACCAGGACACCCAGCCTTTCACTCCAGCCCTACCATTTCACTCCTCAGAGCCAGCCTCGGCCCCATCTCACCATCTGAATGTTTTACAGTCCCTTTTCTGCCCAGAGAATAAATCCCATGACTCTTTAATAATCAAAGGGGAAAAAAAACCCCAACAACGAAGGACTTGTCAGCAGCGATTAGAAACATTTCTGGTAGGAGGCATTAACACACCCCTGCCCCGACCAAAGGAAGCAGGAAAAGAAATTCTCCTGGTGCAAGACACAGCAAGTCAATCGAGCTG
>JACSVZ010000023.1:319690-419511 GCA_014706295.1 Lycocorax pyrrhopterus obiensis
CAGCAGCTCCCGCTGCGCCCGCGCCCGCTGCGCCTCCAGCTCCAGCGCCTGCTGCCGGCTGCGCGGGGACAGCGCCCACCTGTGTGTCCCCCGTGTCCCCAGCACCCACCCGTGTCCCCTGTGCACCACCTGTGTCCATCTGTGCCCCGTGTCCCACAGCGCCCACTCGTGTCCCCTGTGCACCAACCTGTGCCCACCTGTGTCCCCTGTGCCCCCTGTACACCCATCTGTGCCCCCTGTGCACCCACCTGTGCCCATCTGTGTCCCCCATGCCCACAGTGCCCACCTGTGTCCCCTGTGCCCCCTGTGCACCCATCTGTGCCCACCTGTGTCCCCTGTGTCCCCAGCACCCACATGTGCCCCCTGTGCACCCATCTGTGCCCACCTGTGTCCCCTGTGCCCCCTGTACACCCACCTGTGCCCATCTGTGTCCCCATGTCCCACAGTGCCTACCTGTGTCCCCTGTGTCCCCAGCGCCCACCTGTGCCCCCTGAGCATCCATCTGTGTCCCCTGTGCCCACCTGTGCCCCCAGCACCCCTCCCGCACCCTCCCGTGCCCCTGTGCCCACCTGTGCCCCCAGCACCCCTCCCCGCACCCTCCGTGCCCCTGTGCCCACCTGTGCTCCAGCTGCTCCCGGGCAGCCTGGGCGTCGCGGGCGGCCTCGTCCCGGGCGTCCTGCAGCCCCTCGCCGCGGCGCCGGAGCTGCTCCCGCTCCTGCTGCGGGCCCCCGCGCGCTGCTGCTCCTCCGCCAGCGCCGCCTCCGTGCGCTCCAGGTCCCTGACGGACACACAGACACAGGGACATATGGACACATGGACACACAGACACATGGACAGGGGCACAGGGACATGGACACACAGACACATGGACATGGGCACATGGACATACGGACACACAGACATGGGCACACGGACACACGGACACGGGCACAGGGAAAGGGCACTGTACACACAGACACACGGACATGGGCACAGGGACGTGGGGACACGGACACACGGACACGGGCATAGGGACATGGACATATGGACACAGGGACATGGGCACACGACACACACACGTACATACGGACACATGGACATGGGCACACGGGACCAGGGACATATGGACGCATGGCATGGACACACGGACATATGGACACACGGACATGGGCACACGGACACGGGCACACGGACACGGGGACATATGGACGCATGGACACCGGGACACAACGACACACGGACACGTGGACACACGGACATGTGGATACCACGGCATGGGGACATCAACACACGGACACGGGTGGGTGGTCAGGCAGATGGACACACACGGGAAGATGGACAGATGGACGTGGGTGGGCGGATGGACATACGGACATGGAGGGGTGGATGGATGGACAGATGGACACGGCTGGGGGGAATGGACAGATGGCCATGGATAGGTGCAGGGATGGGGTGATGCTCATGGATGGAAGGATGGATGGACGGACGGACGGATGGACGGACGGATGGATGGATGGAAGGATGGACGGACGGACGGATGGATGGACGGACAGGGACAGACAGACAGCACAGGGATGTACGCGCAGGGACAGAGGGACACAGAGGATGCAGAGCGACAGATGGGGACACAAGGATGTACAGGGACAGACGGACACACAAGGATGCCGAGGGACACAGACGAGCCAGGATGCACAGGGAGGGACGGGGACACGTGGGTACAAGCCCAGGACAGACAGACGGATGCAGAGGGACACACGGACACGCAGGGACAGACAGACGGACGCCAGCCGGGCCCGCCGGGCGGTACCTGCGCAGTCCCCTCGGCCTGGGCGCGCAGCCGGAGCCCCCTCCCGCTGCGCCTCCTCCTGCGCCCGCCGGCAGCTCCCGGCCTCGGCTCCCAGCTGCTCCAGCCGCTGCTCCAGCATCCCCAGCTCCCGCCGCAGGCTCCCGGCCGCCTCCCGGCCCGCCTCCGCCTGGCTCCGGGCCTCCTGGGGGTCAGCCTGCATCAGATCCTCATCCCCATCCCCATCCCCATCCCCATCCTCCTCCTCCTCCCGGCCTCACCTCCAGCTGCAGCCGGCGCTGGCTCAGGGCCGCGTGAACGGCGGCGGCAGGCGGCGCTGGCAGAGAGGCTGCGGAGAGGGGACACGGCGGGACACGGAGGGGACACGGCCGGCGCAGGGGGCTCGGGGTCATCTGCCAGCACCGCCTGTTCCCGGGAAAACCCGGGGGAAAGCGAGGCAGGGAAGGGAATTGAGTCAGTGAAGGGGGGAACCAAGGTGAGAAAGGGGAAATGGAGTCCAGGGAAGGGGAAACTGAGGCAGGGAAGGGGAAATAGAGTCAGGTAAGGGGGAAACTGAGGCAGGGAGGGGTCACTGAGGCAGGAGAGGCCCCTCCTGGCTGTGGGTGGGCCCGGGGTGTCCCGGCACCTGGGTGACCTCGTGCAGCGTCCGGCGGAGCAGCTCCAGCTCGGAGCGCAGAGCCTCCACCTGCTCCGGCGTCGGCTCCCGGGCGCGCGCGGCCTCCTGCGAACCCCGGGACGGGATCAGGCGGGAATGACGGATGCGCATCCCCCAAAACCGCCACAGCCCGCACCCACCAGCTCCCGCAGCTGCAGCGTCAGCGCCTCCACCGCCCGCTCCTTCTCCTCATCCTCGCTCCGGCGCCGCTCCAGGGCCGCTGCCAGCTCCTCCAGCCTGCGCCGGGACACGGCCAGCATCCGTCCACGACGCATCCCTGCCTCCTCCTGCCTCGCGTCCCCTTCCCATCCGGGTCACATCCCCCAAAATCTTCCCCGTGGAACATCCCCCATGGCCCTGCACCCCTCCCGGTGCTCCTGCATCCCTCCCGGTTCTCCTGCACCCCTCCCGGTTCTCCTGCACCCCTCCCGGTGCTCCTGCATCCCTCCCGGTTCTCCTGCACCCCTCCCGGTGCTCCTGCATCCCTCCCGGTGCTCCTGCATCCCTCCCGGTTCTCCTGCACCCCTCCCGGTGCTCCTGCATCCCTCCCGGTGCTCCTCCATCCCATCCCATCCCATCCCATCCCATCCCATCCCATCCCATCCCATCCCATCCCATCCCATCCCATCCCATCCCATCCCATCCCCCTCTGACTCCTACCCCTCCCCATCCTGTGCCACATCCCCCGCACCTCCATTCCTCTCCCCTCGCCCATCCCGGTGCCCCCCCAGCCCCCCGTACCTCGCTGTCAGGGCGGCTTTCTCCAGCTCCGCATCCCGTGCCCGCGCCGCCAGCTGCTCCTCCAGCTGCTCCAGGCGCAGCTCCTGCCGCTCCCGCGCCGCTCCCGCCTGGCTCTCGGCCAGCCGCAGGTTGGCGGCCAGGTGCAGGCAGGCGGCGTGGGCGGCGCGGCCCGTCCGGGACACCTCGTGCCCCAGCTCCGACAGGTCCCTGCCGCGGGCGGGAGGTGCAGGATGGATCCTCGGGGATGCCCAGAGGGAGACCCCCCTCCCCAGGCCCCCGCTGACCTCTCGGTGGTGGCCTTCATCTCCCCGAAGTGGCGCCTGAAGGCCACCAGCTGCCGCCAGAGGGTCAGGAGCCGGCTGTGCTCGTTGCTGAAGTAGGTGTTGAAGGACTGGGGTGGGATGGAGCAGGATCAGGGATCCACCATTGTCCCTAAATTCCCAAATATCCCTCCCGGCCACACCCATGGCCCCCACAGTGCTCCGCAGCCCCACCCCAATTCCTGTGGGCACGGAGAGGGGTGGGGGACACGCCCCTGCCTCGCATCCCCTTCCCATCACATCCCCTGAACCCCCAAATCCTTCTCCATGCAACATCCCCCATGGCCTCACATCCCTCCCATTGTCCCTGACACATCCCTGCATCCACCTGCCTCATCTCCCTTTCCCATCCCAAATCCTTCCCCATGGAACATCCCCCACGGCCCCGCATCCCCCCTCAGTGACCCCACATCCCTCCCCACACCCCCTGCCTCACACCCTCTCCCCGCTGCTGCTCCCCGTTGGATCCCTGTCCGCGCCCGGGGTGTCCCCAAACCTCCTCCTCGCGCCTCCACTCCGCCTCGCGCTGCTCCAGCTCATCCCGGGCCCGTGCCCAGTCGGCCGTGAGCTTCCGGATGTCCTCGCTCAGCGCCGCGTTGGCCACGTTGGCCTGTTCCAGCTGCTCCCGCAGCATCGAGTTCACCTGCACCAGGCTGCTGCTCCTGGGATCCCAGGAGATCACCGAGGTCAGCATTCCCAGGGAACCCTCACATTCCCCCCGGGATCCCTCCCACCTCTGCTGCTCCTGGGATCCCGGGGGATCACCGAGGTCAGCATTCCCAGGGAATCTTCACATCCCCCTGGGGATCCCATCCACCTCTGCTGCTCCTGGGATCCCGGGGGATCACCGAGGTCAGCATTCCCAGGGAATCCTCACATCCCCCTGAGGATCCTGCCCACCTCTGCTGCTCCTGGGATCCTGGGGGATCACTATGGTCAGCATTCCCAGGGAACCCTCACATCCCCCTGGGGATCCCGCCCACCTCTGCTGCTCCTGGGATCCCGGGGGATCACCGAGGTCAGCATTCCCAGGGAATTCTCCCACTCCCCTGGGGATCCCGCCCACCTCTGCTGCTCCTGGGATCCCAGGGGATCACCGAGGTCAGCATTCCCAGGGAATTCTCCCACTCCCCTGGGGATCCCACCCACCTCTGCTGCTCCTCTTCCAGCCGGATCAGGGCGTTCTCCAGCTCGTTGCTGCTCTCCTCCTCGGGCTGGGAGCTGCTGGCATCCAGCTGGATCTGTGGGAATATCCCCCCGCTGGCCATCACCCCGATTTGGGGGATTTGGGGCAGGGGACCCCCAAAGCCACCCTCACCGTCAGCCTCTCCTGCTCCAGCTCCGTCGCCTTCTCCAGCAGCTGCTGCTCCACTTCCCCGCATTTCTTCTTGTACTGCAACACCTGGAGGAGGGACAGGGGGGTGACACCGATGGAGGGGAGGATCCCCAAATTATCCCGGTGCCCCCCGGGAAGGATCTACCTTGGCTTGGAGCTTCTGCACCAGCTGGGCCTGGCGCTGCTGGCCCTCCTGGTAGGCCTGGAGCTTGCGCTTGTAGGCGGCCTGCTCCTCCTCCAGCAGCCTCCGGAGCTCGATGTTGTGCTGGGCCAGGCTCCGGCTCTCCGCCGCCTCCCGCTCCTCCGGCTCCAGCCGCAGGGTCTGCTCCAGCTGGGGTCGGCAGGGAATCCAGGCTGGCACCCCCTGAGCACCCCCCGGCGTCACCCACGGTGTCCCGGCAAAGCCGTGGCTTCCGGGAGGTTCCACAGCAAATCCAAGCCAGCCGGAGGCGACCCCTGCATTCCTTCGTCTCCCCACGCACAGGGAGGGGATGAATGGGAAGTTTTGGGGGTGCTTTTAGGGATAACTCAACTTCCAGTCTGTGGGTTCAGCAAAGCCCCTTCCCAGTCTGCACGGAGTGGCTGACAGATAAAGGGTCCCTGGGTACAGCACCGAAAACTTGCCTGGGGATATTTTCCTGAGATTTGCTTTTTTTGTTTTAAATAACGAGGCACAAACCGAGGGATTCCCTCCAGAATATTCCAGGATTCCCACTGGCCCCTCAGTCTGGGTCTCCCCAGGAGCCGCACTCAGCACTGGAAGGGCCAAAGCCCCTTTGAATTCCCGGTTGCCGGGGCAAAGCGCTGCGAAACCGAAGGATTCCAACGGGGGGGGGGCTCCTTCCCGAAAACCAGCGGGACAAATGCAGCAGGGACGGACGGCGACGCTCTGTGCACCCCGTGGGACAAGCCCCGGCAAGCCAGGATGGGTCCGGACAATTCCCACCACGGGGACACCGCAGCTCTCCCGCCCCACACAGGGAACGCCGAGGCTGGAGCTGGCACCGCCCGGGCTTTGGGGCTAAAAAGGCGGATTTGGGAGGACTCACGCGCTCGCTGAGGGCGTTGTACTTGATGGCCAGCTCATCGCGCTCGGCCCGGCTCTGCGCCAGCAGGTCCTCAACGCGGGACAGCTCCTGCTGCAGGATCCGGTTCTCCTCCTGCAGGGACAGCAGCGAGGCCATGGCCCCTGCGGGATGGGATGGAGAGAGGCAGGATGGGATCCGGGATGGGATCCAGGATGGGATCCAGGATGGGATCCGGCCTGGGATGCAGCCCTTTGCCACCATGAGCTGCTCTGTTCCCCTCGGGAAGGGGCCGAGCCCTCGCAGGCACACAGCAGATGGATAAAAAATCCTCAGGGATAGGAACCCCAGGAATCCTCAGGAACCACAACCCGCCTTGGGATCTTTCCCTGATGTTTGCTTTAACAACCAGGCACGAACAGAGGGATTTCCACCAAAATCCCACCAGCCCCTCAATCTGAGTCTCCTCCAGCCCACGAGGAGCGCTCTGACCCCTGCCCCGGCTGGAAATGCCACCTCCCACAGCTCGGACACTCCGAGGAATGCCGTTTGTGATGGAAGAGCTGCTGGAAATGCACAGTCGTGGTCAAAACCCCGCTGGAAGTTCGCAGTTGCGACTGCAAGGACGTTCAGATCCGTGTTTGCAATCACAAAACCGCTGGGGGTCTGCAGCTGCCACCACAAAATGGCCAAAATTTGGTGTTTGTGATCACAAAAGTGCTGCAGATTTACAGCCGTGATCCAAACCCACTTTGTTTTGCAGCTGCAACATAAACCTCTGTAAATGTGTGCTTGGGATCATAAAACCATCACAGATTCACAGCTGCAACAGCAAAACTGCTGCAGGTTTGCAAACTCATATCGGTGATCACAAAACCCCCGCAGATTTACAGCTGCAGTCACAAAACTGCCACAAACTTGCATTTGTGATCCCAAAACCTCTGCAAATTCATGTTTGATGAACCCCAAACCACTGCAGACTTACAGCTGCAATCATTATAGTGTTACAAATTTGAATTTTGATCCCAAAACTGCTGCAGATTTCTAGTGACAATCCCAAAACTTCTGCAAATTCATAGTTATGATCCCAAACCCGCTGTAAATTCACGTTTGATTTCAAAACTGCTGCAGATACCCGGTTACAATCATGAAAAATGCTGCAGATTTGTAACTGCAATCGCAAAACTGACACAAAATTTGCATTTCTGATGCCAAAACCTCTGCAAATTCATGTTTGTGATCCCAAAACCACTGCAGATTTACAGCTGCAATTATAAAGCTGGCACAAACTTGCATTTGTGATCCCAAAACTGCTGCAAATTCCTATTTGTGATCCCAAAACTGCTGCAGATTTCCAGTCACAACAACAAAACTGCTGCAGATTCACAGTTGCAACCACAAAATCACTAATAATTTGTGCTTGTGATCTCAAGCCTGCTGCAGATTTAGTTACAATCCCAAACCCTGCTGCAGATTCACAGCTGTGATCCCCAAACCGCTGTAAATTTGCATTTGCGATCCCGAAATCGCTGTAAATCCGAATTTGTGATCCCCAAACCGCTGTAAATTCGCATTTGCGATCCCCAGACCGCCGCACTTTTCCACAAACCCGCCCCCGATCCTCCTCCGGGGTCACGGAGCCGCCCCGATCCGCGATTTTTCCACCACAAACCCCCTGTGCCCTCCCAAACTCGCTGCCCAAGGGCCATTCCCGATCCCATTCCCGATCCCATTCCCGATTCCCGTCCCCATCCCGCGCTCCCCCCGCCGGGGGGGACACGGGGACCCCACCTCAGCCGCGGGCTCCGCGTCGCTCACGGAGCATCCCCCGAGCCCCGGGCGCCCCTGGCCGCGGCCTCCTCGTCCCCAAGCCCCTTTTCCTGGGATTCGGGGCGGTTTGGGCTCGGTGCCCGCCAGCGGGAAGCGGATGCGGGGTCGGGATTAGCCCGAAATCCTCGTCCCCTCCCCGCGTGACGGCGGGAGCGGGGACCCTCCTCTTCCTGGAGGTCCCGACGCCTCCGGCACCGGCACTGCCCCATCCTCCCCCGAGAAATCCCCCGGGCTTGGCAAACAAACCTCCCCCCGAGGCTCCGGCCGAGAGGAGAAGGAGGAAAAGGAAGGAAAACAGGAACAAATGCCGGCCCCCGGCGCTTGCCGTGCCCAGAGCGGGTGGGGAGGTCCTAACCCCGCGGGATGGAGCCGCTCTCGGGGGGAACGGGGCTCCTGGAGAGGCCCTTCCCTAAGCGTTCCTTAAGCTCATTAACGCTCGGAGTTCGCTCCGGCAGGAAAAGCTCCGGGGTGGAGCGAGCCGGGGTTGCCGAGGGGTGAAGCGGCTTTAACACCCCCGGGGATGCGGGGGGACCCCGGATCATCCCCCCCCGCCGGAGCTTTAATTATCCCCCGGGTAATTAAAGACTTGCTGCCGCCACCCTGGCAGGGAAAAGTGGGGATAAATCCCCAAACCGGGCTCGGAATCCCCCACAGCGGCGGCTGGAGGCGTCCCCGCTCCTGGAACACGGGATGGATCCGGCCCCAAGCCACGCTCCGGGAAGGAGGGGCTCTCCCGGCCGCTCTCCCCTCGCCCCTCCCCGGCAGGGAAAGTGCCCTTTCTCCCCCGGAGAGCCGGAGTTTACCCGGGACAGGGAGCAGGCAGATGGGATTGAGGATTTACGGCGTCCTGGACGCCTCCAGCCAGGCGGGAGCTGCCTCCTGTTCCACCCCCGAGCGTTTGTGTCCCAAAACCCCTCCTTTTCCCCTCATTTCTCCTCTTACCTTCCCCTCCCGGTGTCCTTCCCAATAGAAACCACTGCTAAGCAACAGGTTCTGTTGTGCTCCGTGTCCAATCCCATTCCCTCGGCACCGGCGAGGAACGGGAATCACAAAAGCTCATCCCGGCCGCTCCGAGCCCGCCCAGGGGAGGAACAAAATTCCAATCCGGCATCAAAACCTTTTTATTGTTCACTCGGAAGCGTTACATTCTCACCTGGGTTTGCTGCCAGGCCCAGGGAAAAGCTCTGAAAGCAAAATGCCCATCATCCAGTTGGAAATGGAAAGGAAAATCCAAAGGGTTGGATAAAAATAAGCGGGATTTCGTACTCGGAAAAGCCTTAATATAAATAGGTAAGAAAATATTTATTTGTTTCAAGCAGAATCTCAACCCTGGCTCTGTCCAAGAGCCTGACTCCGTTCTGTCCTTAACAAAATGTCCATAGAAAGGAGTAAGAATCGTGTCTTCAAAATAGAGAAGCAGTAAAACAAACTTCCCAGAGTAAGAAATGAGGAATTTCAGCATGGGAACGCTGGGATCAGGCTCCGCACATCCCAGTTAAGTGCTCAGAAAAAAATCCAGGCGATGCTTGGCATCCTGGCAGGGAAAGGTTTGTCTGGACTGGGGAGGTGGGATGTCTCCAGGAGGATGCTCCTCGTCGAGGGAAGGATTTATCCGGCCCAAAAGCACAAGGAGAAGGCAGGGGAATTTCTGAGGAGACTCCAAGCTCTTGCTCTCCCTCTCCTTATCAAACCTGATGGTTTTTCCTGAAGGAGAAGCCTCCGAGGTCTCCCATGATGCAGGAACAGGCCCTGGGTGTGGCAGGCGCAGGCTGTGGAGTGTTTTAAGGCACGTGGCTGTTTCTTTCCAGCACTTACCCCGGCATTTCGATGCCGGGCGGGATTTAAGGGCAGGAGTGAGGTGTCCTGAAGCTGCTTCTTTGGTCCCAAGGAATCCTGAGGATCCCAGCCCCCACGAGGGGAAAAGCGGATCAAGGCCGGGATCAGAACTGAACCCAGCCAGTATTCCCCTGAGTCTGGTTAGAAGCTGACCTGGAGAGAGGGAAAAACAGGGAAAAAAGGGTGTTTAGAAACGGAAAAGGCACCCAGGGAGGAAACTGGGCCGCAAAGGGGTCATCCAGGACCACCCCAAAACTGTCCTGGAGCAGTGGAGGAAGAAGTGCCCACAGACCTGAACTGAGGGAATCGGCAGCACAGAGCCAGAGCCGCTTCCGAATCCCACAGCTGGGACTGGATGGAGCAGTGCCCCCACCCCAGTGCGGTTTTTCAGCAAAAACCAGGACGTTTTGGGGCATCCACATCCCCCCCCAAATCCCTCTGCTGCTCACCCCGAAGCTTTGGCAAAGTCTCCCCAGACATCAGCAGCCGGAGCAGCAGTGGGCTGAGGCCAGGACAGCAGGGAATCTGCCAGGAAGTCGGGAAGACAGAAAACAAAACACCAGGAGTTATTTCCCACTCTCATTCCCAGATTCCCCCCCTTTTCCTCGCTCTGATGGATACAGCAGCCCCTCAGGAGCTCTGTGTGACCATGGACCTGTGATGGGGGTTCCCGGGAGCTGGGCGGGCGTGGGGAGCGAGGCCGGGCGCTCTCCGGAGCCGGATTTTCCTCCGGGGGGTGGTGGGAGCAAGCTCAGGCCCCCAGGCCCTGCAGGACGTGGCCTGGTGTTCCCTGTGGCTCCTTCTTTTTTCTTCATGTTCTGAAAGGAGAGCGGGAAGTTTGGGTGGGATCACATTTAAATCCAGAGCCGGAGCGTGAACCCCGGAAGCAAAATTGTTCTATTTTGGGAATAAAATCCTGCAGTGCTGCGACATCCCACTGCTGGTGCATCCAAAGGGGTCCCACCGAGGGTGGTTTTTACCCCCACATCCCACAGGCCTGGTTTTGGAAGCAGGAATTGCACCACAAGCCCCTGCAAATCCCTGCAGGCAGCATTATCCCGACAGGCTCTGCCCTGAGCCCACGCCGGGGAATTTTGGGGAGAAGCTGCTGCTTCCTCGTGCCACCCAAAGGAAAAGCTGGGATCAGCCAGAAAAGCCCCTCACAGCGATGTTGAGTTTGATGGTTTGTCCCTCCTTGAAGCCCAGATCCAGTTTGGGGCCCTGCTCCAGGTCCTGGGCCTGCCGGGCCAGCTCGCTCTGCTGCCTCACCCACCTGCAGGAATTAAACCCACGGAAAAGGAGACGTCACCACCCGCCCCAGGCTCCCCCGGACAAATCCTCCTCAGGATCATCCCCTCTGCCTGGCAGCAGCTCTGCAAAGGCCGCGGGTGTGATCCGAGACCTCACCGAGGGAGCAGCCAGGGGATGATTCCTGGCAGTGGCTGTCGGAGCCGCACGGATCCCCCGGCCGGCACCACATCCATCCCTCCCCAAAACCCCCCACTCCCAGCAGCTGGAGCAGCCCCTCGGGGCCAGCTCCTTCCAGCTGACACACGAAGTAGAGGAAATGAATTAGGGAATCTGGACTGGGAATTCGGACGCCCACTTTTGGATTTGGGAAGCCCAGTTTGGGACGCTGCTAATCCAGACTGGGAAACACGGGAGAGAGGAAGGGGAGGTTCCACCTCTTCCCACCACACCTGCCTGCCCCAGCTCCCACTTCTCCACCATTCCCAGAGGAGACCTGCCAAAAACGGAGCTGAGAGGACACAGGGAGAGGCACAAACTCACTTGAAGTGGTCCTGGAGAGCCACGTTGAAGTCAAAGGCGTCCCCTCGGTCCACAAAGCCGACTCCGATGAACGCCCGGCGGCCTGAGCAGGGAGGAGGAGTCAGGGCTGGGATGCTCAGCAGCGCGGGAACAGGGATGGGATGCTCCATCCTGCACATCCCCGTGCCTGCCGCTGCCTCCAGAGGGAGCTGGGACTCTGGAGACCGAGCCACGGGACCGGGGATCACAGAATCCCAGAATGGTTTGGGCTGGAAGGACCTTAAAGCCCATCCAGTCCCACCCCTGCCATGGGCAGGGACACCTTCCACTGTCCCAGGGAGCTCCAAGCCCTGTCCAGGCTGGCCTTGGGCACTGCCAGGGATCCAGGGGCAGCCACAGCTTCTCTGGGCACCCTGTGCCAGGGCCTCCCCGCCCTCCCAGGGAACAATTCCTTCCCAAAATCCCATCTGACCCTGCCCTCTGGCAGTGGGAGCTGTTCCCCCTTGTCCTGGCACTCCAGGCCCTTGTCCCCAGTCCCTCTCCAGCTCTCTTGGAGCCCCTTTAGGCACTGGAAGGCCACAATCAGGTCAGCCCAGAGCCTTCCCTTCTCCAAAGCCGTCTCCAGGGGTTTCACCTCGTGGGCTGCACCTACAACTTCAGTAAAACCAGCTTTTTAATTAACCAGCAGCAGGGGGATGATCCTGCATCCTCCTGCCACTGCTGAGCAGCCAAGCCCAAGTGTTTTTGCTCCTGGTGAAGCTCAGAGCGCGGCCAGCGTGTGGGAGGGAGGCAATTCCTCCCTCTGCTGCCCTGTGCAGGGAATATTCTGCCATGGAAAGTGGGAATCCTTCCCAAACAAGAGCAGGGGGGGGCTCCGAGGAGTCTCCGGGTGCGTGGGACGCACCGTTCCCATCTTCAATCCGGATGACAAAGTATCTGCTGGAGTCTGTCACGCTCTCCACAGCGATCCCAGGGAACTGCTCCACAGGAGCCTGGGCAAACAGCTCTCCTGGAAAACAGCAACGGGGGCGGGGTCACGCCGGGGCACGGCCCCACACCCCTGCTCCCCGCGGAGCCCTGGGATGCCCTCCTCACCCGAGGTCTTGTCCTCCAGCTTGATGAAGGCCGTGCTGCCCTTGGCCGTGATCCGCAGGCGCCCGCTCCAGGCCGGCTGGTCCAGCTGCCACTCCGCGGCCCTGGAAAAACAGGAAGCGGAGCCTGAGCCGCCTGTGCTGCCCCCGAGCTCCTGTGCCCGGAGCTGGTAACGAGGGTCAGGGTGGGGCGAGTGGGAGGGGGGATGTGTCACAAGATGTCTCGTTTCACCCCAAAACAGCTGCTGGGTAGGGGGGGGGGAGCAGGGCAAGGGCTGCGCGGGAGGTTTCGGTTCCCTTTCCGCGGAGTTTCCAGCCCCAGAGCTGCGTTAGGGACAGCCCGGCTGTGCCAGGACAGGCTTCGGTGGGGATTGATGGGATGGGAGCCCCAAACACGCGGGGGGATGGAGACACCCCAGTGGGGCTGGGATGGGGAGCAGAGATACCCCATGGCGGGCTCAGAGAGCCCACAAGGGGCTGAGATTTCTCAGGGGGGCTGAGATACCCCGTGAGGGGCAGTTCTTGCTGCCCCACGGGGAGGGAGAGACCCCAAACACCTGCTGGGAACCACAGACCCCACACACCTCATGAGGAGGGAACCCCCCACAAACCCCACAGGGAGGGGGCGAACCCCCCCAGGCCAAGAAGCGCTGACACCCCGCGGGCGGGCGCGGGCCCCACCTGTAGCCGCGGTTGGAGGCCCGCGGCGGTACCCGGTACACGAGCACCGCCGGCTTCACGCACAGCACGGACTCGTACTCCTCCGGCTCCGCCGCCATCGCGGCCCCGCCGCCGCTCTGTCCCGAAGCCTCGATGGTACCTCGATGGTGCCTCACTGCTGCCTGCGCGGCCCCCGCGGCGTGGGCGGAGCCCGTCGGACAGAGGCGCTTCCGCACCCGCGGCGCCCCCTGGCGGGCGGGAGGACCCGGGGCGGGGAGCCGCGGTTACTGGTCCCAGTGCGCTGCTGGAACTGGAACCAGCCCCGGGCTCCGACCCGCGAAACTCACAGGTTTCACTGATTTTATGGCTCAGATAATTTTATAAATCGGATAATATATTATAGTATTATATGGTCTATAGGATATATATAATGTATAAAACATGTATTAATATTGAATTGTATCATATTCTAGATATTATATATTTGTTCTATATTTAATATATTTATATATTTGTGAATATGTCTATATTCTATATTAATACTATATATTCACATTATTTCTATTATAAATAAATTGTTAAAAATCATCAGAATTCCAAGGGAGCCGGGGGCTGTGGGAGCTCCTGGACTCCTCCTCACCCCAAGAGGCTCCAGCACCTTCTCCGGACATTATGGAACACAACATCAAGGGGGGAGCCAGCACGGAGCAACAAAATGATTCAATTCAATTCAATTCAATTCAATTCAATTCATTAATTCAATTAACTAATTTGCTTGCTTCTCCTCCATGGAGAGGCAGCGCTCACATCCACGTTTGGGATCCACATCTTCCCTTGGACAACTGCCCTTCCCACCTTCCTCGAGCCACTCCTCCCACCCACTCTAAAAACGGGGCAAAATTCCCCGGTTTTGGGTAAAACCAGCACAATTACGGCCGAACGCTCCCAGATTTTACCTTCCTGGTGGATTTTTATGCACCTGCCACCAAAAAGCCGCCCCTGGGAGCCACGGGGATAAAGGAGGCAGCCTTAAAGCCGTGAAAAGTTTAAAGACATTTATTTAAAATACAATTTATAAAACGTTTTCTTTCCGGCGCACGTTTTTGGGGCGAAAACACGCGGTACCGTGCTCCTCCTCCCCCTCCTCGGGATGAAGGCGTTTCCCACAGGAACGCCGCCGAGCCCTGCCCGCGGGCGGGACGTATCCTGGGCACCGGGACGCAGCAGGAGCAGCCGGGAGATTTCCGTGTCGGAGAAGGAGATTTCAGTGCTGGAAAAGGGGATTTCGGTGCCGGAGGTCTCGGTGCCGGTGGTGGAATTTCGGTGCCGGACACGGAGGAGGCAGCGCTGGGACACGCTGACCACGCGCACCAGAAATCCAGTGGGTTTGGGATTTTTTTTGGCTATTCGATGCTATTTTTAGGAATAATTAAGGAAAGGCGCGGTGACTACGGTTATTGCTGACGTCCTTCTCCCTCCCGCTCCCGCCCGGAGCTCATCCCGGCCCCCAGCCCGAGGGGGATGAATGAGATCCCCCAAAAGTCACTGGGGGCTGGGGATCCCAGGGGAATCCCGGGGGAATCCCGCCCCACCTGGAACCAGCTTCGAGGAGCTCATTAACGTTCCGGCGGATCGCTTGGATACACAGGTAGTTTTTATTTTCCCGTTTCTGTGGGATTTAAGCCTCATTTCCACACAGGGCTTTTCGTGCACGTCGAGATTGGCTCGTTCCCCCTCGAACCTACTGAAGGCAGCACCCGGATGCAGGAATCCGTCGGGAACCACTCGGGTTTCCAGGTCCCGTCCCCTCCAAGAAGAGCATTTAGTGTTCATCCAATCCCTTGATACCAAGTGACACTCAGCTTCATCCAGGGGGGAACATCTCCGTTCCTGGGGAGCAGCAGCCTCCCCGTCCTCTTCCCGGGAGCCAGAGGAGGACGATCCCTTCCCTGAAGCCTCTCTGCCTCCAGGGAGATGGAGGGATCATCCAGGCTTTCTCCAAGGCTGGTTTGGTTCCCGGTTCTGCCATTCCGGGAGAGCTCGTACCGTCCCTGCGCCGCCCAGGGCCGGACCCTCAGGATATCCCACTGCCCGACGTCACGGCCGGAGCGGCGCCGGATACTCTCCTCCTCGCCATGTCTCCCTAATTCTTCACTGCCCGGCCCTCCGTGGCCGGACAGCAGGCATTTTCATGGGGTCACTCTGCATTCCCTTCTCCCCAAATACAAAAGAACCCAAAAAGGATGTATTTTAAGCTTTTCCTCAAAGCCAGCAGGGAATCAGAGCC
The DNA here is from genome assembly GCA_014706295.1 of Lycocorax pyrrhopterus obiensis. Classification (NCBI taxonomy): domain Eukaryota; kingdom Metazoa; phylum Chordata; class Aves; order Passeriformes; family Paradisaeidae; genus Lycocorax; species Lycocorax pyrrhopterus. The sequence continues at coordinate 335,025 of JACSVZ010000023.1, forward strand.
AAGCTTTAACAGGAGCAAGACGTAAACTGGGTCCGACTCCGAGGTATCCGGGGGTATCCAGGAGTTCGCTTCCATGGCAGTGGAAATGGAGAAGGAGAAGCATGAGCTTGTCATCCCCATCAAATTCACGGAAATCCACTGGAATTCCCTTCGGAACGCTCAACTACCTCTCCGGATTCAAACAAACAGCTCAAACCCTTCCCACGCACTCCGCCGATCCGAGATACAGAAAGCAAACAGAAAACCAAATAAAAGAACCTAAAATCCTTGGAAAACAGAACTCGTTCTGGAAGTGATGAGGACAACATGCGCCGCGGCTGGGGAGGCTTCCCATCTTTTTTTTTTTTTTTTTTTTCCCTTAAATGCCAGGTTTCGAGTACAACAAACGTTATTGCTGGCGCTCGCTCCCACCCGAGTGGGACACACACAGCTCCCTGCGCCCGGCCGAGTCCGGCACGGCCCCCTCTTGTCCCCCTGGCTGCGGGGACAGCCCTGCTGGGATCGCCGGTCACAGTGGGTGGAGAGGGGAGGTCACAGTGCGTGGGGCTGAAGGTCACAGTGGGCAGAGCAAAAGGGTCACAGTGCAAATCACCCCGGGAGGTCCCCTCGCCCAGGTCCGTGTGTCCGTGCCGGCGGAACGGCGCATCCGCCTCTATCTGCGCTGCTTGAAGCCCTGGGAGCCATCGGGGCCCAGCGGCTGCCGGATCACATTGTTGGGCTGCCTGGTGTCCTCCGGCTGCGAGATCCGCGGCGGCCTGCAGGGACAGAGGAGCAGAGCTGGGGACACTGGGAGCAGAGCTGGGGCCTGCAGGGACAGAGGAGCAGAGCTGGGGACACTGGGAGCAGGGCTGGGGCCTGCAGGGCAGGGACACAGGGAGCAGAGCTGGGGACACTGGGAGCAGGGCTGGGGCCTGCAGGGACAGAGGAGCAAAGCTGGGGACACTGGGAGCAGGGCTAGGGCCTGCAGGGACGGAGGAGCAGAGCTGGGGCCTGCAGGGACGGAGGAGCAGAGCTGGGGACACTGGGAGCAGAGCTGGGGCCTGCAGGGACACAGGGAGCAGGGCTGGGGACACAGGGACACGGGAGCAGGGCTGGGGACACAGGGAGCAGGGCTGGGGCCTGCAGGGACACAGGGAGCAGGGCTGGAGGCAATGCAGTGTGGAATTCCAAGTGCCTTCAGGAAACCCCTGCACCACAGGGATGTTGTCACATGCTCCGGGGTCCCCAGCACAAGGACATGGAACAAGTCCAAAGGAGCCTGCCAAGGTGATCAGAGGGATGGAGCAGCTCTGCTGTGAGGAAAGGCTGAGGGAATTGGGATTGTTCGGCCTGGAGAGCAGAACCTCTGGGGTGACCTAACTGTGGCCTTCCGGTGCCTGAAGGGGCCAACAGGAAAGACGGAGGGACTTTGGACAAGAGCCTGGAGAGACAGGCCAAGGGGGAATGGCTTCCCACTGCCAGAGGGCAGGGATAGATGGGATATTGGGAAGGAATTCTTCCCTGGGAGGGTGGGAGGCCCTGGCACAGGGTGCCCAGAGAAGCTGTGGCTGCCCCTGGATCCCTGGAAGTGTTCCAAAGGCACATGGAGGTGGCACCTGGGGACACGTTTAGCGGGGAACACGGCGGTGCCAGCTAATGGTTGCACTCTGTGATCTTGGAGGGCTTTTCCACCCTTAATGATTCCATGATTTACGGCTTTATCAGGCACATCCCCTCACTCCCATGCAGCTGAGGCTCTGCTGACAGAGCCCTCCTCTCTCCTTGCTGGCCTGGCTGTACTCCCCGAGGAGCTCACCCCGACTCGTGCCAGGCAGGAATTCCCAAGGAGCCCACGGGGCTGCTCTCACCTATCCAGGATGGGCTTCTCCTGCTCCTCCTCGGGGCTGGCGCTGCCCAGGATCCGTTTCCTGGCCTCGGCGTACTCGGCCTCGCGCTGCGCCAGGGATTTCACGGGGAAGGCTGGGCGGCTGGCGGAGTTGGGGTTGCTGAGGACGCCGTTGGTGGTCGGCCTCTTGAGGATGCGGATCTGGGGGGGAGGCCCTGCGGGAAGGCTGTCGTCCTGGATCACGATCGGCACTTTGGGAGGAGATTTGGACTTTCTGCTGTTGGAAACAAAAACATTGGGTTGGTGCTTGTTTTCCACGGGAGTTTTCCGCCCGGCGTGTGAATTCCTCGTGCTCAGATGTCACTCCTGTGATTAAGAGCAGCCTGGAATAATTAAAGACCTCGTTATAGTTGTAACTCTAAACGAGAACAGCGGATTAGCTCAGAAAGGGATGGAAAATCAGGCCCTGCTGTGTGTGACACCACTGGATTCCACTGAAGGAAAGGGAACAGACACTGGGTAAAGTTTTAGCACTTCTAGCCAAAGATATTGGTATAAGCACCTTGATTTCATTCCCTGCAAATATTTTTAGGGCTCCTCTCACCAGGACACCCAGCCTTTCACTCCAGCCCTACCATTTCACTCCTCAGAGCCAGCCTCGGCCCCATCTCACCATCTGAATGTTTTACAGTCCCTTTTCTGCCCAGAGAATAAATCCCATGACTCTTTAATAATCAAAGGGGAAAAAAACCCCAACGACGAAGGACTTGTCAGCAGCGATTAGAAACATTTCTGGTAGGAGGCATTAACACACCCCTGCCCCGACCCAAAGGAAGCAGGAAAAGAAATTCTCCCTGGTGCAAGACACAGCAAGTCAATCGAGCTGGGATTACCTGACTCACCCATTTCTCTCCCTGAGTGCCTTTTTCTTACATGGCTTCCCCCAAGGTGGAGCTACAGCCAGTCTGGAGCTGGCTCTGAAATCAAATCACTCTCGAGCAGCTTTCTGCTGCCCTGCCGCGGCTCCAAAGGGCCACCTAGTGGCACGGAGACAGGGATTCCCTAATTCCCAACTCCAACCCAGCGCTCCCTGCTCCTTTTGAAGCTGTTTCCCCACTGTTCCCGCTCCCCGGGCCTTCAGTTGTCCACCAGCACCTCAGGAAAATCAGGATTTTACCTTTCCTTCTGTGTGATCTTCAGCTTCTTTTCCAACCGTCTGTCTATTTCCTAGAAAAGAAGGAGAGAAAAGTAAAAACCATGAAGTTTTTAATAAAACGAACACCAATCTCAGCTTGGAGGTCAGAGTTTGAGCCTGTCTGGGCACACACTTAAATTTCACTCTTCCGAATGCTGATCTATAAAGGGGAGCGTGGGACTCCAGCTGAGGATGACTTGGGAACCAAGAGGAAAAGCAAAGCCACCACGGACAATCCATGAGGAAAGCAAAGCCACCAGGAGTATCTTGCTGTAAGCAGGAGCACACCCACAGCAGGCCGTGGATCCGGCGTGGCGCGGCGCGGGGCACTCATCGCTCATTTTAACCACTTTGGCTGGCAAAGAAACCCCTGTGAAGGTAAAAACCACGGGGATTCCACAGCAAGGTATTCCCAGACGCCAGCGGGAACCGGCGCCAAGCCTGCCGGGCAGAGCAGCAGCAGCGATCCGCAGGCGCGATTCCAGGGGGAGCTGAGCCCCGAGCCCACGGCCATGGGAAGGGCTGGCCGGCAGGGCCACATTCCTGTCAGGAGAAGTCCCTGCCCTGCCCCACATGCACGCAGGAGCCTCCCTGCGCTGCTCCTTGCCTTTCCACACGCTGCCGAGTCACCCATCGGCGGAAAGACGCCTTAATCACCCTGACAGAGCCGGGATTTGAGCGTGTCAGCCTCTGCCCGAGGCTGGCATCCGCCCCAGCAAAGGTGGCCAGGTGTTGCAAAGCCGGCCAGGTGTTGCAACCGCAGCAATTACGCAGAGAAACTCGGCTAAGGAGGAAAACGAAGCCAGGTTTCAACCCTGCTGCAGGTGACCTGCCCTAACCCTGCCGGTATTTTTAGATCCTCACGACAGCTCCGCTAAAAGAGGCTCCAAACCAGCTTTTTGTGTTTGATTTAATCATCAAGGAAGGGGGGAAAACACTACCTGAGAGTGTCCTAGTTTAGCCAGCTGATAACTGGCACTACTGAAGGAAATTCCAAACTTCTGGCAGGAGGCAACTGCTCTGCTTGGAGGCCTGGTTGCTTCCCCACGCTGCCGGCAGGAACCGCAGCGGGCACAGCTCGGGAAAGGAACGGGTTTGGACAGAAATTCCCTGCTGCCCCAGTGAGCTGGGAAGGAGCACAAGTCACTACAAGATGCCAAACCAGTGTTTGCTGTTGGTCATACAGGCCATGGCAGCCTCCATCTAGAAAGGAATAAATCATTTCAGGAAGATAAAAGGCGGGTGGGAGGTTGAGTTTCCTACTCTGTCCTGGGAGGTAACAAAACCAGGCAGAGCTTCACAAGGCAGCTCTCAGACAGAGCCTCCCATGCAGGACAAACACCTGCAGTTTCCTTCCTCTTCAAGAGGACTGGGAGGGAAGAAAATCCCATCCCACTGCTGCTCAGGAGGGAGGAAAAGGGAACAGGCAGCAGGGAAGCGGATATCCCGGTGAGGATGGAGATGCTGTGGAGCAGCTGGTGGTAAACAACAGAAGTCAGAGGGGAAGGGGCTGGCTCATCACTGAGCCAGCCGAGGTGACACTGTGGTCCTGAAACCACTTTTTCAGCCTCCAAGAGTTCACTATGGCTCTCAGGGCCTCCTGGAACATCCCTTATTAAATATTTCAGTGCATGGGGGAGAGAGACAACAGGAAAATGGGGTGGAAGGCGGGGAAATGCACTCAGGAGCTTCTCAACTCATTTCACTCTGTGCAGCGAGTCCGGAGCCGAACACGGGTGCTGAGCCCTCAGGTGGGACTGTGGGCATGGAAGTGTCACAAGGCACACAGCAGCCCCGAGGAAGGCTCTGTTCTGCTCCCTCCCTCCCGGCAGAGGAGACGTGGCTTTGGCAAAGTCACGTTCCTACACTGCTGGTGGCTCTGGAGGCGAGCCCGGGGCTGAAGCCTCCAGGGTCGTGGGGCTGCGAGGTGCTGTAATTGCAGAGCGTCACCCTCACCTCAGCACCTGAGCACAGGTGACTCACGTCACTGTCACCGAGCCCAACGTGATTCATGTCACTGCCACCGGGCCCGAGCGCTGCTGGACAGCCCCACACACCCTCGCACGCTCCGGACACTCCAACCACAACCTGCAGCCTCCCCTACCAGAGCAAAAATGAAACTCTTTACTCTGCTCAATACAAAAACTTGTTCCAAGGAATCCTTCAAAACCACCATGATTCCTTTACAGTCTGTTTCACTCTTTCCCACTCTGAGCAGGTCACTTCCAGCAAAATTCTTGGTGTCTTTGTCTCCAATCCCCCAAAATTGCCAGTGGTCACGGAAAAAGCACACGGTCCTGGATCATAAACCACTGCCAACACACTCAGCAGCTGCTCTGTGCTTGGGGAGCTCCTCACCAAGGATCACACGGGATCATTAGGGTGGGAAAAGACCTTGGATCATTGAGTCCACCCTGTGCCCGATGCCCACCTTGTCCCCAGCCGAGAGCACTGAGTGTCACAGCCAGGCCTTCCTTGGACACCTCCAGGGATGGGGACTCCAAACCTCCCTGGGCAGCCCCTGCCAAGGCCTGACTGCCCTTTCCATGGGGAAATTCCTTCTGATTTCCAGCCTGAGCATCCCCTGGCCCAGCCTGAGGCCGTTCCCTCTCCTCCTGTCCCTGTTCCCTGCAAGCAGAGCCCGACCCCCCCCCGGCTGCCCCCTCCTGTCAGGGAGTTGTGCAGAGCCACAAGGTCCCCCCTGAGCCTCCTTTTCTCCAGGCTGAGCCCCTTTCCCAGCTCCCTCAGCTTTTCCTGGTGCTCCAGCCCCTTCCCAGCTCCATTTCCCCTCCCTGGACTCACTCCAGCCCCTCCACGTCCCTTCTTGCCAGGGAGGTCCCAGGACTGGAGGTGCCCCAGCCCAGGGGACAGGCGATGCCCAGGGCCTGTGCCCACACCGGGCTGGCACAAGGAGCACAGCAAGGAGCAGCTAAAGTATTCCCCAAGTTCCAGCCCCCGCAGTTGATGGAACCACAGGGCTCTCTCTGGAACACGAGGCTTCCTCCACACGTGGAAATCTCGGCAGAATAACATAAATCAGCCATTTGCACCAAACACACACGGATTCCTCCCACCCCATCCAAACAACTGGTAGTCCTGCAGAATCCATGGAATTCCCGGCGCTGCTGAAGGGATTCCAGCTGCCTCCAGAGATCCACTGAACTTTTGGGTAGAAAAAAAATCTCCCTTTGTGTTTAAATACAGTCAAAAGCAGCTCCCCACCTCACACATCTCTTGGTGTGACAGAAATTGTGTTTTCTTTTAAACACAGGAACTGACTCCACATTTTCCAGGAAGCTCAGCGTTCATTACTAGGATGTTTGGAATTGTAGGAATGGAGCGTTGGAACACCACGTGCAGAGACAGCCCCAGCCGTGAGCAGCCTCACAGCTCGTGACAGGGATCACTGCACCAATTTAAAAGCAGAATCACCTTGGCACTGCTCACTTTTAATTAAAATCAAATCCCTGCCTCTGCTCTGCACGGATCCATCCGTCTGCTGATGTCATTCCCGCTGCACTGCTGTGTCACGTTGTCACCGTGTGGGTAACGAGATAAAATTAGGAGCTGACTCGGAGGGCGAGTGCCAAAGGCACTACAAGCACCGAAGGCATGAGCTGTCTGGAGAGACAGCTGGATTTGGTGTCCGAGGACCTGGACAGGTCACTCTGGACAAAGCCTGTTCTCCATCACCTGAGGGGCCCTCCCAGCTCCCACTTCCCAGACAAACTTAGCTGTATCACCAAAAACCAAGCCTGGTTCACATCCCCGTGCAAAACTCCCTCCCCACAGATCAGTAAGGAATCTCACCCACCTATTTTTAGGGCTATTATTTGTGGATGCCAAACAGGACCCAAACAAACAGCCTGAAGGAGACTCTGTTCTCTGACATTTAGGCTGCATTTGTGGACAGGGACGTCATGGAAACCGAGCTCCCGCCCCATCACAGCCATCCTTCCTACCCCACCCCTGAGGAGAACAGCAGAGGATCCATAACCCCCCTTGGAATGCACACACGGACCCCAGGACACGAAGCTGCTGCTCAGATCCCACATTCCCGTGGCCTGGCATCCTAAAGAGCCACCCCAGCCATAAAGCTGATACCTTGGTGATGTTCCTGGGGAGCTGGAGATCGATGCTCCCCCCAGCACCCCAGGAATGTGTCCTTCAGGCAGGGACGGCCCTGTGGAGGTTGGCTCCTATGATTCCTATGGATCATGGTTTCCCATGGGATGGAGGCACATTCCCAAGCAAAACCAGCTCTCCAGAATGTTGCAAAGCACAGGGGGGCCCGAGTCAGCCCATGCCGTTGTGCAAAGAACCTTTTGGGAATAACTGCAATGAAGTGGACACAAACAAAGCGTGATCCCCCCCATCCCTGCCAGCAAGGACTCTCCAAACACAACAAACACCGGCAGCTCCGAGCTCGGCTGATCCGGGGAAGGAATAACAAGATAACCCCTGGCTGGTGTTTATCCCAAGTTTAGTGAGTGACCGTGACTGAAGGTGTGAGGAAGGCAGAGACTTTGTACAAATCACTTACACTGGGTGGATATTTCCCCCTCTTCCTCCAAAATTCCTCTGCAGAAATCCAGGGGAGATCCCTACCGGAGCACAGGGCAGTCCCGGTGCTCTCCTGGATCTCTGATAACATTCCAAAGCTCTGGAAAACCATTAACCAGGTTCTCTGCTGTATTTACTCCCAGCACAACCTTCTACCCCTTCTCACTCCAATAACATGGAATGTCAAATACCAGAACAAGGGAATTTAGGCTGGAGCTGGACCCTCCCAAAACCATGGCCTTGTCTGCTCATTAAAGCACCACTGGATACTCTGGCAATTCCAGAAGGACACAAACTCCAAAGCCTGGTTCATGGTCTTCTCTTTAGGAAGTAACAACAAGTTTTAAGATCTGAGGTCACCAGAGCTGTTGATGGGGTCCTGAAGCTGGAACTGCTTCCCCAAAACACCATCAGGAAAGAGCAGACGTGGACAGTCCCTGATCTCCTCATCATCCACCTATTTCCCTCCTCCAAAGAGAAATTAATCAATTAATTACTGCGACATTCCAGCTCCTGAGGCTACTGGGAATCAGCCTGCTCCATTAATTAGTTCTCCCAGTCACCCTGCCGCGCTCAGGCCTGGCAGTGGCCTGTCCCAGAAAGCCCCAGGTGTTCAGGTCTCTGTGGGTAGATCCTGCTCCCCGGCACATGGGGGTATTTTTGGGAACAAGCCTGGCGGTGCCACATGGTATTCCCAGCACGGACGTGTTATGGGTGGGAGAAGCACTTGGGAGGGCAGCAGCTCCTTCTCCCTTGCTGCAATATCCCAAACCAACCCTCACTTCCCACTGTTCATTCCCAACCTCCAAACATCCCATTTCTTACCAAGAAACCTCCCTCTGCCCAAGCAACACCGAGCAGCAGAAACAGAAACTTCCATTTCCCAGTTTCGAGATTTTTTTGGACAGCACCTAAAGCAAACATTCAGTGAAAGATTGCCCAAAATCTTTTTAGTGTGGGAAATCTAAATCCATCCTGGGCTCACCCCAGCACAATGGCAGCAGGAGAGGGGGGATTCTGCCCCTCTGCCCTGCTCAGGTGGGACCCCACCTGCAGAGCTGCCCCAGCCCTGGGGCCCAGCACAGGGAGGACCTGGAGCTGCTGGAGAGAGCCCAGAGGAGGCACCAGGATGATCAGAGGGATGGAGCAGCTCTGCTGGAAGGAAAGGCTGGGAGAGCTGGGATTGTTCACCTGGAGAAGAAAAGGCTTCAGCAAGACCTTAGACCCTCTTCCAGTGCCTAAAGGGGCTCCAGGAAAGCTGGAAAGGGGCTGGGGACAAGGGCCTGGAGTGCCAGGACACAGGGAATGGCTTCCCACTGCCAGAAGGCAGGGTTAGATGGGATATTGGGAAGGAATTCTTTCCTGTGAGGGTGGGGAGGCCCTGGCACAGGGTGCCCAGAGAAGCTGTGGCTGCCCCTGGATCCCTGGCAGTGCCCAAGGCCAGGCCTGGATGGGGCTTGGAGCAGCCTGGGACAGTGGAAGGTGTCCCTGCCCACGGCAGGGGGTGGAATGGGATGAGCTTTAAGGTCCCTTCCAACCCAAACCATTCTGGGATTCTATGACCCTCACAGCCCTGACACCAAAACCTGGTTTTCCTCATGGACACAGCTCCTGCACACCCAAACCTCGTTACTGTGGCCTCTGACCACAGCAGTCATCAGCACAGGGAGGTCACAGTGTCCAAAATATTTCCCTTCTGACTCTGCTGGACTTCAATCCCACTCAGCAACTCCAAGTGACAGGAGCTGAAACCTTCAGATCCAGTGACCTGGAGCCTTTGCAGGCAGGTGACACCCACCCCACCCTCACAGACTCATTGAGGTGACAGACAGGAGGCACTCTGCCACCTCAGGTGACCCGTGCTCCCCGAGCACTGCGACACAAGCAGGGGACAATCCCTGGCCCCCAGGCCAGGACAAAGTTCATTCCCAGGCCTTTGGCTGCTCCCATCCTCCCGGAGCCACCGATACCGAGGAAATGCGGCAGGTTTTCCCTTCCTGGGGGGATTGGTGAGGCACGGCTGGGATCGGTGGGTGCCACTGGGGAGGCGGGAAACAGCAGGTGGGAGCTCAGTCTGCAAACTCCAGGGGGAAAAAGACACACAAAGACATCAATTCCATGATTTTTTTAACCTGTTTTGGATTGCCAGAGTAATGTTTGACCTGCAGAGAACCACAGAATATCCTGAGCTGGAAGGGACCCACAAGGATCAGAGCCCAACCCCTGGCCCTGCACAGACACCCCAACAACCCCACCCTGGGCATCCCTGGCAGCGCTGTCCAAACGCTCCTGGAGCTCTGGCAGCCTCGGGGCCGTGCCCATTCCCTGGGGAGCCTGGGCAGTGCTCAGCACCCTCTGGGGGAAGAGCCTTTCCTGATATCCGACCTAAACCCCCCTGGCACAGCTCCAGCCGTTCCCCGGGTCCTGTTCCTGGGCACACAGAGCAGAGATCAGAGCTGTCCATCCCCTTGGGATGAAACTGAGATTCTGACATGAAGTCAATTATTAAGACTCTGATACACTCAAACTCTGGTTGGCAAAGGAATAACCAATGAATCCATCTGTCAAGCACCAGTTCCAGGCTGAGGATCACCCATGACCATGGATACACTCCAGTTTTGGAGCCCAGCTTCCCACCTAACATTTAATTATTGGTTTACCCAGGTAAACAGACCTGAGTGTCACCAACTGACCTCTCATTTGTGTTTTCCAGCCGGGCCACACAACACAACAGAAAAACAAACCAGGAATTAAACCCCATTATTGTTTTCCGACACCAACTGGCCTTTGAAGCCCTTTCCATCCTCACTCCTAACTCGGACAACTCACTCGTTACTCACGCCCTGGTTTTCCACCTGTAACTCGCGGACAAGCAAAACCTCCCCGTTTCATGGACATTTCAGGGCTCTAATTAGACACTAGGGAGGTGACAGGGGCCCAGAGGCCCCATGGAGTTCTGCTGCACCCTGTGCCCCCGGGATTCCTGGGACAGGTGACACTGCCGGAGCAGAGGGCACCTGCCTGGCATGGTCACTCAGGGGTGGCACATTCCCAAGGAGCTGCTCTGGTTTTGGGGCAATTCTGATGGCACAAGACCAAAAGACAAACAGAAGCCACGTTAAACACCTAAACAACCGCTTGAGGATTTGTTTTACAGCTCCTTGAGTGACCAATCCAAAGCAGAAGGGCTGTGTCAGGTTTTTGGGGGTTTTCTTCAACCTAATGAGATTTTCCTGCTGCCTGGTTTGGGAGAGCTGCAAGGCAGAAATGAAGTGAATTTTAATTAGGAGGCCACGGGATCTCTGCTCAGCCCAGAGCTGCCTTTTGCTGACAAACCCCTTCTTTAAGGCCTCGAGCAGAATTCTCGGCCTCAGCAAAAACTACAAACAAAAAACCCCAGCACTAAAAATCTGATTACAAGGAACACCCTGTGGGCAGAATGTTAAAAAATTACATGCTGGGTAACATATCCCATACAGATACATACGGGTAACGTATCCCAAAAACCCACCATGGATCTCCCGATACATCTCTACTGTTCCTCTACCACTGAAGGGTCTAAAAAATTAAATAACTCAGGTTCTCAGCTGTGTGCAAGATCAGAATCACAGATGGACTGGGCTGGAAGGGACCTTAAAGCCCATCCAGTTCCACCCCTACCATGGGCAGGGACACCTTCCACTGTCCCAGGCTGCTCCAAGCCCTGTCCAATCTGGCCTTGGGCACTGCCAGGGATCCAGGGGCAGCCACAGCTGCTCTGGGCACCCTGTGCCAGGGCCTCCCCACCCTCACAGGGAGGAATTCCTTTCCAATATCCCACCTAACCCTGCCTTCTGGCAGTGGGAAGCCATTCCTCCTTGTCCTGGCACTGTCAGAACAGGATGTGTTTGAAGCTGCTCCTTGGTGTCTCTGTTGTGTTGCAGCCTACTCCTGAGCACCAACCACGACTGCCAAGCCTTGTGCCTTTATGTTGGGATCCATCTCGTGCTGCCTTGGATGGAAGAAAATCACAGAATCACGGAATGTCCTGAGCTGGAAGGGACCCACAAGGATCAGAGTCCAGCCCCTGGCCCTGCACAGACCCCCCAACAACCCCACCCTGGGCATCCCTGGCAGCGCTGTCCAAACGCTCCTGGAGCTCTGGCAGCCTCGGGGCCGTGCCCATTCCCTGGGGAGCCTGGGCAGTGCCCAGCACCCTCTGGGGGAAGAACCTTTCCTGATCTCCAACCTAAACCCCCCTGGCACAGCTCCAGCCGTTCCAAGGGTCCTGTCCTGCTCACAGAGCAGAGCTCAGAGCTGCCCTTTGGGAGGCTCTGCAGCCGCTGCCGGTGCTACAGCAGAGCCTCCTCCTGCCCTCATTCCTCTGTCCCCACCTGCTGCCTGCTGTAGCTGTGACCTCTGCAGCAGCAGGGACACCTGAACATCCCAGCTGCACCAGCATCCAGCAGGACCACAGGAACCACGGGAGGCTGGGCTCTCCTCTGCCCCATCCCGCTCGGCTTTCCGCTTCCCGCAGGCACCACCAGCAGCTCGAGGGCTCCTTCCTGCCAGGCATGGAGTGAAATCCCCTTCCTGACCCCCGGGGATGCCGGAGGGCAGCTCCTGCCCCCTCTCCCACCCTGAACAGGCAGCTCCCTTCCCGTGTCCCTCCAACTGCTTCCACAGGCATCCAGAGCCCCAACAACTGCCACAGCAGCTGCTCCTCCTGCAAGGCCTACAGGGAACGGCTGAGGGAGCTGGGAAAGGGGCTCAGCCTGGAGAAAAGGAGGCTCAGGGGGGACCTTGTGGCTCTGCACAACTCCCTGACAGGAGGGGGCAGCCGGGGGGGTCGGGCTCTGCTCCCAGGGAACAACAGGACAAGGGGAAACAGCCTCAGGCTGTGCCAGGGTTGGACACCAGGAGGAATTTCTCCATGGAAAGGGTGCCCAGGCCTTGGCAGGGGCTGCCCAGGGAGGTTTGGAGTCCTCATCCCTGGAGGCGTCCAAGGAAGGCCTGGAGGTGGCACTGAGTGCCCCAGGGTGGTGACAAGGTGGGGATCGGGCACAGGGTGGACTCGATGGTCTGGGAGAGCTTTTCCCACCTTAATGATTGTGTGATTCCCCAGGGAATCTCCCTGCCCAGCAGCACAAGCACCACTGAAGTTATGAGCACGAATTCCCAGCAGCCTGGACTGGAAAAGGGTGTGAAAAAGGACAAGTGACAGGGATTCTTCCTTCTAAGGAAAAGCACCTGTGAGGTACCAGCAGGAAGGACAAACTGGGAGGACTCTCCACGGCAGGATTGGAGCAGCTGGACCATTTTAAACGATTACTCAAGGCCACAGTCATCGGCTCCCACGACTCCAGCCGTGTCCCTTCATGGAGCGGTTTCGGGAGCGCTGGAATTAACTCCGGCGCCGGGCACGAGGCTCCCGCTGGGCGCAGCCCCCCGGCTTGGGCAGGAGGGGCGGGCGAGCGGCTCCGCTGCCAGCCTGGCACTGGCCCCTCTCGGGCGTTGAGTTACAGGCTCTATTTTGCTCCCCTGGCTCTGGCCAGGCGTAACCCAATCTCCTGCCCACAATCCCGCTCAGGCTCCTCACCGAGGCCCTGTCAGGAGGTCCTTCTGCCCTCTGATCCTCAACGACCCCGAGGAACTCATTAAAAGCAGAGTTTGCCTGGCGGAGTTTCCTCTCCCTGTGAACACCCCGCAGAGCACCCGCCCACGCTCCCGCTAAAACAGGCACTTTATTTGCAAGCACAGCACACACAAATCCTCGGGGTCTCTCAGCCTGACAGACACGATGCCAATTTCAGCTCCTGAGCCGCTCTTAAAGCAGGGGGGAACTTCAGCTCCACGGGGCCACGCTGGGACTCCCTCCGTTCTGCCCGAGTGAAGGAGCACGTTGCGATCAAGGGGAAAGAAGGCCTTCGGGTGTGCACCCGCAGCCCCTGCGCTGTCCCCAGAGCGCTGCCAGGGTCACTGCCATGCTGGGCACGCACATTTTGGCTCTGCTCGCCGCCCTCCCCCCTCCTGCCTCATCCCCCCCGGCACCGGAGATTTGTGCGGGGCTGGGCCGCGACCCCACTGAGCTGCCGCTGCCGCCCCAGCCCCCGCCGGGCCGACGGGGGGCTCGGACACCGAGGAGCACACGGGGAGCAGGAGGACGGGCAGGGAGCTGCTCCAAGGAGGGACCTGAAAGGGGACTGAAGAACCGGCGAGGAGCGGCGCTGACGGCGGTCCGCAGCCCACCTCGCCAAGCGAGGCCGCGGTCCCTTTAAGAGGCCTGGTAGCGCCGCGGGGCCGCCGCGCTGCCGGACGCGCCCCGCCGCCTCCTCGGGCACTGCCGCGCCGCCCGCCCGCGTCCCCCCGCCGCCCCGGGCCCGCCGCGCCACCCCGCGCCGCCGCCCTCACCCCGCTGTCGGCCGCCTCCTCCCAGCTCTCCGCGACCTCCTCATCTTCCATTTTAATTCCCGTCCGCCGCCGGGCCCGCGCCCCGCGCATGCGCGCGCCGCCCGCCGGCCCGCGCCCGGCAACGCACGCGCACCGCGCGGAAAGGGCGGGAAGCAGCGGCGGGGGGCGCTGCGCCACGGCGCCCCCTGGCGGCCAGGAGGACCGGGCTCAGGGCAGGCGGTGTAACGTTGAACCATTTTACCTTAATTTTTGTGTTTTCCTTAAATTTTGAGGTGTTTTCCCTTAGTTTGGGCGTGTTTTCCCTTTGAGGTATTTTCCCTTAATTTTGGTGTGTTTTCCCCTAACTTTGAGGAGTTTCATCTTCATTTTGGGTGTTTTTTCCCCTTGATTTTGGGGTGTTTTTCCTTGATTTTGGGGTCTTTTTTATGTGTTTTCTGTTTCCCCTTCATTTCTGGGTGTTTTCTCTTAGTTTTAGGGTGTTTTCTCTTAATTTCGAAGCATTTTCCCTTAAGTTTGAGGCGTTTTCCCTTAATTTTGGGTTATTGCACAAATCAGCCCCCAAATTTAGGCCATTTCAGCCACCAATCCAACCTCTGGTCCCTCCTGCAGGCATCCAGGTGTTCATGTGTCCTTCCATCCTCCAATTTGTGCCTCTTCATTTAAGCCCAAGGCTGCTCTTTTGGAGCACGAGGATCAGCTCCAGCTTTCATGAACATAAAAAAATCCTCAAAACCCCACAATTTCTTAAACTTCTCTCATTTATACCTGAGCTATTCACCACACAAACGTTTTCCTTTGAGCTCCAAGCCACACGAAGTCTTTTGGGGTGGGATTTGCATTTCCTTTTCCTCGCTCCAAAATTAACTGCCCGTTCAGCAGCCTAAAAGCCCCCAGTTTTCGCACAGGGAGTCACAGAAACTGCCCTTAGGTCCTGAAATTTTCCCCCAAATTCCCACCCGAGAGCCAGAGTTTGCCGGCAGATGGCGACTGGACCCCTGAAAATATCACAATAAACCTCCAGCTAAAATAAATCCTGATCCCTGTGGTTTGCCCTGAACACCCACCCTGTGTCTCCCTCCCCTCTGCCAAGCCCAAAATTTGGGCAGGGAACCGCCGGACACCCCCACAGGTGGATTTTGGGGGGCTGTTTATCCAAGGTGGAACTGTTGGAGGGGGCTCGGGGGGTGTCCAGTGCTCCGGGGGGCATTAAATCCTTGGATTTCAACTCTTTTGGCAGCTCGGAGGGGCGGGACACGGCGTTTCCCCTCCTTGGGAATGCTGGCCCCGGAGGAGAAGTTGCAGCAGCCTGGGGCTGGCTGTTCCTACCCATCCTCTGGGATTTTTCCAGAAGGCAGCAGGAACCGAGTTTTCAGGCAGCCAGTGCCTGCCATGCTTGGCTCGATCCCACACAGCGTTCCAGCGGCGTTCCCTTGGACGTTTCCCTGCTGTAAAAAAAAACCAAAAACAAAACCAACCCTTCCCAGCCCTGTTTGACCCCGCGCACCCCACAGAACCCGACGGGATCCTTTGGGAATGTGGCATTGATGGGTGTGTGGGTGCTCACCTGGCGGAGGACAAACCCCGCGGCTCCCCCCAGGTTATCCCAGCCCTCCCCAAGGCATCAGGGACGCATCCCATGGCTCCTCCCCGGCCATCCCAGCTCTCCACGAGGCTCCCGGAGCATCCCCTCGGGCACAGTGTGTGCCCGGGATGCCGAGCAGGCTCCTCCATGTGGGATGCGGGTCTGTGGGAGGCAGAGACGGTGGCACTGATTCCCTTTTCCCTGGAGAATAATGTCCCCACACAACTATCCAGCGGGACCTGATGACAAAACACAGCCCCGACAGGGATGTTCCCTCATGGAATGGGCTCCACTCTGTCCTTCCTCACCTCCATGGAAAGAGGGGCACCACAGCGCTCCAGGAACAGGTCACATCCCACCTCCCTGTTGAGCCCTCAGAGGCTCCAGGTCTGTGAGGGATACGCGGGGACATGGTGGGGCTGCAGCAGGCGCTGAGGAGCACCCCTGCGGGCAGGGCGGGTCTCCGTGCCCCAGATGCGCCTCCCGGGGATGCAGATGAGGATGGCAAACCGGGAAGGTGCGGGAAGGGAGCGGGACAGGGAACGGGATCCGCCCTGGCACCTCCGCCTCAGCGCCGACCTCCCCAACATGGCGGCCTCGCCCGCCCGCCTCTCCCAACATGGTGGCAGGACCGTTTCAACATGGCGGCCGGACATCCAAACATGGCGGCGCTCGCGCTGCGCCGCGGAGCGGAGACTTGACCTTCCCATCATGGCGCCACCATAACGTCAGCCCCCCACGTTCCCGCCCCATCGTCACGTGATGCCAGGGGGCGGTCCCGCGCCTGCGCAGTGCGCGGCCGGCGCGGCCGGGGCGGCGGCGGGAGGGCGGGGAGGGAAGATGGCGGCGCCGGTCGGAGCCGTCACCGGGGCGACGCGGCGGTCCCGCCGCCCGCAGCCCTGAGGGCCCGGCCCGGCTCGGCCCGGCCCGGCGGCAGGTGAGAGCGGCCCCGCGGTGCGGCTTCCCCAGGTGGGGCCCTTCCCCAGGGAGAGGGGCGGCGGGACGGGCCCCTCGGGGCGGGACAGGCCTGGTGTGGAGGGGGCCACATTTGAGGGTGGAGGGTCGGGGGAGCCCCTGTCCCAGCCCCTCACAGCGTTTTGGGGGGTCGCTGCGGAGGGCAGAGCCCACGGGGGGTTGTAGCCTCTTCTCGGAGGGGGGAAGCCCCTTCCCAGCTCCGGGGTGCGAGGGGAAGGCGGCCCCGGGGGCTCCCTCAGGGCTGGGAGAAAGCAAAGCCTGCACCCCCCGAAAGCCGTGTTTCCCCTCTGAAAGCCTTGTTTCCTTCCCCAAAAGCCAGGCTTCCCCTCCAGAAACCAATGTTTCTTCCCCAAAATGCCATGTTTCCTCCCTTAAAATCCCATGTTTCCCCCCAAAAAGGACATTTCCCCAAAAACCTTGTGTTTCCCCAAAAAAGCCATATGTTCCCCCTAAAAGTCATGTTTCCCCCAAAAAGCCACGTTTTTCTCCTAAGACCTCTGTTTTCCCCTCTAAAAGCCATGTTTTCCTCAAAATAGCCATGTTTCCCCCCTAAAAGCCATGTTTGCCCCTCAGACTCCATCCTTCCCCCAAAAAAGCCATATACCCCCTCCCCCACCCCCCCCAAAAAACCCGCATTTCCCCCCTAAAAGCCCTGTTTCCCCAAAATTCAGTGCTGGCATCGGGCAGTGCCATGGCACAGGCTGGCAGTGGGGGGAAATACGGCTTTTAGGGGGAGAACATGGCTCTTTGGGAGGAAACAGCTTTGGAGGGGTACACGCATGGCCTTTTTGGGTGGAAATATAGGGGTTTTTTTGGGGGGGAGACATGGCTGGGGGGCGCTGGGGGTGCCCCCAAAACCTCAGCTCGCGTTGGGTACATGTGAAAACAAAGGTGAGGCTCAGCCTCCTCTTGTTCTCCACGTAACTCCGTGTGAATGCGCATCTCCCCTCGATCCGCCTGCCGGGTGTGTGTCCATCCATGGGTTCCGGCCCTGGAACTGCGGTGTTGGAGCAGCCGAGGCGCCCGGCTCGGTGCCCGGGGGCTTTGGGGTGTTGCTCCCCATTGTCTCCGCTGCCGGTCTGCGCTCGGAGCTTTGGGAATGGTTTTATTTGGGCTCGCCTTCTTGTCGCGGCGGGGCTGGGCTGGGCTGAGCAGCCGCTGCAGGGGCTCGGCAGGAGCATTATCTCATCTGCCCGAACCTCCTGGCTTTTCCAGCCGCGTTTTCCAGTCGGGTTTTCCAGTGGGGCAGGGCATTTCTCAGGAGGAGCGGGAGCCGAGCCGGGGTGTCTCGCTGTTAATGACCCGAACTCTGAGGAATGCTCGCAGCAGGAACAAAAGAGGAGTCGGGATGCTTGTCTGCGGAACGGGGATGGCAGATAACCCCGGGATCACCGGGAATGTCGTTTGTGTTCGAATGGCTTTAATTATCCCTGGGAGCCGGCTCGGGTCAGCAGCTGGAGCTCTTCCCCTTGGCTGAAAGGGACGGGAATTACAGCGAGTTCCCGCGGAGGTGCTGCTGACCCAGATCCGCGCCCTGGGTGGGAAGGGGCCGTTTCCCACCTGTCCTTCAGGAGCGGAGCCTCCCGGGCGGGCTCGGGAAGCCCCGGCTCGCGGGCGGTGCTGCCGTGTCCTGACAAAGAGCTTTATATCGCGACATAGGGGCCGCAGCCGGGGCTTGGCCCTTCTGGAGATCAAGTGCCAGAGTGGGAGGTTTCCCCATTCCCACAGCCCTGCGTGTTCCCACCACCATCCCTCCTTTCTTTTCCTTATGCTGATGCCGGAGGAAGGCTGAAAACCGGGATTGTTCCCTGAGGTTGTGTCCCCCTGGGCTTGGTCTTTCCTTGATGTCACAGTTGGGGGAGAAGAGAGCAGAACTCCAGCTATTTCATGGAATCCAGAAGGGTTTGGGTTGGAAGGGGCTTTACAGACCATCCTTTCCACTAGTCCAGGTCTCTCCAAGCCCCATCCAACCTGGACACTTCCTTCCAAGGCAGGATGGTGCCAGTCTTGCACACGGTGTTGTTCCATCGTGCTGGATTCAGTCCTGTTCTCCAGGGCTGTTGTGTCTCCGTGCTCGGGCGGCGGCAGAGCCGCATCCCGCGGTTGTTTTGGCATAGCAGGGATGTTTGTGCGTGTTTTTCCTGCTGTGTTCCCTGGAGTTTTCCCTGACAGGTGACTCCACCCAGGCGGCGTTTCTTTTCCGGGGTGGCAGGTGAAGCTCTTGAATTGGGAAAGGCTTTGGACGGTTTTGTCATTTTCTCTCGTGGATTTTTACAGGCAGCGTGTGCCATTTTAAATTTTAATTTGAGTTTACTTCAGCCTTTATTCCCTGGGACTCCGGTTTTCCCTGCGTTCGAGCCCCTGAAGGAATCTCACCTGCAGGACACGTGTTCCTGCCCTGCCTGGGCTTGGAATGAAGGTGGGGTTGGTTTATTCCCACTGCTGAATGTGTGTGACCTGTGATTTGGGGATTTCAGCCACTGCGTCGGGCATGTTCTGGAGAGGTGTTTGCTCCCAAGGAGAGCCGGGATGTGCTCCTTATCCCGTCCTTAATCCCAGGGAATCTAATGTGTACAGCAATCTTCGCGTTTGCCAGGAGTGACAGCAGCAGCAGGTTTGGAGTGGGAGGACGGGGACGGTCTGGTTGTGCATTCCCAGCACTCGGCTGCTCCGTGAAGTTCTGTTTCCAGGGCTTCCAAGAGGCGTTGGGTTTGGGCACAGCCCGCTTCCATCCCAGCCACTTCCACAGGATGTGAGCGGGGGCTGCTGGAAAAGGCTTCCCACTCTCTGTGTAAACAGAGCTGCGCCTCCGAGGGAAGTGATTTTTCCCTGTGTATTCCGTCAGGGCAGGCTTTGTTGGAAAACATCCATTCAGGCTTTGCCCTGATGGATTCTCCTAAGGCTGGAGGTGGGTAAGCTTCGGGCTTTGACTTTGGAAAGGCAGCATCACCTGGAGATGGCTGCGAGGGCTTGGGAAAGGTGTTGGAGCCAGAGCCAGGCTCAGATTTGGCCCAAACCCTGATAAAAGGTGGAAGGAGGACTCAGGGAAGTGCTGGTGTGCTCCAGGGGTGTTTCTCCAGGTCGGGGCTCCTTCCAGAGCGCGTCCTCCGCCCTGAGTGGCGCTGCCGGCGTCTCTCCAGGCTGTCTCCAGCAGCATCAAGGCTGTGCTGCCAGAAGCAGCCAGCGCAGCTTGTGATGGAGTTGGGAAATCCAGGTCAGAATTCCTTTTGAACTCGCTCACGTCGCCGGATCAAAGCAGAGCAGGGGTGACACGTCCACGTGAAAATCGTGGCTCGTGTGGAGCAACCTGCAGGAATCAGGGCTCTTCCCTTCAGGAATTTGCTGTTTTGGGAGCCGCTCTGGACTGTGTTCTCTCCCCCATTTCTATGGCAATCTTTAAATATTTATCTTTGCTTGCTGAACTCCCACTGCAACATCCGTGACTGAGAATCCTCGTTTCCCCCCATGGATGCAGTTCAGGCACCAGCAATTGGCAATTCCAGCACACTGCATCTCTCCTTGGGTTCCAGACTCCTTTGGAAGCACTTCCCTGGCTCATTTTGTCTTGTGCTTGTGCAAGTTTTGTCATAATTTGGGTTTTTGGAGGCTTAAGGTAAGTTGGCAGAGCTGCTTTTATTTGCGTGGAGCTTCTCGTTCCAGGCCAGGTTGGACGGGGCTTGGAGCAACCTGGATGTGTCCCTGTCCGTGGCAGGGAACGGGATGAGCTTTAAGGTCCTTTCCAACCCAAACCATTCCATGATTTTGACTCCCGTTAGGTTTCAGTGGGCAGAAGATCATCTCTGGTCTGAGGAGTGATTCGGGGTTTTCTGGGTAAAAAGCAGCTCAGAAATGTCAGTATCTCTCTGTGAAGTGAGGGAAGAACTGTCCATCCCCAAACTTCTCATGTCAGGAAATCTGGGACACGGATTAATCATTCCAGCTGGGTTTTCGTCGCTCTGGAGAGCCTGCAGTGATCCAAGTGATTTCTTTGTGCTTTAAAAGAGACTCGTGAACCCTTTGGGTGCCGTTACCCTTGTGCTGAGCTTCCAGGGAAGTGGCTGGCCATGGGAGTCACTGGTTTTTCTTGTCCCCGGTGCCGGGTGCACCTCAGAGCCTTTTGCCACCTGCCCAAAACACCTGGAGAGAGGAGAAAACCAAGTGCAGCTCCCTCTGGAGCAGCATCACTCATCCACTCTGGAATTATTGAGTGCAGTTCCTCCGAGCAGCCACCTTTAATCCATCCTGCTCTTCCCAGAGCTGGTTTTGGGCTGGGTGTTTTCTTTCCCAGTCCCAACAGCAGCTGGGAATTCCTGAAACCTCCCAGATCTTCGGGTTTCTGCGGACACTGACTCGTCATGGCTCGAGAGGGGTAGAAGGGATGCTTTAGCCTGCTCTGAACAGGATTCCTGGATGCTTTGAGATCCCAGGGTTCCATAAGATGTGGTGATCCGGGATTTGCCCGGTTCTCCTGCTCGGAACAGTGCTGGTTAAAGGTGATCATTGGGGTGACAGGATGGTAACAAAGGAACTTCTTGGGGAGCTCATTTTGTCATTAAATGGTAGAGATGAATTTGAAATTAGCATGATTTCCCTGAATTTGTATTTGCTAATTAACATAATATGGATTTACTGCTCTTTTTTTGTCTCTTTCTTAGTATTTAATATTTAAGCCTCCCTAAACAACCAGACTCGAGGCATGGCACAAAGGATGGAAGGATAGCTCCTGCTTTCCTCATCCCCAATATCCAGTGCTTCTGCTTCTCCATGCATTGCTTGTCCCATTAGCTGAGGAATAAGAAAATCCTGTACAAAATAAGAGCAAATGCTCTTATTTATTCCGCTCAAACGAGTGGAAACTGCAGCAAATCCTCCTCCCGCCCACTGGGTGGGTCATACTCATGAAATCTGTTTCAAATGGAATCCCTGGGTTGTATTTTCCTGTCCCGGCTCAATTGTGTTTGGGGTTTGCTGGTGGTTTGTGGGTGCGGTTCCCAGCCCCTCACACCTCTCTATGCCGAGATTCCCTGGGGATTTAGTCCCATTTCTCCCTCCTTCCAAGCAGGGGCTCAGAGGGCTCGCGGAGCAGTCCTTCCAGTTCTGTAATAACAGGGTTGCACTGCCACCACCCTGGGACTGTTCTGCACCTCGTATCCATCCCTTCCCATCTGCTTTACCCCCTCAAAGATTCCAGGCAGTCCTCTGTTGCTCAGTTCCTGCTGTTTGCTGGGAACTCGTTGGGATTTCTCCCCACCAAGGTGCTGGTTTGTGGGAGAAATGTGGAGGGGCAGCTGCAATCTCTGCTCTCTGTGAGCAGGACAGGACCCAGGGAATGGCTGGAGCTGTGCCAGGGGGGTTTAGGTTGGAGATCAGGAAAGGTTCTTCCCCCCCAGAGGGTGCTGGGCACTGCCCAGGCTCCCCAGGGAATGGGCACAGCCCCGAGGCTGCCAGAGCTCCAGGAGCGTTTGGACAGCGCTGCCAGGGATGCCCAGGGTGGGGTTGTTGGGGGGTCTGTGCAGGGCCTGGGGTTGGACTCTGGTCCTTGTGGGTCCCTTCCAGCTCAGGACATTCCGTGGTTCTGTGCAATGCGTTCAGCAGGAGCTGGAGCTCCGGGAGAACAGCTCCCAGCCCCGCTGACAGGGAATCAAAGGGATGCTGTCTGGCTGCAAACCACAGAGCTCACATCACCCCCCTGGGATTCTGAGCAAGGAACTGTGATGCCTCAAAGTCAGTCCCGTCTTAAAGCCAGTATTTCCCTCTTTCCCAGACTCTGGCACTGCCCTTTGCCCGCACCAACATCTCAGCCATGGACCTTTAGGCTCGTAGGTTCTTTTCTCCATCCCCATTGCAGAGCACAGCGAGGGCTCCATAGTCTGAAATTTCCAGAGGCTGGTGGGTGTCTGCCCTCCCTAATTCATGTTTTCTGCTAAAAAAAGCCCAGCCATGAATTCCAGCGCATTTGGAGTTTGCACACTCCAGCACCTCCGTGGGGGTCATGGAAGCGCTTAACGCCGTGTTTGCTTTTCAGGAATATCACCCTTCCCATCACCTTTTTAGGTTTTGGTTAGGGCATCAAAGAATCGTGGAATGGTTTGGGTTGGGAGGGACCTTAAAGGCCATCCAGTCTCACCCCCTGCCATGGGCAGGGACACCTCCCACTGTCCCAGGCTGCTCCAAGCCCCGTCCAGCCTGGCACTGGGCACCGCCAGGGATCCAGGGGCAGCCACAGCTGCTCTGGGCACCCTGTGCCAGGGCCCTTACAGGGAACAATTCCTTCCCAGTATCCGATCTAAACCTCCTCTCTGTGGGAAGCCATTCCCCCTTGTCCTGGCACTCCAGGCTCTGGTAAAAAGTCCCTTCCCATGTTTCTTGTCGGCTCCCTTCAGGTGTCTGTGTCCAGCTGTCTGCACATCCATCTGAACTCTGGAGAGGCAGCAGCACAGCTCAGGGAGCTAGAAACCTCCGCTATCGGAATCCCAGTGCTGGTCAGGGTTTGCTTGACCCCAGCTTCCCATGGCTTTTGTTCTTTTACCTGCAAAATGGGGTTAACTGCTGGAATGTGGAAGGCTGGAATGTGTTTCAGGTTGTGTCTCTGTGGCCAGACCAGGTGTCTGTCTGTCTGTGATGGAAACTCCTTTTGTTCCACCTGAGAGAGGGAAAATAGCTTCCATATGGTTTGGAGTGTGTTTAGCAAACAGATCTGCCTTTAAACTCGCTCCGTGTGATCCAGCCCTGCTCCTGGGCAGTGCTTGGGGTGGTTAATCCTGGCTGGGAGCTTCCATCAAAGGCTCCACCTCGAGAATGGCAGGGATGGGTGCGAAGGTGGCACACAGATGGATTTGGTGTGAGACACAGGCAGTGGGCATCACAAAAGCACTGTTTGGGTGTGTCTGACACGCTCCTCTGTCACAGCCCAGGAGCTGGGATCAGTTCGTGGTGCTCATCCCTGATAATGTCTGTGTGGAGATGGTGTTGGATATCCTGGTGTCCTGCTTGCTAACAGAAACATTGCATCAGCGCTGCTGCCAAGTCAGCAGTGCGCCTGAAAGCTCTGGGTATCGATTCAAATCAAACCTTGGCCACCCAGGCTGCAATAAAACGGGTTTTTTCCAGTATATCCTTCTCTTTTTATGGCTTGAAAGTCAGTAGCCTTGAGCTCATTTTTGCTTCGGGTGAAAGGGCAGGGGACTGTTCATGACTTGTGTATTTTAGTGGAGAGAGGAAGGTCATGGTTGGTGAATCTGGGCTGAAGAACAACTTTGTTTATTTTAAAAACAAAATTGTTACCCCCCCCCCAACTCCTCCTTTGCCAGTGCCAGGGGCTGGACATGAGCCAGGTGTGCTCAGGTGGGCAAGAGGCTGATGGCCCCTGGCCAGTCCCAGCCCAGTGTGGGCACAGGCCCAGGGCAGTGCCTGTCCACTGTGCTGGCCCTGCTGGGGCACCTCCAGTCCTGGGGCAGTGCTGGGACCCTCAGGACAAGAAGGAGACTGAGGGGCTGGAGCATGTCCAGGGCAGGGAACGGAGCTGGGAAGGGGCTGGAGCCCCGGGAGCAGCTGAGGGAGCTGGGAAAGGGGCTCAGGCTGGAGAAGAGGAGGCTCAGGGGGGACCTTGTGGCTCTGCACAACTCCCTGACAGGAGGGGGCAGCCGGGGGGGGTCGGGCTCTGCTCCCGGGGAACAGGGACAGGATGAGAGGAAATGGCCTCAGGCTGGGCCAGGGGAGGCTCAGGCTGGACATCAGGAGGAATTTCCTCATGTAACGGGCTGCCCAGGGAGGTTTGGAGTGCCCATCCCTGGAGGTGTCCAAGGAAGGCCTGGCTGTGGCACTCAGTGCTCTGGGCTGGGGACAAGGTGGGCATTGGGCACAGGTTGGACTCGATGGTCTGGGAGGGCTTTTCCAACCTCGGTGATTCTGTGTGGTCCTTGATGAGGAAAGGGCACTCAGGCGGGGGCACAGGCTGCCCAGGGCAGTGCTGGAGTCACCATCATGGGAAGTGTTCCAAAAACAAGTGGATGTGGCACTTGGGGACGTGATCTAGTGGTGAACCTATCAGTGCTGGGGGAACGATGGACTGGATGATTGTGTAGGGTTTTTCCAGCCTTACCGATTCCATGATTCTGTGATGGATGTGTGAGTGCTGCCGAAGACCACGTCGTGATGGAGAACCAGAGCTTGGAGCGTGAGCACTCACAGCAGGAAAACCCTGACCTTGACCTGGCTGTGCTTGACTTTATTTTCCTGAAACGCCATCCTTCATTCCCTCAGCGAAACCTTAAACCTGAATTTTGCAGCGGTGTTGGACACCGGAATCTTGCCTGGTTGTCCCACCTGAGATTGCCTGGATTACGTGGACAACCCTGCAGTGAGGGTGTGAATGCTGATTGTTCCCAGCTTCTGGAAGTGCGGGTGGTTTCTGAAGGGAGTTGTGTGTCCGTCCCTCGATGGATTTTTGGAAACAAGGCGCACACCGTTTGCTTTCCCTCTCACTAATTCCTGATCCTGCTGCCCCTCTCTGCCTGATTCAACAGGAGCAGCAAGGTCTCAAAGATCCTGCTCTGGGATCCAGTAGGTTCAGATGGGATATTGGGAAGAAATCCTTCCCTGTGAGGGTCGCCCAGAGAAGCTGTGGCTGCCCCTGGATCCCTGGCAGCGTCCAAGGCCAGGTTGGACGGGGCTTGGAGCCACCTGGGGTAGTGGAAGGTGTCCCTGCCCGTGGAACGAGATGAGCTTTAAGGTCCCTCCCAACTCAAACTATTCCAGGATCCTCAGTTCCCCCAAGCTCCATAAGCCTGGAGAGGGGCTGGGAGTGTCCTCAGCAAAGGCGAGAGAGCTCAAAATTCTGCAGACAGAGGAGGAAGAGGTCCGACCCTCCCATCCCGAGCGGTGCAGGGGTAGGAAATGCCATTTTCCTGCTGGCCCAGCTGCCTGTTGGGCTGGAGGAGCTGCAGGGGTGGATGTGCTCCAGGGCTCTCCCGGCCAAGGAAGCTCCGGCACTCGCCTTTCCTGTGGCGCTGCTCGCGGGACACGTGGGCACCGCGGCTTCCGCCGGGGCCAGCGCCTCGCTGGGAGCTGTGCTGGGAGACACCCTCAGCATCCCTCAGTTCTGCTGTGCACAGAACAGATTGTAGCAAAATAATCCCACGGGCACCTAATGCAGCCTGTCAGAAAATGGGGAGTGAAGTCATTCAGTGTGTTTGGGTGTTTTGTTAACAAGCCCTTTCCTAAGATAATTCCACGTTTCTCATTTAATTATTCCGCCCGGGCAGTTGGAACATGGACATGGGCATTGGGCTGGATGGAAATGGAAACCCAGAACCTACAGGAGCCGTGTTTTCAGGCTGATGTCTCACATGAGCAGAAGTGGGCTGGATTTTAGGTCAGCGGCCGTGTTTTCCTCGCGGTTCCGTCATAAATTCCCTTCGTTTGTGCGGATGAACCAGTTTGGGTGACTTTGGGAGGTTTTGGGTGTCTGTAGAACTCGGGGAATGCTGTGACATTCTCACAGGCTGTCCTCCAAAGAATCACCCACAGCTTTCCAAGTGCTTGTCCGGGAGCTCCTGTGCTCTCTTAACGAAGGGAGAGGTGACAGGAATTCCCAGGATCTCCTGGTGTGTGTTCGCTCAGGATTTCTTGCCAGTAAATCATCCTGAGCAGGTTTGGATAAATCCCATCGGGTGTTTTTATCCCGTGAAGTTCATCCTCCCACAGCGGATGTTACACCAGGAGGAGCAGCTGCCCTTTTCCTTGGAAAAACCTCAGTTTTCCAGCCTCAAAGCCTTTTGTTTGCTTGATGAGGGATTATTCCGGGTTTTGGAGCTCACAAGGAGTTCAGTTTGCAAATGAAACAGGATTTGTTTGCTGGGAGAAGTTGAGGTGAGGATAATTGGAATTAAGGGTTTGGCGGGAGCCGGCAGAGGGAGCGTGTGAGCCCGAAATCCTCCTCATTTCCCACAGAATTTAGGGGATTTCAGGAGCACGGGAAGAGGGAACAGCCGATTATTGTACCCGAGCAGCTCCTCTTGTGCTGCCAGGGCTTGGCAAGCCGGGTTTTGGCAGGTTTGAAACAAGTTAAGGTGTTTTGAGGGTAATAATACTGTCCAAAAACCTGGGAATTCTCCAAATCCCAAATACATCCCTAACAAGTGGAGGGCTTGGTGGGTGGTGGAGATTTTGGCTTTTTTCATGGCATTCTGCAGGGATATTTAAGGATCGTCTTTTCTGGTGTGGAAAGGGAAATACAGAACTCACAGGAATTGTGTTTTCAGACTTGTTTTCCACGTGAGCAAAACTGGGCTGGATTTTGGGTCAGCTGAAGTGTTTTCTTCATGGTTCCATTATAAATTCCCTGCATGTTTATTAATATTTGTTAATATTTTATTAAGCTTTGGAGCCATTTCTGAGGTTTTGTAGTAATAATAATAATAATAATAACAATAATAATGATGATTTCCCTACATACACCTCAAGTGTGGTGTCATTAAACTCTGCTGCCTCCCCTTTTCCTGTGAACCCCACACCAAAAACTCCCTCAAACACCAGCTCCCTCATCTGTATTCCAATCGTAAATCCAGAATAAACCCCCACACTTTCATTCTGGTTTTCAGTGCATTAATTTTGTGGGAAAACAGATTCAGCAGGATTTATTGGTAGGTTGCTGTGCTGTTTGTGCAATAAATCCTGCTGTGTAGTGTGACATTGCTGCTTGTTTTTTAGCTGAAAGCTTGGGAAAAAAACGAGCAGAAATCTGGAATAGCAGAGGGTCAGTGCATCACTGGGCTGGGAGGAATCCCTGGGATCTTTACACCTTTTCATTGCAGAAATACCAACCAAAATTCAGCTGCAGCGATGCCGTTCCAGGATGATGGGCAGCAGTAAAAATGATGTAATTTGGAATTTTTTCCCAAAGTCCCTAAACCCCCTGTTCTACCAGGCAAAACCAGCACAGGGAGCTTGTGCTGACAGAGAAATGTTGGAATTTTCAACCTTGCGGATGGAATTTAGGAATCCTTTCTTTTCCTGGGTGACTTGTATGAAAGAAAAACAGTTTCCTGTTGGGAAAGAAAAGGGGGAAAGCTGCTCTTCGAAGAACTTTCAGAGTTGCCTGTTTTGCAGGGATAAGGAGCTTCCATGGTGCTGGTGTTCCCGAGGTCTCGCTCAGCACAGACAGGATATTGCTCATCCCACAGCTTCCCAGAGGCTTTGTTTTCTTTTTTTTGACTAAAATCTGCTTTTTTCCCCCATCGCTGAGCTTGCCCAGCAGTTGGTTTCCAAAAGGACCAGCTCCAGCTGCTGCAGGTTTGGGAGGACTGGGAACATCGTTTTATTTAATGGTGTTTATCCCTACGGACCTCTCACTCCCTGTGCTGCCGCTTTTATAAAATAGTGTGTTTCTCCTCAGAAACAGTGCTGGATTTTCCTCTTTTCACCCCAGAAAAGGCCTCAGGGCTTTTCTTTGAGGGCCAAACCAGGAGCAGGGAAAGCTGCAGGTGAAGAAGTCCTTGATGGCACAGCTGGGGAGACAAACACTGAAATACTGAGAAATGTAGAAAGAATCCTTCTTACACAGATAGGATTTTTTTCAAGGAAAAATGAACCGTTTCTGTCTGATGGAAGAGGATTTTTGTTTGAACTGAGGAAGAGAAGCGCGCTCCTGGAGCCGCTGGCACGCAGAAGAGGCAATTCCAGAGTACGAGGAAGAGTCTGGAGCAGGCTGGAGACAGTCAGTGCCTCCCACCCCTAAATTACCACTGGAGCTCCTGATTGCCAAGTGCAATTAAATCCCTCTCTCCTTCAGCCCTAGCCCTCGCCAGCCAGGGCTGGGTCCTTTCACACACCTGGAATGTTTTGTTCCCGCTGGGAACAGCGCAGCTCCTCCACTTCTTGTGGCCTGTGGAGATGAGCATTCCCCGTGTGTGAAGGGCTCTGACTCAGGACCGGTGCTCAGCCTCTCACTGCCATTCAACAGCTTTCCCCTGGAGGCTTTTTTCCCTTAAAATCCATAAAAAAGGGTGGGAAAAAAGGCAGGTCAGAAACCCTGCGGGTTCAAGCGCTTCTTAAAGCAGCTGGAAGTTGTGGAGAAGAGGAGGCAGCTCGGGATGGGAACCACCAGTGCCACCCACGCCTGGAATTTGGGGTCCATGGGACCGGGAGAGGTGCCTGCAGGTAGGAAAACCTCCTTGCATCAAGAGGGGATTTGCAGGAGCAGGTTTTGAGCAGTGCTCCAACCCGGTGGGGTTATTTTTGCCTGCGTTTTGTATTCCTCAGCTGCTTGTTCCAGATAATTACTTTAGGAATAAATAGCAGGTTCTTAACTAATTTCAGGAGGGGAGAGAGGGAAAATTGAAGTGCTCTGAAAGGAGGAAGAGGATTATGAAATGTTTTGCCAGCTGGCAGAGACGCAGCTTGTAGGAAAGGGCAGGCAAATTCCATCGGCGCCGGCAGAGCTCCGCTCCCAGCGCCCTTCCAGCGTTTCCTTTCAGGTTGTTGGAAGCAGCTGCAATTCCTCCTTGCTCCGGCTCCAGGCTGATTCCTGAACGCCCCAAAACCTTCCCAGTGCTGGAATACAGAGGCATTTCTCTGGGATCAGGAGGGCTCTGGGGTGCAGAATATAAGGGAGTGTTTGGGGGGCTGTGTTGGTGTTTTCAGGGATCTATCCAATCCCGGAGTTAACTGGGCTGCAGCTACTTTGGGATGAGACACAACTGCTTAAATCTCTTTGTTGCAGCTTTTTGAGTGCTCAGAGATTCATTTCAGCCCAGGTACAAAGTGGAGCCCAGCACGGTGCAAGCAAGGGAGCACCTGGAGAGCCAGGATGAGGCAGAAAGCACCTCTTGCATCCCCAGAAAATGCAGGAACGCTCAGTTCTGCTCTCGGAATAACCAGTAAAATCCCAGGTGTGGGATTTTCTCCCATGGATCTGCTGAGTAACTGGCAACAGGAGCTGCTGGGATGCTTTAGCTCATTCTTGCCAACTGCCCGGGTTCTTTTTTGTTTTTCTGTATTGCGGCAGGGTTTTAGGTCAGGGCTTTACTTTGCAATCCGGGGGTGGTTATTCCCAGCCCATCGTTCCAAACAAAATCCACATCCGTGGCAGGTCAAGTTTGGAGGGTTATTTTGACAGCGAGCTGCCTTTTGGGAGCTGAGTTTATTGCTGGCCTTGCTTTCCTTCTGAAAAAGAACACGGCGTTGGTGTGAAAACTCCGAGGATGGGTATTCCTTATGCTCAAACGTTTAGGAAACAAGGATTTAGCAAAGGAGATGCTTTGGAATATTTATAATATTATCAAGTGGCTTGGGAAGGGCAGACAAAACTCAATGGAGCTTCTCCATCCTCAGATCTGCTGTTTGAGGCTCCTCCTGCTGTTTTAAAACCAGCCTTAAAGATGGTTTTTGTTGTTCTGTGCCTGGGATCAGCCTGCCATGTTGGGTTGTTCGTGAGCCCTCTCCAGAGGATCCAAATTGGGATTTACTAGCTGGAAAACCCCTCTTTCTAGTGGGTGTGCATTCCTGCACTTCCCATGACTCCCTCCAGCAGGATTTGGATGTAATTTAAAGGACAAAGGACAAATAAAAGCTGCTGGGATCACACGTGGTCCTGACAACCCCCCAGCCCTGGCATCGCCGTCCGCAGGTCCCACTGTCCCCGGGCCGGAGGCAAAGCCCGCCTGCTCGGGATTCAAACATCCGCCTGCTCGGGATTCTGACATGTTTTAGGGTGTGAAACCACCTCCTGGGGAGCTGCTCCGTGTTCCCAGGCCGTGAGGGAGGGACAGACCCTCCAAGCATCCTGAGGCTGCAGCACAGCCCCATCCCAAGGCTGGAGCACCGGCAGCGCTGGCTCAGGGTGGAATCCGGGACAGGCACTTCCCAGCCATGGATGCCTTTGCTTGGAAAAGGCCCAGCCCTCCATTCTTTCATTATTTTTTTGCACAATTCCACTTTTCCTTTTCCCCCTCCCGTTTTCCATCCCTCAGTCCCTGGGAATTCGTGCCTTTTCTGCTGCGTAAGGCAGGTTCCTGGCAGCAGCAGCAGCGCCTGTGTCACAGCATTTGGGTTCCAGCCTCCCCTGTCACAACACTGACTCCAGCTGGGATTTCTGACACGGGAAACGTGCGCAGCATCTGCTGGGATGCGAGCTCCGCGCCGAGTTCCGCCGTGGTTCCTCCCCGAGATTGACAGCCCTGCAGATATTCCAAAGCTGCTTCATCAGGGAACCTGACAGAAGTGGTGGGGACTGATGCTGTTGCCTGTCATTTTCCTGGGTCTGAACTGGTTGCCATGGAAAGCTTTTCCGCTCCCTGTCTCCACTGCCTGCTATTCCCACGGCTCTGCTGGGATGGGAAAACCCTGGATTTGTACCAACAGCTCAGGTTATTCCCGATAAATAAACCACGTTTGTAAATCAGGTCAATGACCCACGTTGATGTGGTTTAACAGGGTTTGTTTATCAGGGTATTTCTGTATCAGGATATTTCTATATCAGGGTATTTCTATATCCGGATATTTATCCTGCTGAGTAACCCATGTTAAACCATGACATCAATAACCTAAATTCCTTCCAGCGGGATTTTCTGGGATAGTAAGGCTTTGGAAAAAATAATAGTATTCTTACACTGGAGGATGCTGGGGAAAAGCTGTGTCTTGTCTTCCCTCTCGAGGAGCTGGTTTGCTTCCTGGGCTTGCTGCAGGTTGTATTTATCCTATTGGACTGCATGGATCTGCATCCAATAATCCTGGTCAGTCCAGGACCATGGGATGGCTGGGCAGCCTCTGCCTTGTGCACTTGGGAGAAGCTCATGCTGAGCGATGCAAGGGCTGGGAGCTCGCCCTGGTTTGGGTCCTTTCCTCGTGCTAGGAAAGGATAAAAAGGGGATTTCTGGAAAAGAAAGCCCTGTGTCATCCTCGAGAGCTGTTCTGTGGTTTGGGCTGTTGATCCAGGAGCACTCAGGGAGCAGTTGCCTCCCTTGGTCTTTGCTCAGCCGCCTTGGAAGGGGAACCTTGCTGCTCTCCTCAAGACAGGCTGGCTGCTTCCCGGGAAATAGAGTCCAGGGATTTGTCCTGCAGCGACAGGCCTGGATTTAACCTCACAGGGTGCCAGCTGCCCGAATTGGACACAGCCACTCGTTAGGGTGGATTTATTTCATGATGCATTTCTGTCATCGAGGCATCGCCTTACACTGGGATGTTGGGAATAGCTGGAGATACAACCTCTGATATCCCAGCCTTCCATCAGCAGTAAATCCCGGGGGATTGGCTTTCCTCACCTTCTGCCAGCCAGGGCTGTGTGCAGCTATTTCACAAATGAAAGGAGAAGGGGGGTGAAAACGAGGCAGGGAATTTTTCCCCCACAGGGAGTTGTTTGGGGTAAAACAGCCTCGCTGGCAGAACAGGTTCCACAGGGGTGGAGGGACTGAATGTCGCTGTGCTCCTGTCTCACCTTGGGTACGGTTCCACAGGGATCCCTTTCCCCATCCCAGCTGGGCCCCCAGGTGCAGGGCAGAGCGATGTCTCCTCATGCCCAGCGAGGGAGCAGCAGCTCCAGGGGTTTGGCT
The DNA here is from genome assembly GCA_014706295.1 of Lycocorax pyrrhopterus obiensis. NCBI lineage: Eukaryota > Metazoa > Chordata > Aves > Passeriformes > Paradisaeidae > Lycocorax > Lycocorax pyrrhopterus. Next base: position 367,103 of record JACSVZ010000023.1, read on the forward strand.
TTGGCTCTCTGCTTCCGACTGGAGGCAGCAGCAGGGTGGGGAGAGATGGAGTGACCTGGGGAAATGCTGTTCCTAAACCTCCCTCAACTGCTGCAAAACTGCAGAAGCCACGTCCTCCCTCCGCGCGGTGTTTGCTGTGCCGGAGCCCTCTGGTGTGGCACACACCTCTCTGCGCTTCTGGCGCTCCTGATTCTCTCTGTGACCTCCCCGTTGTCCCTTTTCCCAGCGGTGACGTGGAATGCCATGGCCAGCTCCTCGGACAGTGACGATGATGGGTTCATGGCCGTGGATCCAGAGGACGCCGTGGTGGAAGGGACGATGGAGCAGGAGGATGAGCCCCACGCCGAGCTGGAGCCGGAGGAGCCCAGGCACAACAGATCGATGCTGGAGCTCCCAGAAGAGGTTTTGGAGTATATCCTGTCCTTCCTCTCTCCCTACCAGGAGCACAAAACCGCCGCCCTTGTCTGCAAACAGTGGTATCGACTGATCAAAGGTACAAGTGATGGCAGTGCCTTTCTTTAATTGTGGGAACAGGGGTCTGGAGCCCAGCTCTCTTTTACCTTTGCCTCTTGTTTTCCCCTCAAATGAAATCTGACTTGTGTGAAATCCCAGAGAAATCCCTGGGGTCACTGGCTTTGCTCAAGGCAGGGCTGTAGCGGTGCAGAATTGAATCCCTCAGCCTCTCTCAGGGTGGAAAACCCAGACAGGCTGTGGATTCCCATCCCTGGCAGTGTCTACGGCCAGGATGGATGGGGCTTGGAGTGACCTGGGATAGTGGAAGGTTCCACCCATGCCAGGGGTTCAGAGCTGGATGAGCTTTGAGGTCCCTTCCAGCCCAAACTGAAGCACAGCCCAAGGCCCAGGACAGAGCAGCTCCTTTGCTGCCTCTGGATGCTCCCAGTGCAGCACTGGTGACCTTGGATCGCAGCTTCCTCCCCGGAGCCCCTGCCAGTGTCCCATGGCTAACGTGGCTTTAATTGTGCTTCGTTTGCGTCTTGCTCAGTAATTAACATTCCCAAAGCTGGAAACAGCCCCGGCTCTGGTTCTTACGGCTCTGCTGGAGATAAGTGGAATATAAAATCTGCATGAGTAGAGATGTGCATATTCCAGCTTCCTGAAAGACTAGCCCTGAGACACGGATCCTTCCTTTGCCTCCACTCAGCATTCATTCCAGAGCCTCGTGGGGGTATTTTCATGCTGGAGAAGTATGACACAGCAAATAAGGAGGGAGAATTTGGACAAGGATACAGGCAGAACCTTCTGCTTCATTTTATTTTAATTCACGGGGTGGTTTCTGGTACGGTTCTGTTGGGTGCACGCTTTAATCACGAGCTTCGTTTAAAAAACGAGGCGTTTCAGAGGAGAGCACAGTTAAATCCTAGGAAATGGGACACGTTTCTGCACGAGGGGAACGTGTTCCTTCTGGAAAACACGGAGTGGTGGTGTCAGGTGAGGAATGCCCTTGGCTGTTTGTGGGGTCATGGCTCATTTATGGACTTCTCCTCACCTGAAAGCATTGCTCAGATTCCAGGCATTTCCCACTCTCCCCAGAGCTCAGCAGGCTGGAGGTTAAAAAAACACAGCTACCCCAGCAGGGAGCATGGCCCAAAATGACACTTTTTGTGCATAATTTTGGGGCGGCAGCTGCCCACAGCGCTGGGGAAAGGCCTTTTCCGAGTGCTGCAGCCCCGGAGTGGCTGCTTGGCTGTTTCCTGGAGTGGCCTGCAAGGGATGCAGCTGGAAGGGACTAACACCTGGGATTCACCCCAGAGGGATGTGGGAAACACCCCTGGAGTGCAAGGATGAGCAGCCCGAGGCACAGCGTGGCCGTGGGCTGTGTCACCTCTCAGGGGACGAGTGGTGCTGGGCAGCTGGGCCCTTCTGGGGCAATTCCAGCCAAAAAAGGGTCTGTAAGCACCACCTGTGAGCTGTGCCCAGAGAGGTCACTTGAGGTAAACAATTGATTTGCGTTCTCCTGGTTAATTTTTCCTGTTTGCCAGGATACATCTGCTGTGCAGTCCTGGAGCTCACATTCCGTTTCCCGTGTGACTCTCAGGCGTCAGCTCCTTGAGGACCCCAGGCTTTATTTTTTTATTAAAAAAAACCCTTCCTGCTTTATATCCCAGGGTGGGATTTCTTGCTGGGGGTGTTCCTGGCACAGGGCTTGGGGAAGAACTCTTGGCAGGTTGTGGCATCCTCCGTGCAGGTGCCACCAAGTGTAAGCTGAGCTGCTGCTGCTGCCAAGAACCTTCTCCAGAGCCTTTTGTCTCCTCGGGCAGCAGCCTCTGGCCCTTCCCAGCACCCTCACACAGAATTGGTGGCAGCCTTGGAGCATCCCTGCTGATTTTTATCACTGATGTCTCCTCTCCTACTTTTTTCAGATCCCTGGGCGGTAGCTGCATCCACACTCTTAAAAATTGGTTATTGCGCATTATTTGTCCTCTGAGGTCCCTTGAGGGAAGGGACGCTGCTCCTCGGGGTGTGGTGAGGGAACAGCGGGCTGTGGTGCAGCACAGAGGGCTGAACACCAGCTCTCCAAAGCATCCCAGTGCTTCCTTCCTTTCCCAAAGGCTCTGCTTCCCGAGCCGGAGCTGCCGGGGATGGCGTGACCCGGGTCAGTGCTCGTTGCTGATTTCCACACCTGCAGAGTTCCCTCGTCTTTATTCTCTTTAATGCCCAACTTCCCAGGGTGTTTGTGCCCCAGACACGGGTTCTGAGACGCTGCCGTCCCCCTGCAGGCACAGTTTGTTCCTGCTGTCCCGCTTTCACTGACGGTGTCGTTCTCTCCCCAGGTGTGGCCCATCAGTGCTACCACGGCTTCATCAAGGCAGTGCAGGAAGGGAACATCCAGTGGGAGAGCCGCACTTACCCCTACCCCGGCACCCCCATCACCCAGCGCTTCTCCCACAGTGAGTATCCTCTGGGGACCCTGGTGGGAGCCGCCTCCCTCGGGGTCTGGCAGTGCCACACGTGCCCGTCACCGCCGGTGTTCACCCCGCGGCTCTGCCAGCACTTGGCACAAGAGCAGGGATTTGGGAGCTGCTGGTCCTGGTGGGCTCGTTGATCCTAGGAAATGCTGATGGAGTGGAAGTGGGGTGGGACTGGGGCTCCCTGGTTGTGCAGGGGTCTTTCTGCAGCTCCCCTTCTTGGAACTGAGGATGGAAAACTCTCCCAGATCATGGAGTCAACCCTTGACCTGAACGTGTCCCCAGGTGCCACGTCCACATGCCATGGGACACTTCCAGAGACGATGGCTCCAGCACTGCCCTGGGCAGTCTGTGCCAGTGCCTAACCACCCTTTCCATGAAGGAGTTTTCCCAATATCCAACCTGAGCCTCCCCTGGCACAGCTTGAGGCCATTTCCTCTCCTCCTGTCCCTTTTTCCCTGGGAGCAGAGCCCGACCCCCCCCCGGCTGCCCCCTCCTGTCAGGGAGTTGTGCAGAGCCACAAGGTCCCCCCTGAGCCTCCTCTTCTCCAGCCTGAGCCCCTTTCCCAGCTCCCTCAGCCGCTCCTGGTGCTCCAGCCCCTTCCCAGCTCCGTTCCCTGCCCTGGACATGCTCCAGCCCCTCAGTGTCCTTCTTGTCCTGAGGGACCCAAAGCTGCGCCCAGGATCTGGGCCTGAGCTTTGTGTCCCTCCCTCAGCCACTGGACTCGAGTCATTCCCATCAAAGCCGGTGAGTTCTGGGAAGTGCAGCACTCAGGGATGTACACCAGCTGCTTGCACAGATGCTCTACGGCTGTGAGGAAAGTTGGGAATTTTCCAAAGTGCTGGGTTCAGAACCAAGCAGAGCTGCAGGTGGATTTGCTGATGGGAGTGATTCGGTCAACAGCACCACTCAATGTTTGGGTGAATTCTTCCCCTGCTTCCAAGATTCTGGAAGAGAACAGAAAGGGAAAAGAGGAAAAGAGTGCCTTTGAGGGAAAGATATTGAAATAAACCCTGCTCTTTGCAGTGCAGTAGCATTGAGCTGCCTCAGCATCTCCAAAAAAAACACGACAAAAATTCCGTCCTGTGGCTTCAGCGCAGGGTCTGAGCCCTCTGGGAGACAGCTCTTCCAGGGAGCAAACTGCATTTTTCTAAGGGAGAATAAACACGGTGCAAGCCCTGCCGTTCCAAGAGCAGCAGGCATCACATTTTCATCTTCCCAAGTAATAATTTATGAGGCAGCCGCTGCGCTGCCTCCTGCCAAGACAAGTCCGGGAGACGCTGCGGGGAGCTCTGGTGAAGTCATTGTGCTCTTCCGAGATATCCTGAAGGATGAAAAGGCACCACAGTTCACAGCTCACAGTTCACAGCTCGTTTTTAGCAGCCTCGTTAGGGAAGTGCTTATGAACGACTTCGCATTTGCATGTATTTCCCTTCAATTTTAGCAGCGTTTTTGCAACTGTTGAGTGCTCAGGCCAGTTAGAGATTCCCTGGAAAAGGCTCAGAGTTGCCCCAAAGAGCACTGTGTGCTCTTTGCTTTATCCTGCTGCCTGCCGCGGGCTTCCTGGCTCCAGAATGAGTTGTCTGCCTAAATCCACTGCCCTCAGAGCGTGTAATCCGTGTTAGCCTCGCTCGGTGACAGTGCCCCGGCTCTGCCCGGCCCCGGTGGCCACGGCAGCGTTATTAATGCACTTTGTGGGCACAAAGCTAATCTGGATTAACTTGTTTGCTGACTTAAACGGATTGGTTTGTGAGCAGCTGCCCAGATCTGCAGCCTCTGCTTTCCCTGCAGCAGCGTTCCGTGCCTGCGGGCGAGATTCCAGCATTAAAGCGAAGCTGCAAATCATCAATTCCAGAAAATCAAACTGAAACCTCTGAACTGTCACCTAAAATCCCAAGGGATGACGGTGAGCTGAGGTGGAGGAAACAGGAGGTGTGGGGAGGGATGCAGGGAGGACTCACAAAGCCCTTTTTTTGGGATGAGTGATTTGCCCGTTTTTGTGGGAAGACGTCACCGCCCAGGCACGAGTCACTGCTGCCATCACAGCCCTGTCTGGGGCTCGCTCTCTCTTCCAAGAATTATTAGAACTATCCCAGAAGTGCTCACAGGGAGCACAAACAGACAAGGAGAGGGGAATTTTAAGCAGTTGGAGGTCAACCTGTCTGCTCTCAGTCCTGAAGGGAGGAATGGCAAAAGTGCTGGATAAGGAATAACAAATGGAAGGTGCTGCCGCGGGGAGGGAGCGCTTGGCAGGGATCACACAGCTCAGAACGAACCACGGACGAGCTGTCGCTTTTCCAGAGGATTTGACTGAAGCTGCAGAACCGCAGGGCATGAAATATCCATAATGCTGGGTGTTCAGGGGCAGAAACCCTCTGTATTTGGGGTTCTCTGGGTGATGTTTGCAGGAGTCACCGAGTTCTTTTATGCATGAACCTGCGAGGTCATAGCAGGGCGATGACTCACGGGGTGAAATCACTGCCCGCAGTCGGAAAACGGAAAACGATGTCAGGAGGAGGCTCAGGAATGCAGAAACGGAAAAGCAGCAAAGGAATGCTGACCGTTGTGCCAGGGATATTGATCCTTTTGCTGGAGGAGTGACTAATTTTAAGCACTGAATTTATTGTTTTTGTTTCCACGGAGCCTGGGGTTGGTGGCACCACCGGGATGAGTAATGACAGCGATCTGCGGGTTTGACAAACGCGAGGGAGCGGTGAAAGCTGGAATGTTTGTTTTACAGGCTGGGCTGCTCCTGGAGCAGAGCTGCAGCTCCTCCCAGCACCCAGCCTTGCTCAATATCCCCGGGATTTTGGCTGCAGCCAGGCCCTGCACTGCAAGGAGCAGGACAACGGCATTTTAGGGAATAAGGAGATAGAGGTGTAGATGGATATAGAGGGAGGTGGGAAAGCTGGGGGTGTTCACCTGGAGAAGAGAAGGCTCCATGCAGACCTCAGAGCCCCTTCCAGGGCCTAAAGGGGCTCCAGGAGAGCTGGAGAGGGACTGAGGACAAGGACTGGAGGGACGGGACACAGGGAATGGCTTCCCACTGCCAGAGGGCAGGGATGGATGGGATATTGGGAAGGAATTGTTCCCTGTGAGGATGGGCAGGCCCTGGCACAGGGTGCCCAGAGAAGCTGTGGCTGCCCCTGGATCCCTGGAAGCATCCAAGGCGAGGTTGGAGCACCCTGGGACAGTGGAAGGTGTCCCTGCCCGTGCTTTCAGATGGGCACTGAGGTCCCTTGCAGCCCAGCCCATTCCTGAGGGATGTTCCCCTGGGGAAGTGCAGGGCTGGCCGTGTTTCCCGTGCCAGCAGCAGCTCCGGGCACTTCCATCTCCAGCCCCTCCTCCCCGGCGCCACCCTCCCAAGGGATCCCTCCAAATCCCAGCCCCACCCTGGGAAGCGGTGCCAGCAGCTCAAGGTGCAGCTTGGCAGCTCCTGCTGGGAACGCCAGCACCGAGGGCTGTCACCCTCCAACCCAAGGACCCTGTGGGGATGGGATTTACAGCCCAGCTGGCTCCTTCCCATCTCCCCAGTGAGCAACCCTTGAGCTTGGATGGGTTAATTTATCTCATGTTCTCCGAGTCTCAGAAGTCAATGTCCTTGGATTGTGGTGAAGGGAATGTGCTCTCCATTCGGTTTTCCCTTCCCAGTCACCTTTGCTTTGGTTGTCGGCTGCTCCGGGTGAGAATCTCCAGTGATTGCTTGCTCAGGACAGGGGGAGTCAGGGATGTGGTGAGAGCCAGCTGCCTCTGCTCTCTTGGAGCATCAGTGTCTTCTGACATCACAATCATTGATTCACTTCCAAAGATACGCCACTTCTGCAGTACTGAAACTCTGGGGGTCACTGAATTTTGCTGGGGCATAAAAAAAACCCAGCTAAATCTATTCAGTGTTTTCCATACAAAAAAATCCCTAAAACCATCAGGGACATGCACAATTTCTCCCTGATTTACTCCACACCTGGTATAAACTATAAATAAACATATTGTGGAATCACAGAATATCCAGAGCTGGATCCACAAGGATCATCAAAGTCCAGCTCCCAGCCTTGCACAGAACAGCCCCGACAATCCCACTGTGAAATTCCTATAGCCTGGAATAAACTGCAGCTTTCATTGGGCTTTGTTTTTCCTGTTTTTCCCTATATTTTTTTTCCCCCTGAAGCTGCTCTGCCTTCCTGGTCTACAGCAGCTTAAAATGACTCTAAAAAGAAATAGGAAAGCACAGTTTCAATGATTTTGCTGTGGGCTTATTCCACATGGAATTTGACAGGAAACCCAGAATTCTGCCCATCCTCCGAGGCAGATAAGCTGAGCTTATCTTGAAGTTCCTTCTTGTCAGAGGTACCTGGATGCTGCAGACACTCCTTGCCGAAGGCAGACACTTCCATGGATTTTGTTTTGCTGCAGAGCTTGTTTTGGGGCCAAAAGCTCTTGATTTCCCTGGGTATCTTTGAGGGGTTGTCACACGTGGTGTTCCCTCCCTGTTCCCCATCCTGCTGCCTGATCCTTTCCCACAGGGAGCAGAGGGAAGAGAAATCCTGGGTTTTAGTGAAGATCCTGGGTTTTAGTGGGGCTTTTTAAGGTGAGATGGGGTGAAATCTTGAAAAGAGAACGAATCCCCGGCCCTGGGTGCACAGAGCAGGGTCTGTGAACTGCATGAGCCAGCTCAGGGAAGGTCAGTGGGCTGAGCGCCTTAATCACAGCTAAACTAATTAATTACAGGCTTCTAAGGCAGTTTTCTCTGCCCTTTGAGGAGCAGCTCTGCTTGAGGGGATAATCCTCTTGGGAAGGTTCTTGCTGGAGCTTCACCCTGCTCAGGGATACCCCGTGGTTCCAGGGAGCCGGGGCAGCCTGGCTACTTTTTTCCAGGGAGGAAAGGGCCTGATCTTGGTGTGTCTCCCTGAGGCACAGGGCAGTGACAGAGCTGTGTCCCCCAGGCTCAGGGCAGTGACAGAGCTGTGTCCTCCCAAAGCAGGGCAGTGACAGAGCTGTGTCCCCTGAAGCACAGGTCAGTGACAGAGCTGTGTCCCCCAGGCTCAGGGCAGTGACAGAGCTGTGTCCCCCCAGGCTCAGGGCAGTGACAGAGCTGCATCCCCCCAGGCTCAGGGCAGTGACAGAGCTGTGTCTCCCCAAAGCAGAGCAGTGACAGAGCTGCGTCCCCCCAGGCTCAGGGCAGTGACAGAGCTGTGTCCCCCAGGCTCAGGGCAGTGACAGAGCTGTGTCTCCCCAAAGCAGAGCAGTGACAGAGCTGTGTCCCCCAGGCTCAGGGCAGTGACAGAGCTGCATCCCCCCAGGCTCAGGGCAGTGACAGAGCTGTGTCCCCCAGGCTCAGGGCAGTGACAGAGCTGTGTCTCCCCAAAGCAGAGCAGTGACAGAGCTGTGTCCCCCCAGGCTCAGGGCAGTGACAGAGCTGTGTCCCCCAGGCTCAGGGCAGTGACAGAGCTGTGTTGCTGTTCCAGGTGCGTGCTACTACGACGCCAACCAGTCCATGTACGTGTTCGGGGGCTGCACCCAGAGCAGCTGCAACGCCGCCTTCAACGACCTCTGGAGACTCGACCTCAACAGCAAGGAGTGGATCCGGCCCCTGGCCTCAGGTGAGCCCTGGCAGCTGCCCCCACCCCTCACCCCTCATCGCTCATCCCCACGGCTGCCTGCCCGCGTTCGGTGTTCCCGTGCATGTCTGAGCGTTATCCCACCGGGGTTCGGGATGTATCCCGGAGGAATGCGGGGTTTGTGGCATTCTCCGTGTCCTCAGCACCGCCTTGGGGGGGTTTTCTCGGGAGCAGCTGCTCCCTGCTGGTTCCTGCCAGGCAGGGTGAGGGACACTTCCCTGCAGCCACCAGAGCCTGTGTTGATAAGGTGGAGAAAATCAGGATTGTTCAGCCTGGAGCAGGCTGAGAGAGTTGGGATTGTTCAGTCTGGGGAAGGCTGAGTTGGGATTGTTCATGCTGGAGAACGCAGAGAAAGATGTGATGGTTGTTCAGCCTGGAGAGGAGAAGGATCCAGGGAGAGCTCAGAGCCCCTTGCAGGGCCTAAAGGGGCTCCAGGAGAGCTGGAGAAGGACTGGGGACAAGGGCTGGAGGGACAGGACACAGGGAATGGCTTCCCACTGCCAGAGGGCAGGGCTGGATGGGATATTGGGAAGGAACTGTTCCCTGTGAGGGTGGGGAGGCCCTGGCACAGGGTGCCCAGAGCAGCTGTGGCTGCCCCTGGATCCCTGGAAGTGTCCAAGGCCAGGTTGGAGCAGCCTGGGACAGTGGAAGGTGTCCCTGCGCATGGCAGGGGTGGGACTGGGCGGTGTTTAAGGCCCCATTCCGTGATTCCGTGGTGAGAGTCATTGTCCCAAAGCTGAGATTTTCTCTGCTCGTTCCAGTGGCTCCCACTCCAGGTATTTTTGGGAGTGGAGCAGACAAGCCCGTGCAGGTGGGAGAGCGTGGGAAAGCAGGTTCGTTCCTGCTGTCCAGGCACCCTCAGCCGGGCAGGAAAACACCACAAATTATTTCCCACAGTGGTTTTTGTGCTGGAAATGTCACCCACGACAGTTTGGGTTTTTCCTTTTACTTTCTGAATTCCACTAAAATAACTTTGAGGAAAGCAGAAGAATTGGGGGAAGCTCTTGGGGCGGGGGGGGAAATTGGTGTTAAAGCAGCTGTTTTGGCAGAAGGAGGAAGGAGAAAAGGAGCTCAGCAGTCCTTGTTGGGCACAGAATTCCCTGTCATGTGCTCCAAGTATTGCGGACTGCTCAGATACTGTTTAAAGTATTTTCTTGTCTGGCACTTTGAAGTCCTCCAAAATCCAGATGTTTCTGCGTGCTGGTGTCACCTGGGAATTTCCAGCTGTGAACACCTCACTTGGTGCTTGGGTATCCATCCACACTTCCCTTCGTGTTCTGTTTGTGTCACACAGCCCCTGAGGGATTCCCACAGGGGGGAATTAAGGAGTTGTGGATTTAAACAGAGGGGAAAGAGAACCCCCCCCTTCCAAACCGGCTCCTGCCGTCCCTCCTTCCCTGCCCGAGCGCTCTCCCTGTGCTCGGGGCTGGAGAGGAGCAGCACAAACAGGATACTGGGCTCTCCAGACCTCTGCTCCGCCCCAGGCCATCGATTCCTGCAGCCCAGGGAGCTCTTCCGCCGCGCTGAATGCGGGGCACGACTCGGAGCCGGCCGTGCTGCGGCGCCGGTGTCCGGCCGAGCCGCGTTCCCGCTGCCCCGCTGACACACAGCGCTCCCCGAGAACGAGTCCTGTGGGAATGCGTGTCGGGGTGAGGTCCCACGGGAAGATCCCCCGAGGAGATATTCCTGCATGCTGTCATGAGCGAGATGGGATCGCAACTGAAACTGGAGGCAGGGAACAGGGAGCGCTCTCGCTCCTGGTTTTCCGAAGGGATGAGTCACCCCGCGGTGGGATCCGACACAGCTCCTGCTTTTCCTTTGGGTGCCCTGAACCAGAGGGTTGGCACCGGCTGCCTGGGAAAGAAGAGTGGCTGGAGGGGGCAAAAGCGGAGAGCTTTGAAATGCTGGGATGTAAATAAGGCAGGAGGGTGTTTTTTAAAAAAAAACAACTGAAGCGTTGACATTGATTGATTACCACTCGTTGTGAGTGCGGGCTAATTGCTGTGGAGGAGTTCCCACACCTGCCCCACAGACTCCAGAGCTCTGGAATAAGACCCTGGCTCTTTCCCAAGGCCGGGTCTTGCTCGGAGAGGTTCCCTCACACTCCATGTGTGCCCTCGTTAAGCATTGTCTCTAATGAGCCCTGGGCAGAGAATGGGAGCACAATGTCTTGGACACAACTTCATCCCTTTCTGAGCGGCTTTTCCAGGAGAAAACACCGTTTTGTTGTTGTTGTTGTTGTTGTTTGTTCCTGCCTGTTTTCATCCGGGTTTTCTGGCTCCCAGGCACGAGATGACATCAGAGCTGGATAATTCCCCTCCAGCCCGAGCTGCTTCATCTCGGAGTAAATATTTAGCCTTCAAAGAAATAATTGGCTTGGGTTTCTTTCGTCTCAGAGACGGAGGAGGGAGATAATTACTTCAAAAAACCCTAATTTTTGAGGTTTCAAAGTATTTTTTTGCTTAGATCTGAAACAATGGCTTTGGTGTGTGACTGATGAGGCTGGAGCAGCACGAGAGAGTTGGTGCCTGGCTCTCGTGGAGAGCTTCTGGTGGGGTTTGCAGCTCTGGAAAGGAGGGTGGCAGGCAGCAGGATCTCTGTTTTAGGAAGGTGCCTCCCAGCTCTTCTCCCCTGAGCTCTCCTGGCAATTGTGGAGCTGCTCCCTCCCCTTCCAGCCCACTCAGGACCTGCTGGAGCAGGAGCGGGATGATTTCCAGTGCTGTCCAAGGGGAGGTGGTCCCTGGGAGCCTTTTCCATGGGCTGGGGATGCTTTCCTCGCCCTTGCTTGCACAGTTAACCTGGGCAGCTGCTGGAATTTGAGCCCATCTCTGCACAGGGGATCCTGGTGTGGAGGACTGGGGCTGGTTTATGCTGCAGTCTGTTTATCCAGCTGGAGGCCAGGGTGAGGCCTCACTGCTGTGAGTCCAGCTGGAGCACGCTGGTTTCAGTGGTGATAGTCCCTGGTGCTCCCCAAAAATGGGCTGAACAGCCAGGAAAGAAACCAAACCCCACTGGAAACAGAGAGTCCCAGGACTTTCAGTACCTGGAGGGGCTCCAAGAATGCTGGAGATGGACTTTGGACAAGGGCCTGGAATGCCAGAGGGCAGGGTCAGATGGGATTTTGGGAAGGAATTGTTCCCTGTGAGGATGGGGAGGCCCTGGCACAGGGTGCCCAGAGCAGCTGTGGCTGCCCCTGGATCCCTGGCAGTGTCCAAGGCCAGGTTGGACGGGGCTTGGAGCAGCCTGGGACAGTGGAAGGTGTCCCTGCCCATGGCAGGGGTGGGACTGGATGAGCTTTAAGGGCCCTTCCATCCCAAACCATTCCAGGATTCCGTGATTCAGTGCAATGGGAGCTGCAGGGGTTTGTGGTGAGGCCTTTGCTGATGCCTGGATGTGGCTGAGCCGGGATTCATCCCCAGATCCACGGCCCTGCTGGCAGGGAAGGTTTGTCCTGTTTCCGTGCAGTCTGTGAAACACTCCTGGTGAGATCCCATCCATCCCTGTGCAGGGGAAGCTGCTGGAAGGCTCTGGGAGAAGCCCCAGGCCCTGTTCCACCATCTGAGCCTCCTGTCTGTGTCCCCCTGCAGGGATCATCCAGGCGGAATCGGGAGCGTGTCCGTCCCCAGGCAGTCTCTGGCTGTTCTCTCTGCAGGCTCTGTCCCTGCCTGGATTTGTTGGTTCCAGTTCCCCAGAGTCCTGCACCCAGCCTCTCTCAGCCAGAACCACACCAGGAAATGCCTTTTTGAATTAGAGAGACAAAGGCCAGGAGCTTTGCTCTCCCAGGGGCTCATGGCACAGAGGTGAAAAACTTTTCCCTTTAAAACTGAGCCTGTTGTGCTTATGAAGTCAGGAATGGTGCTGGAAAGACCAGGGAGAGGAATTCCCGCAGAAGTCCTGCAGGATCTGCACATCCTGCTCTTGTGTCTGTGTTGTCCTTTGCTCCCCCCTGCCCTGCAGCTGCCTGGGCAGGCAGGAGGGCAGGAGGAGCCCCGTCCCTCCCGTGTCCCGGTGTGTTTCCCCCTGCCAGGCCGGGATATCCCTCTCTGACCTCAGAGGAGTTCAGGAGCCCCGGGGCTCCGCTTTTCCTGCTGCTGGGAGGAGACTCCTGGTGCTGCTGCCCGGGGCCACCCTTTCCCCGGCAGGGACACCTCCCCAGGGCCTCTCTCCTGGCCTTTTCTCTCCCTGCAGTCACGCTGGGGAGATGGGAAAGCTTCTCATCTTCCTCAGGATTTTGGGATCAGGCTTGGAGGCAAAAGTCCTTGGTGCGATGCTTTGCTCCTTTCTGTCCCCGCGGTGTCAGGACGTGACTGTTCCTCCCTCCTGCTCCCGCCTGGGAATGAGCAGAGCCCGCCAGCCTGAGGTTTGTACCCAAACCTCCTGGGTGGCCTCAGCACGGCGCACCAAATCCCCTCTGCCAGGGTTCCTCTTGGCTCAGCTCCTCCCCAGCCCCCTCCTGCTGTGAGTGGGCGCTGCCGCAGTTGCGGGATCCTGTTTCCCTTCGGGAGCTGAGGGGAAGGTGCCTTTGATGGTGTTGTGTCAACAGAAGCAACAGCCCGAAGGAGGCAGGAGAGGCTCGGGAGAGACTCCTGGTGTCAGATGTGGTGCTGCTGGAGAAACCTCCCCGTCGCTCGTGGAGCAGAGAGGTTTGGCCTCGACAGAGCTGTGCAAAAACCTTGCCCCAAGCTAAAAAGCCCAGCCTTGTTCTCATCTGCCCCTTCTAGAAAAGAGTGGTGAGTTTTCAAAACAATTTTCCAAACAGTCGGTGGAGTTTCATGGTGCCGGTCCCGCTCTGGAGTGAATTCCTTGGCTGGGATCTCCTCAGCTCTGGGAGCTCTGTGGAGCTGAAGGAGACCCAGGGAGGGACTGAGTGGGCTTCCCGAGGAGGGGAGATGGTGCTGGATCTCACTGGATCCCACAGGATCCCACAGGATCCAGCCCTCCACGGCCACAGAGCGGCACCGGCACTCAGGGAGTGAATCCCACTGGGACAGGAGCAGGGCTGTCCAAGGGCTCGGTGGGAATCTGAGGAGTAAACAGAGGTGTGGGAATAGTGGGAAGCTCCTCATGTGTGGATTTAAACCCTCTGTGACTGAAGGTTGTGCAGCTTGTTCAGTTCATGGTTGTGTTTTGCATCAGCTCTGTCCAGTCCTGGGACCCTCAACTTGGAGGGACACTGAGGGGCTGGAGCGTGTCCAGGGCAGGGAACGGAGCTGGGAAGGAGCCCCAGGAAAAGCTGAGGGAGCTGGGAAAGGGGCTCAGCCTGGAGAAAAGGAGGCTCAGGGGGGACCTTGTGGCTCTGCACAACTCCCTGACAGGAGGGGGCAGCTGGGGGGGTCGGGCTCTGCTCCCAGGGAACAGGGACAGGAGGAGAGGGAACGGCCTCAGGCTGGGCCAGGGGATGCTCAGGGTGGACAGCAGCAGAAATTTCTTCATGTAACGGGCTGCCCAGGGAGGTTTGGAGTGCCCATCCCTGGAGGTGTCCAAGGAAGGCCTGGCCATGGCACTCAGTGCTCTGGGCTGGGGACAAGGTGGGGATCAGGCACAGGGTGGACTCTGGGATCCTGGAGGGCTTTTCCAACCTCAGGGATTCTGGGATTCTTTTTCCTGAAGAGCAGTCACTGAGACGCTCTGCCCTGACCCCAGACTGCAGCTCTGTTCCCCTTGCAGCCACTTCCCTCACAGGGATCCTGGGCACAGCCTTGCTTTGGGCATTAAAACCCCCCCCCCAAAATCCTGACCCGACCAAAATTCTGGCTGTAGAATTCCCTTGGTGTCCCCCTGTGCCTCTGTCCTCGCCGTGGTGCCCAACAGCCCCGTGACTGAAGGCAAACCTCAGTTTTATTAAAAACTCAGGATCACCTTGAGCCCACCGAGGCCGTGTGGTCGCTGTTGGCCTCCCGGGAACCCAGAGGAGCCAAAAGCTGATTCCTGGCACGGAAGAACGTCTCTAATTATGACTGAGTGCCTGAGCCTCCGAAGTGGAGCAGGTTAATGGGATAGATGGAAATCCCTTGTGCTGTGAGCGGTGAGCCTGGAAGAGAGGAAAGCTTTTTCCAGCTCTTTTCCTGATCTGGGTAGTTTTTTCCTCGTTGCCCTTTGAGTTTGGTGGCAGCAGGGTCTGTTCCTGCCTCTGCAGAGGTGAAACATTCCACATTACCCTCAAAAAATCTGTGGCTTTCCCACCGCCGTACAAAGGCTCTTTGAGTCCTCCAGCTCAGAGTGACTTGACCCCGTTGGGAGCTCAGCTTTGATCCTGTGAGTCCCCTGCCTGGAGCTTCCTGATCCTGCAGCTGATTTCTTCCTTATCACACACCCACCTTCCTCCTTATCACACACCTAAATTCTTCCTTACCCACCTTTCATTTCTTCCTTACCCATCCCTCATTTCTGCCCTTCTGGAACAAAACCAGGACTTTTCAGGCTTTGTCCCATGCCACCCTCTGGGACAGAGGCTGTCCCAGCATGGGTTGCTTGGAGTTGCTTTCTCTAGTTTCAATATATTGATTTTTGATGAATTTATTGATTCCTCCTTTTTTGGGCTCCCAGCTTTACAAGGAGGTGAGTGACCACTCCTGCCAAGCCTTTGTCAGACAAACTCTCTAGCAATATCCCTGGATACAGAGTTTGGACTCATTGCTGCCTTTGCAGAGGGTGGATTGGCAGCTCCGAGGTGGGAGCAGGGCTGTTCCCAGCCCCTGGATCCATCTGAGCGAGGCAGCCTCGGCATTCATTTGTTCCTCCCTTTGCCTGGGTGGTTTTGCAGAACATCTCTAATGGAATTTGTGGTCTTCAATATGAAATATCTCAAGGGCAAGAGATGAAAAATCAACCCAAATCGAGTGAAGGCTTTTTTTTTTTTTTTTTTTTGCGTCAGCTGCCGCCTGGTTGGGAAGGCACTGCTGGTCTCCAGGAGATTAATCCATGGGTTCAGGTTTACAGCACACACCTCCCCTCCCTTTGGTTTGCCAGGCTCTGTCCTTCTCCAGCTCCTTCCTGGCCGTGTTTAACCTCGGGAAGCTCTTTGTTGTGTGGATCCAAACCACATTCCATTGGCATCCTTGGACGGCCACCCTGCCGTGCCTGACCCTGGCACGGATCAGTCCAGGGACACACAGGCACAGAACCCACGTGCAAATCGAGCAAATCTGCCAGTTACAGGGATTTATCCTGCAAGTGCCTTCACTGAACCAGGCAGGAAAAGCCAAAAGATCCCTCTCTTCTTCCCGGAGCTCTGTGTGCCTCCTGGAGACTTCCTGCCTGGGAATCTGCTCCCTGCAGATAAAGGCACCTGCCTGGAGAGCCTGCTGGGGTGAAGGGCTTTACTGCTGATGTGTGGACTGGTCAGTGGGGTGGGAAACGGGTGTGGATCACTACTACTGGGGGAAAGCATTCCTGTGCCTCCCATTCCTGAATCTCACAGCTTAAACGGCCTCGCTTCCCACATTCCTCCCTCCCCCTGACCCTACCTGGCTGTATCCTGCCCCTCCCTCCAGCTGGCAGCAGCTTATCCTTATCAATGCTGTGTTCCCACAGCTTTTCCAGGGGCTCCCGATATCCGACAAGGTCACAGAGTCATGGAGTGACTTCTTTCCACTGGAGCTGGAGGGTGGGGGGCAGAGTCAGTTCAGCAATTAGAGTAAGGTGTGCCTGGTCCTCGGGATGCGCTGCCTCCCAGGAATGCAGTGCCGGAGGCAGCCAGGAATGGCTTTGAAGAAGCCATGGATTACCTGCCCAGGGAGGTGGGAATGTGCCCAGGACCTCGGGCTGCCTCAAGCTGGCAAAGGAGTTTTAGCCCAGCAGGCCAAAGCACTTCCCCTCTCCTATTCTCTGCTCTCCGTGCCCCATGGGCAAAACGTGGGGGAAAAGCATTCCCTGCTGTGGGAAATGGGCTCCTCGGAGCAGGGGCTCGGCTGCCTCAGTCAGCAGGGCAGGAAGGCAGCGCCCGGCTGTAACACTCCCACGGGGAATGATCCCTGACCCTTCGGATGCCCTCCTGTCCTGCCTCATGACATGGTAGGAGTCATGTGGGAAGGGAGTACAGAGGGAAAAGCTGAGGAGGCGGGAGAGGAGCGGCTGGAAGGGAAGTGGGTGTTTCAGTGGTGATCTGGCCTCCCTCTTCCCTCAGTTCCTCTGGCTTCCCTCTTCCCTCAGTACAGGTTTGGGGACTCGCCTTGTTCTACTGGCAGGGACACCTTCCAGTGTCCCAGGGTGCTCCAAGCCCTGTCCAGCCTGGCCTCGGACACTTCCAGAGTTGAGTAGAAATCCCTCCTAGTAGTACCAGTAGGTACCGGTAGTAGTAGTAGTAGTAGTAGTAGTAGTACCTGGTACTCCCTCCTCCACCTTGGAGAACAGTTTGCATTTCAGTGATCCCAAAGTGCAGCTCTGTCATCCCTTTAACCCAGGCAGAAGTTAGGATGCATTTTCCAAGAGGGTTTTTTTTTCTATCAGGATTTTTTTCCCCTTTTTCCTGACGTTTGCTTTCCCAGCCCTGCGGACGATTTAATTTCTCACTTGTCCGAGTTTGGTTGGAGCCGAGGAATTTGCGAACTGTGGCTCAGACAAAGCATCTCCAATTTATTTCCTTTTCAGGAAAAAGGCTCAAAACCCCGGAGCCATGCACGGGGTTGTTGACACTGGTGGTGTCTCACATCTCATGAATGCGTTGCACCCCAGAGGGAGCTGATCCCTCCTTCCCGAGGCGTGGGAGGCACCCAGGGGTGATGGTTTCCCTGGATGCAAACTCCCTGCTCGTTTCATATCCAATTATTCTGTTTTCCTGGGTCTCTGACAGCACCCTCCCTCCTGGGCAGGTACCTCCCTGTCCATTGTGGGCTCAGCGGGATAAAACCCCGCTATCCCTTGGCTACGCTGTCAGCTGGGAAGGACAGGACAGGTCCTGCTTTTCCTTCGGAAAGGTCCTGCTGGGAGTTTTGGGCAGGCTGTGCTGACATCTATCGGCAAGAGCTCCTTCCAAGACAGCCCAGCCTTTGCCTTGAGGACTCAATCCAGCAGGATTGCGTGTGTAATACTCGGGATTGAGCAGGCACCATTCCCTGGGCAGTGTAATCCATACCCAGCACGATGTGCCTTCCAAGCCTCTCCAAATCCTGGCGCTCCATAGCCCGATTTTAATCTTTTCCCAAAGCATCTGCTGTAAAACTCTCGGAGAACGAGGCAGGCATGCGGAATGACGGCACGCTGGCTCGTGCTTGTCTGCAGTCCAAAGGTGGATTTGGATTCCTGACGTGAAATATTCAGGGAGTTTGGCATTCAGGGCTGGAATTACCAGAATGAGGGAGAAAAGCGCTTCCCTGGCGAGGAGGGAGCGAAGTTCAGGAACCGATGCATTGAAAATGGGAATAAAGGGGGAGACAGCGAGGGAGGGGAGTGCGAAGAGCTGGGCTGAACATCCCTTCCTGCACTGGGAATTTCAGCGGGAAGATGTTGGGGTTTCAGTAAATAACTGCTGTCCTTGCAGCAAATATTGGAAGGAGCAAAGCCCTGGCTGTTCCCAGGCTTTTTCCACTTCCTCCCTCTGACTGCATCCAGAAGTTGTTGTGGATTCCCCATCCCTGGAAATGTCCAAGGCCAGGCTGGACAGGGCTTGGAGCACCCTGGGATAGTGGAAGGTGTCCCTGCCCATGGCAGGGGATGGAATGGGATGAGCTTTAAGGTCCCTTCCATCCCAAACCATTCTGGGATTCTCTGGCTGTGCCCACAGGGTGCTCTTTAGAGGATAGTTGAGGTTTGGAGCCCCGTGGTAGCTGTAGCCTCAACGAATTACACAGCAGCCATTTCCTGGAACACCACTCATTTTGGGATTCTCCGACGTCGGGGCGGCCGCCGCCGCCTCCCTCGCGCTGCGGGAAGCGACCCGGGAGCGAAAAGTGCGGAGCTCAGCAGGGCTGGGACGCATCCCCGCTATCCCACACCGACCTCATCCCTGCCCTGCAATTACCCGCTCCTCAGGGCGCTGGGGAGCCCGATCCAGCAATTCCCATCCCTTCCCTCGCCTCCTGGAGGGAAGACAAGCTGCGGGAGCTGCTCATCCCTTTATCTGGGAGTGCTGAGCTCTTTAATTGCGCCGGGGCTGATCTGGGGAGGTGTTGAACTCAAATCACTGGAGAAGTCTGTGGGGCAGTGTCACTGCAGGGGGAATAGGAACACGAGCGTGGAAGCAGGGAGAGGTGGATCATTGGGATTCCGCCCACGGAGAGAGGGAACGGAGGCTTGTGCAAGAGCAACAACACCTCGTGCAGGGCCAAATCCGCCTTTCCCAAAGGATGATTGCGAAGGGTGACCTCACCCCTCGGAGCACCCGGCACCTCGGGGCGATGCTGCCGGGGAGGAGGGCGCAGGGTGTATCCCAGTAAAGCCTCTCCTGCAGCGTGGAGGTGCGGGAATTGCGGCGGGAGTCGCGGCGATCCCCGTTCGCGGCTGTTGGGAGATAAGAGGCCGAGCCCGGAGCGTTCTGGCGCGGTTATCTCGGCGCTGTTTGCTCAATTGCTGCATAAGGACATTTTTGCCAGGCATTAGCACAGAGTGACTCAGTAAATCCAGTTACGCAGGGTTCAGAGGGCACTGCCTCTCCTTTTCCACGGCTTTATCGGAGCGGCGGCACCTCAGAAACGCCGGGGTTAAAAAAATACCCACGGGGACCTTGCAAAAGCGTGGAGGTGACTGAGCCTCCCCGGGGGTTCTGCCTCCACCGCCCAGAGATTGCGAGAAACCAAAGCTTCGCTTCCACACCGGGGTTTGACTGGGCTTGTACCGCAATCCCGAGTCACTGCAGGGTGGAAATCCCACACTGGGAGTGCGGTGGGAATTCTGTCTGTCACCATCGGGGGGTTGCTGATGTGCCCCCCGAAATAAACTCAGGATATTCCCCCCCTGCCTTCCCTGGAGGTTATTTGTGCCTGCACAGGTTTTGTCTCCCTGCTGAGGAGACAAATCGGATCTCGTTCAGTTTTTCCTTAAAACTCCTGCAAGGCTGAATTCCTGTCTGCTTCCCAGCATGGAATTTGGGGTTTTTCTGGAAGAGAACACTAAATTGCCTGTGGTTTTGGTAAGGGAAAATGATACTTCTGTGGCTTTGAAAGGCTCTAAGGTTTAGGCAGGCCCGGTCAGAACTGGTCTAGAATATGTTCGTAGTCCCAGTGCTCTGTTTTAGATGTTTTGGGAATAAAAACAGGTGAACGTCAGATGCTGGGTCCGAGGCAGCCGAGCAGAGTCCTCAGTGCTGGATTTGACTTCGGTGTGCAGCAGGCCGTGGGGACGCCTGCTCTTCCCACAGGAATTCTCCTTTGGCATCTCCCAAACCCAGTGTTAGTGCTGGGATTGCTGGAATGCTCATCCTTCTCATGTCCTCTTCCCTTTGGGAAACCTGGCAGGGATTTGGATGAATCTGCTGACCGCTATGGAAAAATCCCAGCTGGCCTGGGAAGCAGAGGGATTTGTTGTTTTTTTCCTTCTGCGGTTTTGCTTCCGGTTGAAGGGGAAAGATGTGGGGATTTCACGCTGTCACACAGGTTTGGGATGGAGCTCTGTGAGATGGGATGTAGTCAGGGATCCCTCGGCTGGCGTGGATGATGGCGCCGGGGTGGATGAGGGTTCCAGGTTGGAAACTGGGATTCGAAAATCCAGGTCCGGACTAAAAGCTGGACTAAAAACCAGCCCCTGCGGCTCTGCTGCTGCCTGAGCATGGAAACACAAAACTCCTGGTGGGCAGGGCTGGATCCGATTTGGAACGACTCAGTGTGCAAAACAGGAAAGAAGTGTCCAAGGCCAGGCTGGACGGGGCTTGGAGCACCCTGAACAGTGGAAGGTGTCCCTGCCCAGGGCAGGGGTGGAATGGGATGAGCAAAAGGGTCCCTCCAACCCAAACCATTCTGGGATTCCTGTGGAAGGACAGCCCCGAGCCCTTCCCAGGGATGGTTTCCTGTACCTTTGGAGTGCAGATTGCGAGTGGCTTTTGAACCTGGGAGCTTGAATTCCTTTGCACCTTGAAATCCATGGGGTGCTGGAGCAGCTCCCTTTAATTTGTCAGCTTTGAAACTGGACACGCAGCCTTGGTTATCCGGGTGTTCCGTGGAAATCCGATTGGCCGCAATGGTGGCCATCGGCTTCCCGAGGAATCCACCAGACCCAGCAAAAGCAGCTCCTGCTCGCAGCTCTCGTCTCATCCCTCTCCAGAATTAAAACTCCTCAGTATTTATCCCCTTGACACAACTCTTCCCATGGCTTCCCTTCCCCCCAGGTCAATGCCAACCCTTGGCCCCGCTCCGGCCCCTCCTGCAGAACATTCCCCCAAACCCCATCGACCTGAACCGATCCTTCCACCGGGCAATCCCGGCAGGTAACCACAGGGTGCCCCTTTCTGTTCCCCACTCCAGCTTTTTTTTGGAGTCTCTCGGGGCTGCACCCCCCAGAGTAAAAGGCGGGTCTGGCACTCCGTGTCCCACGTGCCCTTCCAGCCAGGCTTTTTCCTTTGTTCCCGTTAATCTCCGCGCGTGCGGCTCCGGTGGCTTTACAGGGCTGGATAACTGGGCTTTAAAAACTGCTTATAAGGGCAGATCCTCCACAGATAAAGCACCCAGAGCTCGTGTCGGGAGCGATGAGAGGCTGGCATTTCTTTTCCAAACATCCGTGGAAGCCGGAGATCTTTGGTTGGTTGGTTTTTTGGCTTTGCAAGCCAGGAAAATCCATCAGCTGGGAAAAAAATAGCTCAGCCCAGCTTTTAGCTCCTCGTGCCGGCCGAAAGAACAGCATCAGCTGTGCAGGGATGGGGCCTGCTGTGCTCAGGAGGAGTTAATTGTGCTACACCCTCGGCCTGCTGGAGCCTTTATCCCCGAGGAAGGATAACCTGGATGTTGGGCTGGATGGTGTTAGCGGGACGGGGAGCTCGGAAACGCAGCCGGGTGCCCACCGGGACCAGTGGGGACCAGTGCAATTAATGAACGAGGTTCTGATGGCTCCTCAGCCCGACCTATGTGCGATCCCGGAGAGGATCCCGTGTGTTCCTGGGAGCCTTTGAAGGGCCGCTCGCACCTCCCACATCCTCCAGAGGGCTCGGACTTTGAGCAGGTCCTCGCGGGGCCCCAGCGCGTCCCTTTGATGTCCCTCTGTCCCGGGCTCCTCCGCATGCCTGAGTCCTGAGCTCACAAAGCTGCCGGTGCCTTCCCCATTCCGGCGGCTCCCTCGGGATGTTCCTGCCCTTCCCGAGGACCGAAGCACCCAGCAGCTCTCCCCTGCTTTAGGGATAAACAGCCTTAGTTCTCCAGATTTCCACGTGTTCCTGCTCCAGCACAAGATCCTGGAGATGCTTGCGGTGCATCTCATCCGCAGAAATCCCAGTTTTGCAGCTGGAAGGGGCTTTGAGAGGCCAGCACTTCTTTGACTTGTAAAATGCAGAGTTTTCCTGCACTGCAGAATGAAACTCAACTCATTTACATCCGTACAATGCCCAATAACAGGCAAAGCTTCCTGAAAAACCGGGGCCGGCCTCTGCCCTGGGCTGTTTGCGCGGCGCTGACTCACTTGGGAATTGTCTCCGTGGCTGAGGCCGGGGTTGACCTTCAGGTTACAGCACTAGGAGGGTGACTTTCCTCACTGCTCTCCATCCCATACCTTCCTGAGCAAGGTGCCAATGTTTTTCCATCCTGGAACAACATTAGCTACCCCTTTTTGTTTAAAAATAACCCAATTTAACCCCAGCACCTTGTGGCATCCCTGGTGGGATCACCCAGCTGGGATTCACCAGCTTGGGTACAAATGTTTCATTGTGATGCCAGGCTCAGGTGAAAAACTTTCTGCACTGCCAGGGAATTATTTAGGCTGGAAACCTGCTGGTGTGGGTTAATGAATTGCACACATGGAACGAGCCAGGAAAACTGGAATTCGGGAACAAGGAGTAACCAAATGTGACCCTCGCTGGCATCTCGTCCTCACGGAGACCTTGGTGCAGCTCTGGCCACGCGTGACCCTGCATTAAGTGCTTCCTGCAGAGCTGTATTCCCGTTTTTCCCTCACCTCCGTGTGGCTGAGGGCAGCAGAATGCTTTGTCCCTGGGGAAGGGCTCAGGGACACCGTGGCCATCTCCGCATCAGGCCAGGCGCTGCTTTTTGCTGGGCTCTTCCCTCCCAGCACCTGGAGCCCATCGCGATGGAATTGCTTCCCTCAGCTGCAACATCCGAAAATAGCTGCTCCAGTTTCTTTTAAAAATAGTCTGTTCTGGGTGTCATTCCCTGCTAAAAATGTGTCTCCGAGTCCTGCTGGGACAGGGGAGGGGACAGAGGCCAGCTTGGTGCATCGGCTGTTTCAGAGAGGTGACGGTGTCTCCGTGGCCATGTGTGAGCCGTGCCCTTGAGCTGCCCCGTTCCCAGAGCCGGGCACGGAGCCATGGGGCTGGGATGGTGATTTCAGGATTGTTTGGAAAGAGTGACTGCGGAGGTGGAGGAATGTGCCGGGCGCTGGTGGCCGCCGCGGGAAGGAGGATGCTCGGAGTCAGCCGGGCTGGAGAGGCTTCGGCTGTTCCTGGGAAGCAGCTCGACACCTCACACATCAGCAGGGTGGTGACACAGCACCTCTGGCTCCTGGGGCAGGCAGGGATTGGAATTTTGCAGCGGATCGCGGCCGATTTCCCGACATAAATTCACAGAGATCGAATCCTCATGGTTGCTCCTGCCAAGGGGTTTCTGGCACTGAGGCTGCTCCTGCTCCGAGCTGGTTAAGAACCATAAAATTCCAGAATGGTTTGGGCTGGGAGACCTTAAAGCTCATCCCATTCCAACCTCCTTCCATGGGCAGGGACACCTCCCACTATCCCTGTGTGCTCCAAGCCCCGTCCAGCCTGGCCTTGGACACTGCCAGGGATGGAGCAGCCACAGCTGCTCTGGGATGTGGTGTCCAGGGGCCACAGGAGCAGCAGGATGTTGAGAGGTGAGCTCAGGGAAACCCTCGGGATACACGGAATTGTCAGAGCACAGCAAATCCCAACGGCACCGAGCGCAGGAGGTCACACTGTCCTTGTGCAGGTCCTGCTCAGGAGGCCCCTGGCCCCTGCAGAGCCTTTTGAAGCTCAAACAAGCCACACAAAAAGGTTTTCCATGATTTTTAGAGCAGCTCCGCATCCTGCAGACTCGAGGAATGACTTCATTCACACCCAGAGCGCTCAGGGCTTCCTCCTCAAACCTGGGGTTCAGTGGGAGCACCCAACACATCTGCCACGAGCCGCTCCGGGTGCCTTGGGATTGTCTCCCTTCTCCCTCCTTCCTTGGGGAGAGACGTTCCAAGGTATTTGGAGGTAATTATTGCTTTTATTCGGCGCTAAAGCAATAATTTGGAGGGATATGCTGGAAAACCGGCAATTTCCTGCCAGTGAGTGACAGATGTTGTGCTGTGTTTGAGATGTGCTTTCAGGCTCCTACTAATTACCATGACACAAATTGGCAGGAGTTTTCTTCCCAGGCTCCCAGCTCTAATTTTGCCTTTTTTTCTTTTATATTTTTTTCCTGTTGTTTTCATTTTTTTTGGAAAGGTGGAATTTCCGCCTTGTGCCACTTCGGGAAGAGACGACGCGGAGCTGGGGGCTTGTGTTCAAACGTGGTTTTCCTAACTTTTCCTCCCTCCCTGCCAGGTTCCTACCCCTCTCCCAAGGCTGGGGCCACGCTGGTGGTCTACAAGGACTTGCTGGTGCTTTTTGGGGGGTGGACCCGGCCGAGCCCTTACCCCCTGCACCAGCCCGAGAGGTTCTTCGATGAGATCCACACCTACTCCCCCTCCAAAAACTGGTAAGAGCAGGCTTTGATCCTGGAAAAATGGCTCTGGAATGCAGCTGGAGGAATGCCTGGGAAGCTGTGCGTGGTCCTGGTTTCCCAGGTGTGTCTCTAACGCTCTTTCTGAAACAAAAAAAGCCACGCCAGCCCAGCAGGGCTGAGGACGGGGCGCTGCCAAGCACCTCGTGGGCGCTGGTTGCTTCCATAACGCTCTGGACTTGTACCTAAATATTCCAGACTGCCTGAGCATCCCCATCCAGGTGGGAAACCTGGGTGTTTTAAATGCCTAATCGCTTTGGCTGGGAGCACTGAGGTGTTCCTGAGATAAGCCTGAAGTGCTGGAGGTCTTGTTTTTAGTGGTGATCCAAAACTCAGCTCCCTCAGGGAGATGTGATAAATCAGATTTCTCCATCATTTCAACCTCTGCCTTTACAGCTCCGGGCCTGGAGCATCCAGCAGTGTCCATGGAGCTGGCAGGAATTTTCCTTTCCCCTTTAAACACCATTTGGCTGATTTTAGACCCGGCTTTCTCACTGATCTTGTGTGCAAGAAGGAAAATGCTGTATCAAAGAGAAGGTTCCTGCTCCTCCTGCACTGAGAACTTTTCATCCTCCAAAGTATCAATTATCCAGTGCACTCTGGGCAGTGTCATTACAACTCTGTAATTAAACCTCCTGGAAAGAATTCGAGGCAAACTTAATTGGAAGGGGAGATATTCCCAACTTGGCCACGGGACTTGGTCATGCCTTAAAAATGTTTAGCACATTGGGATTTCTAATTAGTTTCGTTGCTATTTGGATGTTTGGAGGTTTTCCCTGTGGTTTTCCCCTGTGATGTGTTCTCGAGGACTTTGCAGGCCACTGGGGTTTTTTGTTTGGCCTTTCATCCAGTGCTTTCCTTCATTGGGGAATGTCTTCCTGCCTCTTTTCCCAGGTGGAACTGCATCATGACCACCCACGGCCCCCCTCCCATGGCAGGACACTCCTCCTGTGTCATTGAGGACAAAATGATCGTTTTTGGGGGCTCCCTTGGATCTCGGCAGATGTAAGTTTGGGGTGAGGGTGTCTGACAAGTGCCCCTGTGAGCCAGGAGGGGGTTGGGGTGGTCTTGCGGTTGCCCATGAGGAATTTTCTGCAAGATTTTGGGGTCTGCCTGCTGCCTTAGCACACCCTTCGCCTCTCGCAGCAAATCCCAAGGTTCCAGCCAGCAAAATCCCAATTCTGCCATAAAACTCAGCCCTGAGCCTGAGTTCCACATCCCTGGTTGTATCCTCAGCCCATGTTGTCTCATCCCTGCAGGAGCAATGACGTCTGGGTGCTGGATCTGGAGCAGTGGGCTTGGTCCAAGCCCAGCATCTCCGGGCCCAGCCCTCACCCGCGCGGGGGCCAGTCCCAGGTGAGCTCAGCCAGAGAGAAACCAGGCACGGCCTCGGTGCAGCTCCAGGCAGCTCTGCACAGGTTCATTCCCGAGTTATCTGCGCAGCCCTTGCCCGCCGGGCCCCCTTCCCTCTCGGTGTGGGCACAGTCCCTATCTCCCCAGTGACTCAGAGCTCTAATGAACAAATTGCTGTTTCACCCCACTCATCCCCCGTGGCATCTCAGATCAATGGAGAGGCAGCACAGCCTGGTTTGGCTCTGGGCCCTGCTGACAGCTCCGCTCTCCCGATCCCGGGATCGAGGGATTCGGGATTGCTCCCGCTCCAAGCACGGCTCCGGCAGCGCCTGCCCGGGGCAGGGAGCTCGTGGCTGTCACCTGGCCTGATGCAGGTGTCCCCATCTGGGAGGATGGTCAGTGATTATTCCCAGAGTGTGGCTGGTGCCAGCAAGGCACCCAGCAGGGCTCGGATGGGCCGTGCCGGAACGTGCCTTTCCATGCCCTGGGAAAGGAGCCCGCGGGGATCTCTCGCCCACCAGCAGCACAGATCAGACACCACTGCCAGCACCTGCCCTCCTAAACAATCCTTATCCCTCCTTGCAGAGGGGCGTGGGGTCCCTGGTGCTTTGGGAAGGGCGATTGCTCTCCTCGGTGAGAGGAGCTGGTTTGGGACAAGGAGTGGGATGAGCCCTGCATCCCGCTCTGCCCCGGGGCCGGCAAAACCGGCTCCATCCCAGCTCCACTCCTCATCCCAGGGCACACGGAGCCCAGCAGCGCCCGTGCAGCTGAGAACCTGCCCCTCTCTGCCCTTGGAGGCCTGGCCAAAAGTCCTTCCCGGGCTGAAACTCTGCTTTGTCCCCTCCAGATCGTGATAGACAACGAGACCATTTTAATCCTGGGAGGCTGCGGGGGTCCCAATGCAGTGAGTACACTGAGGGAGCAGGGACACTGACATCTCCCTGGCACCTGGGGGCTGGATTTGGGATGGGGGGACTCTGCACATTGGTGGCATTTTATTCCTCAAATCTGGGCACCCACCTGGTAGGTTTTCCAGAGAAGCTGTTTAGCTGTTGCTGGAGCTGCTTTAATTAATAAAAATCACCCCAGGTGCTCTCTGAGCAGCTCCCTGGGTTCACTGAGGCTCGTCAGGATGAGCCCTGACTTTGCACTGGGACAGCAGATGGAAATGAAGGGATTTATCTGTGGCCATAGTGGGGTGTGGTCACTCATGGGCCATCAGCTCCTGATCTGGCTCAGCATCCTCTGTGTGCAGCAGCAAAGCACCGCTCCCTCCACCACCCTGATGGGATGAGCCCAGCAGCAAACTGGGCTCCTAAACCTCAGCCTGGGCTCCTGAATCCCAGACCAGACTCCTGAATCTGTTACCCTTCCCTTCGCAGCTGTTCAAAGACGCCTGGTTGCTGCACATGCAGGCCAACCCCTGGACGTGGCAGCCGCTCAAGGTGGAGAATGAGGACCACGGAGCCCCGGAGCTGTGGTGCCATCCTGCGTGCAGGGTACGGACACCGCGGGGTCCCCACTCCCTCACAGGCATCCCTCCATCTTTATTCCCTGCCCAAAATGCTCCATCACCACTTCTCCCCAGCACAAAGGGTCATCCCGGTGTCTGTTCCCTGCTCTCTCCACAGGTGGGACAGTGCGTCGTGGTCTTCAGCCAAGCTCCCAGCGGGAGAGCCCCGCTGAGCCCCAGCCTGAACTCGCGCCCGTCTCCCATCAGCGCCACGCCGCCCGCCCTGGTGCCCGAGACGCGGGAATACCGCTCCCAGTCTCCCGTCAGGAACACGGACGAGGCTCCCTGCGTCAACGGCCGCTGGGGCACCCTGCGGCCCCGCAGGCAGACGCCGTCGGGCTCCCGGGAGGGCAGCCTGTCCCCGGCCAGAGGGGACAGTTCCCCGGTGCTCAACGGCGGCACCGTGTCGCCCGGAGCGGCGCCGGCCGGCGGGGCCTCCCTGGATAGCCCCGTGCAGGTCCTGTCCCCCAGCACCCCCTCGGCCGCCGAGGGATTCGACCTCAAGGTGGGGCTGGCCCTGGCGCCGCGCCGGGGCTCGCTGCCGGAGCAGAGGGATCTGCGCCTGGCCTCCGTGGAGCTGGGCTGGGAGCAGAAGCCCACGTCCCTCCTGTGCCAGCTGGACGGCGCGGAGGGCAGGACAGCGGGCACGCGGAACCCCCCGGAGCACACCAATGGCATCCACACCCCGCCCCACGCCGCCGCCGCCCTGCCCGGCGCCGTGTCCCCCGGCGCGCTCCGCCGCAGCCTCGAGGCCGTCAAAGCCCTCTCCTCCAAAGCCGCCTCGGCCTCGGCCGCGCTGAGCCCTCCCCTGGCGTCGTCCCCGGGGTCCCCGGGCGCCGAGCCGGGCTCGGCACGGCCGGGCGCTGCCCAGGGCGAGGGGCACTCCCTGCCCCCCATCGCCCGGCGCCTCGGGCACCACCCGCCGCAGTCGCTGAACGTGGGCAAGCCGCTGTACCAGAGCATGAACTGCAAGCCCATGCAGATGTACGTGCTGGACATTAAGGACACCAAGGAGCAGGGACGAGTCAAGTGGAAAGTGTTCAACAGCAGCTCCGTGGTGGGGCCGCCCGAGACCAGTTTACACACGGTGGTGCAAGGCCGAGGGGAGCTGATCATATTCGGTGGCCTCATGGACAAGAAACAAAACGTCAAATATTACCCCAAAACAAATGCCTTGTACTTTGTGCGAGCAAAGAGATAATGCGGCCCCCGCCCGCCGCCGCCACCCGTCCCCTCCGTCCCCGCGGCTCTTCCTCCTTCCCGAGCCCTCTTCCCGACACGCAGGCGTTCAAACTGTGAATTAGGGAGCAGGAAACCAATAAAAGTCCAAGCAAACCCTCCAGCGCTGCCCCGACAGTTCCCAGTACGACCCCAGTCGAACGAGTCGTGTTTACAGGCAGGGAAGGATCCGAGGATTTGGGGTGAGCAGCCAGGGAAATCTGCCAGCCAGGATGATCCTCGCGGGTTTATTTTCCAAGCGTTTGCGAGTCTTGGGTCTCTCCGAAACTCCTCGTGGGTTGTGAGTAGAAGTGGTTTCATAGGAATAACCCAAATTCCAGCAGGCAGGCGGCTGTTTGCTTGATTAATTCCGTGCTCGACTCCGTCGGGAAAACAACAGCAATATCCCACTGGGAATCTCCCGGCGCTGCCAGCCTTTGCTCGACACAAACACGATGCCTTTTTATTTTGCCTCTCACCTGCCGCTCTCGTCCCTGTCCTCCAGGCAGGACCAAAAGAAGGAGGAAAGGACATTTTTTTGTGTCATAATGCCAAAAATCTTGATTGTTAGCATCCCTCCTCTCCCTGCCCTGCTGGATCAGGCTTCGGGATCAGCCCTGATCCCATCTGACCAGCAAAAGTACTCTGAAAATCCCATTATTCCCCTAAAACTGAGAGATTTGGCTGCCAATTCCCTTCTAGACTTAAAGGCTTCATTTCACTCGATGGCCCAAACCCGTTCAAGGCCGAACCAGCCCCTCAGAGCCTGGGAACAGGGTGGGTTTTCCAGGGAAGAGGACGGATACTGGTAAATCTGAGTGCAGCCTCGATGCAGTAACTTCACCTCATCTTTGCACGTGCCTCCTTCCGCAAAGATTAAATCCAAATCCGAAGGGATTGAACCTGTGCGTCCTTCTGGGACAACCCCGCTCCTTCCCCGTCCCCTCCGAAGGGGGGGAAAACGGGGCGGATTCTGCCAGGTTTTGGTCAACAACCTCCAGCACCCTAAAAACAGGGAACCCTCCCCAAGCCGGCAGCGCCATGACGTGGTCCCTCCTTCCCAAATTTTTTTTTTGTCCTCCGTTCCCACTGAGCTTTTTGCCGGTCGGAGCCTTAAATCCCATCCCAGCCGCGTGGGGATGGGGAGGGATTTGCTTCACCCGCGGCGTTTCCACCTCTGTAAATAAATCCCTCGTCAAACCCAACCTCTCCCGTTCATCCCAAAATGATTCGATTTGTCCTAAGGGAAAGCAAAACGCAGTTTTTCCCCCCTCCCCCCCAAAAAACCAACCCCAAACCTCAGGAGCACCTTGGGTGAGCTGTGGAATATTCCTTCTCCGAGCGTGGCCGCGGGGAAGGCGGTCGAGGCTTCAGCATCGATCCCCTTTGCATGTTTTTTGTCATCCATCCCCGAAAAACGAGTCCAAACCGGGGATGGATGGCGCCTTGATGTCCTCCTCCCTCCGGAGCATCCCTCAGGGGTGTTCTCCCGACGTTTACATCCTGCACCGCTCCCGGGCTCCCAGCGAGCGGCCGATCCCTCCCTCCGGTCGGGAAACGCATGTTCTGTGCCGTTAACGAGAGATTTCACCCCAGATTTCGATCCCTGCCCCCCAAATCCCGCGGGAGCCGCTGGTGCTGTGAGCGAGGTGTCCCCCCCCGCGACTCAGGTGTCCCCCCGCCGTCATTCCCGGGCTGAGCGCAGGAATGGGAAGCGATTCCGGTGATATTTAAAATCTTGTGTACATTTTGGGGGGGGTTCATGGGGGTCCCTCCCCCCCCATCCCGACGAATTTTTAGTGGTTTAACAAATAAAAAGGAAAAGAAACGGATGGTTGGTGCTTTTGGGGAGGGGTGGGGTGGGAATGAGGGGGAGGGGAATTTCCTGCTGCGCTTCCCACAGGTTTGGGGGTGAAAGGAGGGGGTTGGGGTCTTTTTGGGTAAGAAAAGGGAAATGTTTGTGCCAGGGGGTGTTGGAGCAGTGGAGGGGGGAAGGGAGGACACGGGGAATTTGGGACTCTAAAGGCTCCTGGAGCCAAAAATTGGGGACGGGGACCCCAAAGCCTGTTGGGGTTGGAAACTGGGGATCCCAAACCCTACTGGAGCTGGGAATTCAGGGATCCCAAACCGTGTTTGGGATGGAAACTGGGGATTGGAACCCCAAAGCCTGCCAGGGCTGGGAACTGGGGATGGGGAGCCCAGGAAATTGTGGACCCCAGGTCCTGCCAGGGTTGGGAATTAGGGATGGGGACCCCAAAGCCAGTCAGCACTGGGAACTGGGGACACCAAACCTTGCTAGGGCTGGAAATTGGGAATGGGGATCCCAAAGACTGCTGGAGATGGTAACTGGGGATGCCAAAGCCTCCCAGCACTGGGAATTGGGAACCCCAAAACCTGTTTGGGCTGGAAATTGGGGATAGGGACCCCAAAGCCAGCTGGGGCTGGAAATTGGTGATGAGGACCCCAAATCCTGCCAATGCTGGGAACTGCAGATCCCACAGCCTGTTGGAGATGGGGATCCTAGAGCCTGCTGGGGCTGGAAATTGGGACCCCACGTCCTGCCAGCGTGGGAGAGATGCTGGACCCCAAAGCATTCCAGTGTCAGCAATTAGGGATGAGGGCTCCAAAGCCCGGGAAAACCGGCAGATGGGGACCCCACATCCCGCCAGTGCTGGAGACGTGGGACCCCAAGCCATTGGAGTGTCAGTAATTTGGGATGGGGATCCCAGAGCCGGGGGGGGCTGGAACTCGGGACCCCCCAAAATCCGCAGGGTCGGGGTCGCTCCGCGTGTCCCCCCCGCGCATGCGCGCTTACTGAGGGCGTGGCTTCCATAGTGCCCCTCCCTTTCTCGTGACGTCACGGCGAGGCGGAAGCGGCCTCAGGTGAGCGGCGGGGCCGCGTCTTAAAGGGCCCGCGCGGGAAAATTGGTGTGGGGGGCAACACATGGGAGGGATTTGGGGGGCAGGGGGTCCGGGGAGGGGGACAAGGGGCGGAATCTTTCCCCCTTTAAGTGTCGTGGGGGCACGGAGTCAGCTGGGGGGGCACAGACCCCGTGGGGGTGTCAGGGACCCCATAAGGGAGTGCAGGGCCTCCGTGTGGGGCTGTCAGGGACCCCCTGTGGGGATGGTGGGACACTGAGGGGGCTCAGGAACCCCCCTGTGAGGGTGGTGGGACACTGAGGGGGCTCAGGGCCCCTCTGTGGGGATGGTGGGACACTGAGGGGGCTCGGGGAGCCCGAAGTGGGGCACAGGGATCCGAGAGGGGCAGGGAACCCATGCGAGGGCGGTGGGACCCTGTAGGGGGTGCAGGGACCCCGGGGGTGGGGGGAAGGATCCTACTGGGGGGGCCAAGGACCCTGTGATGGGGTGCAGGGGTCGCGGGGGGGCACAGAGCCCCCCATGGTGGCGTCAGGGAACCCATGGGAGGGTGGTGGGACCCCAGAGGGGGGCACAGAGACCCCAGAGAGGGCTTTGGGACCCCAGAGGGAGGTCAGGGAACCCACGGGAGGGTGGTGGGAGCACAGAGACCCCAGAGAGGGCTTTGGGACCCCAGAGGGAGGTCAGGGAACCCACGGGAGGGTGGTGGGACCCCAGAGGGGGGTGAGGGACCCCATGGGAGGATGCAGGGACTCCATAGGGAGGGCACAGACCCCACGGAAGGGGGTCAGGCACCCCAAAGAGGGGAGTCAGGGACCCCATCGGTGGTTTTGGGGACCCCATGGGAGGATGCTGGAACCCAGGGGGATGTTTTAGGGACCCTGGGGCGAGTTAGGGACCCTAAGGAGGGTGCCTGGCCCCTTGGGGTGGGGTCAGAAGGGGACCCCAAAGCTGCGGGGTGCAGTGACCCCATGGGGGAAGGGGGGGCTCTTCCCGTCCCCCAGGCCTGGGGGCCATGGCGGAGCAGGACTGGGAGCTGGAGCCGGGCTGGCTCCTGTCCCCCGCCGGCCGCCCCTACCTGGACTCCATCCTCCACAAGAACCGGCGCAGAGCGTTCGGTGAGTGCCCCCCCGCGCCCCCCAGCACGGGCTGTCAGCCCCCCAGAATCACCCCGAGCCCCCTCCCCAGGTCTGCTGGAGCGCCCAGCGCTGCCGCCCGCCCTGGCTGTCCCCACGGTCACCTACAAACTCTTCCTGGCGGGACGGAGCGGCGTCGGGAAGACGGCGCTGGTGGCCTGGCTGGGGGGGACCCCTGTGCCCCCCGCCCACCACGAGACCCTGGGTATGTCCTGGGGGGGATCCCTGTGCCCTCGGCCACCCCAGACCCTGGGTACGTCCTGGGGGGGACCCCAGCTCCCCACGAGACCCTGGGTATGTCCTGGGGGGGACCTCTGTGCCCCCCTGCCCACCCCAGACCCTGGGTATGTCCTGGGGGGGACCCCTGTGCCCCCCTGCCCACCCCAGACCCTGGGTACGTCCTGGGGGGGACCCCAGCTCCCCACGAGACCCTGGGTACGTCCTGGGGGGGACCCCCGCACCCCCCGGCCACCCCAGACCCTGGGTACGTCCTGGAGGGGACCCCTGTGCCCTCGGCCACCCCAGACCCTTGGTGCGTCCTGGGGGGGATCCCTGTGCCCCCCTGCCCACCCCAGACCCTGGGTATGTCCTGGGGGGACCCCCGCGCCCCCCCGCCCACCCCAGACCCTGGGTGCGTCCTGGGGGGGAGGCGCGGCCCCGCGGGGTCCCCGGGGGTGACGGTCCCGCCTGTCCCCGCAGGGATCGAGGCCACCACGCTGTTCTGGCCGGCCAAGCCCCGCGCCAGCGGCCGCCCCGTCCTGTTCCAGCTGCACCTCTGGGACTGCGGCGACGGAGCGCTCAGGAAGTTCGAGCATCTGCTGCCCGTGAGCGGGGGACGCGTTTTGGGGTGGGGGACACATCCAGGGCCCCGCGGTGAGGGGGTGTCCCCGTCCCCAGGCCTGTAAGGAGGAGGCGGACGCCGCCCTGTTCCTGTTCTCCTTCACGGACCGCGCGTCCTTCGAGGAGCTGCCGGCGCTCATGGGCCGCGTGCTGGGCCCCGCGGACCGCGGCCTCGTCAGGGTGGTCGTGGGCACCAAGTATCCTTTTGGGGTGTCCCCCTGCGGGGGTCACGGTACCCCACGGAGCGGGATTGCACCCCCGGGGTTCTCAGCGCTTGGCATCGCAGGGGCTGAGAACGGGCACACTTCGTTACACCGATGGATCCCCAACTCCTGCTGGTTTTATCGGGGTTTTGGGGGTGTTCTTTAGGTGTTCCTTGACCCTGTGTGTCCCCCCCCCCCCAAATGGGTTCGCACCCCCAGATTTCTCAGCGCTCGGTATCTCAGTGGGCTGAGAATGTGCACAACTCGTTACACCGATGGGTTCACAGCTCCTGCTTATTTTTAGGGGGTTTTGCCACCCTAGAGGAGATTTTTGGGGTGTTGGTGTCTCCCTTGACCCTGTGCCCCCCACCCCCCAAGCAGGTTTGCACCCCTAGATTTCAAACCACTCCATACCTCGGTGGGCTGAGAACGTTCAACACTCATTACATCGACGGGTCCTCAACTCCCATTGATTTTTTAGGGGGTTTTGGGGGTTTTTTGGGGGGTCACAACTCCCTCTTATATTCAGGGGGTTTGTGGGGGAGTTTTTGGGTCTCCCGTGACCCCCAAGCAGCTTTGCACCCCAAGATTTCTCAGCACTTGTTATCTGAGCAGGCTGAGAACGTGCAACACTTCGTTACACCAATGGATTCACGATTCCCATTTCTTTTTAGGTGGTTTTTGGGGGGATTTTTCGGGGTGTTGGTGTCTCCCTTGACCCCGTGTCCCTCCCACAATCAGGTTTGCACCCCCAGATTTCAAACCCCTCAATCCCTGGGCAGGCAGAGAACACTCACACCTCGTTACACCCATGGGTTTACAACTCCCGTTGAATCTTAGGTGGTTTCTGGGGGATTTTTCGGGGTGTTGCTGTTTCCCTTGACCCCGTGTCCCCTCCCCACCCCAGATTCGACCTGGCCCCACACGCGGCCGTGACGGAGGGGGACGTGAGGGCCTTCGAGGGGACGTGGGGGCTGCGGGTGCTGCGGGCGGGGGGGGCCCCGGGGGCCGGCGGGGCCCGGGCGGGGCTGGCCCGGGTCGCCCCTGTCCTGGACGCGCTGGTCGAGGGGCTCTGGCGGCGCGACCAAGTGACCGCCGGGGTCAGCCCGGGGGACAAGGGGGACCCCCCTACCTGAACCCCCGCTTGGGGTGGGTTTGGGGGGCTGGGAGGGGTAAAGGTGTTCTTTTGCTAAAATCTGTGTTTTTCTATGAAAAAGATCCCTGAGTGGCCTGAGTCGTCCTGTTCGGGGTTGGGATGGGGGTGCTGAGGGGCGTGGGAGGATTTGGGGTGAATGGGGTACCGGGGATTTGGGGTGCTGGGGGATAATGAAGATTTGGGGGTGCTGGGGGATTTGGGGTGCAGTGGGATCATCAGGAGGTGGGTGCTGCAGGATTTGGGGTGCTGCAGATCCTGGGCGATTGGGGGTGAAGGGGGTACTGAGGAATTTGGGATGCTGCAGATCCTGGGGGATTTGGGGTTCAATGGGATCATGGAATGGGGGTGCTGGGCCTGTTGGCAGATTTGGGGTGTTGTGGGTCCTGGGGGATTTGAGTGCAGAGGGGTTACGGGGATAGGGGTGCTGTGGGTGCTGCAGAGGTTGGGGGTGCAGTGGGATTTGGGGTGCTGCGGGATCATGGGGACAGGGCTGCTGTGGGATTTGAGGTGCTGGAATTGATGGGATTAGGGCACTATGGGATTTGGGGTGCAACGGATGATGCAGGATTTGGGGTGCTGTGGGATTTGGGCTGCTGTGGGTGATGGGATTTGGGGTGCTGTGGATGGTGCAGCATTTGGAGTACTGCGGGATTTGGGGTGCTGGCGGTGACGGGATTTGGGGTGCTGTGGGATTTGGGGTGCTGCGGGATCATGAGGACGGTGGTGCTGAGGATTTGGGGCGCTGGAGCCCGAGGGGGCCGGGCAGCCCCCCCGAAACCGGTCCCCCCCAAACCCCCCAGTATCGAAGTGGTGGGCGGGGGGCGTGGCCGGTAGTAACCGCATGGCCCCGCCCCCTGCAGCCATTGGCTGCCGCCCCCCCGCCCTTCCCACGCCGATTCATGAATGAAAGGGGAGGGGGCGGGGGGGAGAGCGCGTTCACCCCTTCGGGGCCGGGCCCGGGGGGTCCCCGCGGGGTTGTGGGGCCCCCAGACCCCCTCCAGGGCCGTGCCCCACCTTGGGGGGGCTCCCACAACCCCCGCTCCTCCACCCGGCCGCGTCCCACCCTGGGGCGCGCGCCCTCCCAGGGCCGTACTGGTGCGTACTGGGAGCGGCCCCTGCGCCTTTAAGAGCGGGCGTGGCCGGTGACGTCAGCGGGGCATGAATGAACAGGAGCGGGCGCGCGGCCCCGCACCCCACACCCCCCGCACATCCCGCGGGGCCGCCGCTCGTGGGACCCCCCAAAACCGCCCCGCCATGGCGGGCACCCCGCCGACCCTCACCCTCCTCCTCCTCCTCCTCACCGCGCTCAGCCCCCTGGCCGCCGAGGAAGGTGAGTCCCCCACTTTTTTTGGGGGGGTGGGAACACCCCGAAACTCCTTTATTGTGGGCACCCCCAAGGGTGGGGTGGTTTTGGGGTAAATTCGGGTGGTTTGGGGCGAGCTGAGGGGTTGGGGAGGATGGGGAGCGCTCAGAGAGTAAAGGGTGATGTGGGTTCCCCCTTCCCCCCCAGAGTTTGGGGTGCGGTGGGGAATCGGCAGGTGCCGGAGCGCCTTTTTGGGGGGGGAAAGGTTAAAATTAGGGGAAAAGTTGAAATTAAGGGTGGAGAAGTTTAAATTAAAAGGGGAGAAGTTAAATTAAGGGACGAAAGTTAAAGTGAGAAAGGGGGGAGTTAAAAAGATGGGAAGGGGTTTAAAGATACGGGTGGGGGAAGCTAAAATAGGGGGAGAACTAAAACAGAGGAGAAAAAAATAGTAAATGGGGAGAAAAAAAGCTCAAATGAGGGGAAACCCAGGAGTTTGGGGCAACTTTTCCCATGCCGAGCGTCCGACTGACGCGCCGGGGCCGGATCCTGCCGGGAGCCCCCCAAAAGATGCCGGCAGAGGGGTGAGGGTGGGGGGGATTAAAAAATAAACCCCCCAAAAAGGGGAAAATCACCTTAAAATGCAGCGTTTCCCATGGGTGGTGCAGGGCCGGGTAGGATCCGGCCGGAGAGCTGGAAAACAATGTCAGGAAAATCCCAAAAAATTGCTGAGAGAAAACAAGCAGCGTCTCGGCCTCCACCTCGCAACCCTTCCCCCAGTGATTTTGGGGCTTAGTTTGGGAGGACTGGGCAAAAAAAGGGGGGGAAATTCACTTTTTTGGGTATACATTGAATTTTTTAAAGATTCCATTTCTTCAAGTTCTGTCAGACGGCTTTAATCCGTCCTTTTTCGAGGGTAAGGTGGAAGAATCCAGCCCCAAATGCAAATAAATCAGAGGCTGGGATGGCAAATACTCCCTAAAAACTAAAAATGGGGTAAAAACCCCTAAAATGAGGATTTTTGGAAGTGCTGGGGGGACAGCAGGGGGGGTCACCCCGTGGCAGTTGTGGGATTTGGGGTGTGTTCCCAAAGTGCTGTTTCCCAGGAGGGAATATTGGGATTTGGGGTTTAAAAAGTGCGTGGGGGGAAAGGGAAAGTGGTGGGAGAGTGGTGGGATTTGGGGATTTATGGGGGGTTGGTTCCCATTGCTTGGAAAGGGCGAGATCCAGTGGGATTTGGGGTGCGCTGAGGTGGGGAGGGGGTTAAGGAGGAGGGAATGGGGTGGGATTGGGATTGGAATGGGATCCATTTTGGGATTATGGTTGGGGTTCAGAGCGAGATTGAGGAACGGATGAGGTTGGGATGGGGAGGGGATGGGATTCATTTTGGGATTGGGATTCTGATGAAGGTGGAGACGGAGATGGGATTGGGATGGGGACAGGAATGGGAGCGGAGCAGGTAGGACTGGGGTTCACTTTGGGAATGGGATGGGGTTCGGATTCAGACAGAGATTGGTATCGGGACAGGATTGGGGCGGGATGGGGTCAGGGCAGGGGACAGGGAGTGGGACGGGGATGCCGCTGCGGAGCGCGGGGGTGGCGGTGAGGATGGGGATGGAGTTGCTGGCCACATTCATGGTGGCTCTGGAGGTGGCTCTGGGGTGACGAAGGCGACGGAGAATTTGATGATGGTGATGGTGGTGGTGGCGGGGGGTACAGGTGACTCCGGGGACGGGGGCACGGCCCCGGCGCTGTCCCGGGAGCTCCCGCGGGTGCTGCGCCCCTGGAGCGGCCCCAGCCCCGGGAGTGTCCCCAGAGCCACCCCCGGGGGCACCCGCAGGGAACCCCCCGCCCGCTCCAGCTCCGGCTCCCGCCGCTTTCCGCTCTCCGGAGGCTCGCGGGGGGGATTTCCAGCCTCAGGAAAACCGGGATATCCGCCCCGGCATCCTTCCTGACCCCGGGCACGGCGCGGGGGGGACGGTGCAGCCACCCGTGTCCCCCCCCAGGCAGGTTTCGGGGTCCCCCCCAGGCTTGACCCTCTCGGGACACGCCACGAGCTCGTCCGTGCTCAGCCGTGGGAGCCGGGGGGCCCATCCGTCCCGAAATTCCCCCGTCCCGCCGGACCCATCCCGCCGCCGAACCCGGGCGTCCGGGCACATTCCTGGGGGGTGATTCACCGGGGGGGCCCCACTCCCTCTCCGGCCTCCTCTTCCTCCTCTTCCTCTCCCGGCGCTGGATCCGGCCACCGCCCTCGGCGTGCCAGGGCAGGTCCCGCCGGGCCCCGCGGCTTCCCCGCCTCTGGGGGCGGCCCCGGGGGGCTTCTTCCAGCGGAATCTGCCGGGAATGGGGGGTTCCGTGGGTCCAAGGGACATCTGTGGGGCCTGGGAATGTTTGGAGGTCCTGGGGACATCCGTGGCTCTTGGGGACGTCTGTGGGGATCTGAGGGTCCCGGGGGCATCCAGGGGTCTTGAGGACATCCATGGAACCTCCTGGCATCCGTGGGTTCCAGGGATATCCGTGGGTCCTGATGGCATCTGTGGGTCCCAGGGATGGACACACGGGTTCCAGGGATATCCGTGGGTCCCAGGGATTTCTTTGGGTCCCAGGGATGGACACACAGGTTCCAGAGATATCAGTGGGTCCCAGGGATTTCTTTGGGTCCCAGGGATGGACACACGGGTTCCAGGGATATCCGTGGGTCCCAGGGATTTCTTTGGGTCCCAGGGATGGACACATGAGTCCCAGGAACATCCGTGAGTCCTGATGGCATCTGTGGGTCCTGGTGGGATATCTGTGGGTCCCAGGGATGGACACACAGGTTCCAGGGATATCCGTGGGTCCTGATGGCATCTGTGGGTCCCAGGGATATCTTTGGGTCCCAGGGATGGACACATGGGTCCCAGGGATATCCGTGAGTCCTGATGGCATCTGTGGGTCCCGGGGATATCTTTGGGTGCCCAGGACATCCATGAATTTCGGGGACATCTGTGGATCCCAGGAGTGTTTGCACGTCCTGGGGACTTCCATGGATCCCAGGGCACCTGTGGGTCCTGAGGGACATCCATGGGTTCTGGGGATGTCCATGGCTCCTGGGGGACATCCATGGGCTGAAGGGGTGTTTTGGTGGCACCTGCAGGCCCTGGGGCCGTCCATGGGTGCTGGTGGCATCTCCTGACATCCCTCTCCTCTCTCTTTTCCCACAGTGGTGCTGCTAGACTTTGCCAAGGCACATGGGGAGCTGGGCTGGCTCACCCATCCCTATGGAAAAGGGGTGAGCACCCATGGATCCGGCATCTGGCCCTGCTGGCCAGCACCGGGATTGGGGATTGGAATGGGGACCTCTCCATGGGGAATGGGACAGCCATGGGGGAGCTCCGTGGGGATGGGGACAAGGATGTCTGGGGACCTTCACAGGAATGGGGATGAGGACATCCATGGGAATAGAGACATCCCTAGGGATGGGCCTGGGGGCATCCATGGGAATGGGGACAGGACACCCATGGGGACAGGAGCATCTGTAGGGAGGGACCTCCACAGGAACGTCCCATGGGCATGAGGACCTCTATGGGCACGGGGACAGGGACACCCATGGGTTGGAGGCCTCCACTGGACTTGGGTTGGGGCCCTCCATGGGACCAGGAACACCCATGGAGATGGACATGGGGACATCCATGGGGTTGGAGACCTCTGGGATGTGTCTGGGGACCTCTGTGGGCATGGGGACAGGGGGAAGGAGATGAGGACAAGCCCATCCCTGGGGACGGGGGGCCGTGCCTCAGTTCCCCCCCATAGCCCCGTTTGTGTCTCCGGGGGACAGTGGGACCAGCTGCAGAACGTCCTCAACGACTCCCTGATCTACATCTACTCGGTGTGCAACGTCCTGGAGGGCGAGCAGGAGAACTGGCTCCGCACCAACTGGATCTACCGCGGCGTGGCCCAGCGCATCTTCATCGAGCTGCAGTTCACCGTGCGCGACTGCAACAGCTTCCCCACGGCCGGCGGCGGCTCCTGCAAGGAGACCTTCAACCTCTACTACGCCGAGTCCGACGTGGATTACGGCACCAACTTCCAGAAGCGGCAGTTCAGGAAGATCGACACCATCGCTCCGGATGAGATCACCGTCCAGGAGGACTTCGCCGCCCGCAACGTGAAGCTCAACGTGGAGGTGCGGTCGGTGGGGCCGCTCCGGAGGAAAGGCTTCTACCTGGCCTTCCAGGACCTGGGCGCCTGCGTGGCGCTGCTCTCCGTGCGCGTCTACTACAAGCGGTGCCCGGCCGTGGTGCGGGGAATGGCGCAGTTCCCGGAGACCGTGGCCGGGGCGGACTCGCAGACCTTGGCCGAGGTGCGGGGCTCGTGCGTGGCCGAGGCGGTGGCCGAGCAGGCGCCGGCCCTGCACTGCAACGCCGACGGCGAGTGGATCGTGCCCATCGGGGAGTGCCTGTGCCGGGCCGGCTTCCAGAGCCTGGGAGACTCCTGCCAAGGTATGGATCGGGGGTGAAATGAGGGGGGCTGAGGATGGGCCAGCTTGGTGTGTGCCGAGGGGTGGGGTGGGAGGGAAGAGGAACGGGGGTTTGGCCCCAAAAGTCCCCGTCCTGGATCCTCAGCCTTGAGTGCAGTGAGTGTGGAAGAAGGGTGGGGCAGCGGCTGCAGAAGTGAGGTGAAATGTCCTAAAAATTCCCGATTTGGAGTTGGAGCAATGAGGTGTTGGCTCCAAAATTCCCAGCCCTGGATCCTCATCTTTCAGCATCACCAGCATAGTGAGCGTGGGAGAGCTCAGCCAGGTGAAGGATGGGCTGGGAGGGTCCCAATAAAGTAAAAGTCGCAAAATGAGATTAAATACCCTAAAATTCCCCATTTGAGTTGGAGAAACGAGATGTTGGGCCCAAAAATGAGGTGAAGCCCCCTAAACTCCTCCCTGGGTGCTTGTGGGGTGTTCCTCCCCCACCACCTGCCAGGTGCTGATCCCACGGATGGGGAGCGGGATTCGGGATCTCACTGGTGTCACTTTGTGTGCCTCCCCCCAGCTTGTCCCCCTGGCACCTTCAAGGCCGCGGTGTCCTCGGGGGGCTGCCAGCCCTGTCCCCCCAACACCCTGCCCGCCCCGGCCGCCGCCGCCGCCTGCCCGTGTGAGGACGGATTTTTCCGGGCCCCCGAGGACCCCCTGGAGCACCCCTGCACCCGTAAGTCACCTTCGGATGGGGGATACTGAGGCACGGCACTGCCCTGTCCCCTGACCCCACTCCGTGTCCCCTGCAGGTCCCCCCTCGCCCCCCCAGGCCGTCACGGCCGTGGGGTTGGGGGCCGCGGTGCAGCTGCGCTGGGCCCCCCCCGCCGATGCCGGTGGCCGCGAGGACGTCACCTACAGCATCACCTGCGAGCAGTGCTGGCCCGAGAGCGGCGAGTGCCGGCCCTGCGACGGGGGGGTCCGGTTCTCGCAGCCCCCTCGGGGGCTCACGGGGACGGGGGTCACTGTCACCGACCTGGAGCCGCACGTCAACTACACCTTCACCGTGGAGGCCCGGAACAGGGTGTCCCCCTACAGCGACCAGCGCAGCGTGGCCAGCGCCACCATCAGCGTCAACCAGACGGGTGAGGGGACACCGGTGGCTCCCACACCTCCCCTCCGTGGTGGGGACACATCTGTGGTGTCCCAAATCCCCCATGGGAACACCTTTGTGATGTTCCTATTCCCCACAGGGACACCTCCCTGATGTCCCTGACCCCCCCGGGGACACCTCAGTGATGTCCCTATGTGTCCCCATGGCAGAGCCCCCCCGGGTGACATCAGTGAGCCTGGACGGACGGACGGCCACCAGCCTGGTCCTGTCCTGGACGGTGCCACTGC
This sequence comes from Lycocorax pyrrhopterus obiensis, assembly GCA_014706295.1. Taxonomy (NCBI): domain Eukaryota; kingdom Metazoa; phylum Chordata; class Aves; order Passeriformes; family Paradisaeidae; genus Lycocorax; species Lycocorax pyrrhopterus. The sequence continues at coordinate 408,898 of JACSVZ010000023.1, forward strand.
GGCAGCAGAGTCGGGTCTGGAAGTACGAGGTCACCTACAGCAAGAAGGTGACACAGCCTGACACCCCCAAACCCACCCCTCCATCCGTGCCCCCAGCTGTGTCACCTCTATCGATGCAATCTCCATTAACGTCTCCTCCACATCATCCCTCCATCCCTGTCCCTTCCATCTGTGTTATCCCTCCATCCTTGCCCTGATCCACATCACCCCTCCATCCCTGTCACCCCTCCATCCCTGTCACCTCCCAATCCCTGTCACCTCCATCCCTGCCCCATCTGTGTCACCCCTCCATCTGTGTCACCTCCATCCCTGCCCCATCCATGTCACCTCCCTACCCATGTCACATCCATCTTTGCTCCACCCGTGCCACCCCTCCCTGCGTGTCACCCCAACGTCACCCTGCCGTGTCCCCAGGTGGATGAGAACAGCTACTCGGTGCTGCGCTGCGAGGGCACCTCTGTCACCCTGCCCAAGCTGTCCCCAGGCACCGCCTACGTGGTTCGAGTCCAGGCTCTGACCGCCGACGGCCACGGGGCCTTCAGCCCCCAGCACGAGTTTGAGACCCTGCCCGAGGGTGAGGAGGGGCTGGGGGATGTCGGGAGTGTGGGGTGGGGGTTCCAGGGGCTGCAGGGCTCACCCGGACGGGTCCCCACAGGTTCTGAGGCCACTGCATCGACCGCCGTCATCACCGGCAGCGTCGCTGGCGTCATCTTTGTCGTCCTGCTCTTGGCTACTCTCCTCTACATCCTCCGGCGGTAAGGGGACAAAACCCCCAGAGACCCCCAAAAAAACCAAAATGTTGTTGTCCCACCACTAAATATGGGCGAGGGATGATCTTTTGGGACAAAACGCTGCTTTCCACAGGAGGAGGAGGTCACGGCCGCGCCAATCCGCCGAGGACGTCTACTTCTCCAAGTCAGGTGAGCCATGGGACAGTGGGGACAACAGGGATGGGTGGGGGGTGACAGGGGTGCTGACCCTCTCCTTGACACCCCCAGACCAGCTGAAGCCCCTCAAGACCTACGTTGACCCCCACACGTACGAAGACCCCAACCAAGCCATGCTCAAGTTCACCACCGAGATCCCTCCGTCCTTCATCACCCGCCAGAAGGTCATCGGCGCCGGTGCGTGGCTTTGTCCCCCCAGCGACACCCCGAAATCGGGGTGGGGCAGGGGGGTTAAGGGTGCCCCGTGTTTCTCGGAGCAGGTGAATTTGGGGAGGTGTACAAGGGCACCCTGAAGCGCGGCAGGAAGGAGGTGCCGGTGGCCATCAAGACGTTGAAGGTGGGGTACACGGAGAAGCAGCGCGTGGACTTCCTGAGCGAGGCCACCATCATGGGACAGTTCTGCCACCACAACATCATCCACCTCGAGGGCGTCGTCTCCAAGTGTGAGTGGCCTCTATGTCCTGTCCCCCCCGCAAAAAAACCCACCCCAATTTCCCAGCAAAACACCCCCAAAAAAGTGATATAAAAATAGGGGGTTTTGAGCAATGGGGCAAAGGGGAATTTGAGGGATTTGGGTCATTTTGGGGGATGAGGTTGGGGATTTTTTTAGGGGGGGAATTCAGGTTTATTTGGGAGGTTTTAGGGTGAGCTTAGGGGATTTTTTGTAGGAGTTTGGGGAGTTATTTTGGGGTTTTGGCAGTTGGGGTTTACTGGGGTCTGTAAGGGGGTTGAAGCTTTTTGTTATTTTGGGAATGTTTAATGGAGGTGATTTTTTGGCAAGTTGGGGGTCTGTGGTTTTTGAGGGGATTTGGGAGGGTTTGGGTTTTTGGGGGTGGTTGGAGTTTTTTATTGTATTTATGGGGTTGGGGTTGTTTTTGGTGGTTGGGTTTTTTCGAGGGGCATCAGGCATTTTGGGGTTTTGAGGATTTTGGGAGGGCTTGTGGGAGATTCAGAGATTTTAGTGGGGGTGACTTTTTTGGCAGGGTTGGAGGGATATTTTGGGGAGGTTTTACCTATTTTGGGATCTTTTTTGGTATAGACAAGCCCTTCATGATCATCACGGAGTACATGGAGAACGGGGCGCTGGATAAATTCCTGCGGGTAGGTGGCACGTGGTGGCAACGACCACGGGGTGGTGGGACCTCCAACACCCATCACGGGAGGTGGGACAACGGGTGGATTCCAGGCTGGATTCTCCCCTTTTCCCAGGAAAAAGAGGGCGAATTTGGCGTCATCCAGCTGGTGGGGATGTTGAGGGGCATCGCCGCCGGCATGAAGTACTTGGCCAACATGAATTACGTCCATCGGGACCTGGCCGCCAGGAACATCCTGGTGAACAGCAACCTGGTGTGCAAAGTGTCCGATTTCGGGCTCTCGAGGGTGCTGGAAGATGACCCTGAAGCCACCTACACCACCAGCGTGAGTGTCACTGCGGCGGGGCGGTGGCCATGGAGGGGTGGCTGGTTGGCCATGGAAGGGTGGCTGGCCAAGGTGAGGGGGTGGTTGGGCATGTTGGGGTGGTTGTCCAAAGTGGGTGATTGTCCATCACGGTTGTTTGGATGGTTGTCCAAGGTGGTTGATTGTCCATCATGGTTGGCCATGTTGGGGTGGTTGGCCATGGTGGAGGTGGTTGGCCATGGTGGAGGTGGTTTTTCTGGGGGTTCAGGGTTGACCCCAATGTTGCCGTAGGGCGGGAAGATCCCGATCCGTTGGACAGCACCCGAAGCCATCTCCTACCGCAAGTTCACCTCCGCCAGCGACGTCTGGAGCTACGGCATCGTCATGTGGGAGGTGATGTCCTACGGCGAGCGGCCCTACTGGGAGCTCTCCAACCACGAGGTGAGAGCCCACCCTCCACCATCACCAGTTTTTTGGGAGACATTCAAGGCCAGGTGGGACAAGGCTAGGATCAACCTGGTCTAGTGGAAGGTGTCCCTGCCCAGGCAGGGGCTGCAATGAGATGAGCTTTAATGTCCTTCCAACCCAAATCATTCTGGGATTCTGTGAATGAACAGCTTGTTTGGGGAGACCATCACTGACCCTCCTCCTCCTCCTCGTAGGTGATGAAGGCCATCAACGAGGGCTTCCGCCTCCCGGCGCCGCTGGACTGTCCCTCAGCCATCTACCAGCTGATGATGCAGTGCTGGCAGCAGGAGCGCTCCCGGCGCCCCAAATTCGCCGACATCGTCAGCATCCTCGACAAACTCATCCGCGCCCCCGAGTCCCTCAAGGCGCTGGCGGATTTCGACCCCCGGTGAGTGCAGGGAGCACCGGGAAGGGGTGGGGGGCAAGAAGAGGGAGGGGGGCAGTTGTCCAGCGAAGCTGTGGCTGCCCCATCCCTGGCAGTGTCCAAGGCCAGCCTGGACGGGGCTTGGAGCAGCCTGGGACAGTGGAAGGTGTCCCTGCCCATGGCAGGGGTGGAATGGGATGGGCTCTAAGGTCCCTTCCAACCCAACCATTCTGAGATTCTCTGATTCTTGCCCATCTTTGCATCTTTCGGTTTTTTGCATCATTTTGTTTTCATCTTCGCATTTTTTTGAATCATTTTTTGCACTCTTGTGGTGCTGTTTTGGGTTGGGTTTTGCATCTCTGCACTCCCACGTTGCTTTTGGCATCTCCATTTCTGCATCGTTTTCTGGTATTTCCCCATTTTCACATGTCCACGTTTTACATTGTCATTTCATCATCTCATTTTTGCATTTATTTTTTGGCATCTTCCCATTTCTGCATCATTTTCCTATCCTTTCTTTTCTGCACCTTTTTTTGCATCTTCCAATTTCTGTGTTTTTCCAGCCTTCCATTTTCACATCATTTTTCGCGTCCTTCCATTTCTGCGTCGTTTTTTTAACCTTCCACTTTCACATCATTTTTTGCATCATTTCATTTCTGCGCTATTTTTGCAACCTTCCAATTCTTGCATTATTTTTTCACCTTTCCACTGCTGCAGAATTTCTCATCTTTCCATTTTCACGTTATTTTTTGCATCTTTTCAACCCTGTGTTATTTTTCCATCCTTCCATTTTCACATCTTTTTATTCCACCTTTTCATTCCTGCCCCATTTTTGCACTTCTCCATTCCTGCACCATTTTTTGCATTGTTTCATTTCTGCATCGTTTTTTGCAGCCTCTCATTTTCACATTTTTTGCACCTTCCCATTTTCGCATTATTTTTTTACATCCCTCCATTTCGACACCGTTTTCTGCGTTTCCTTTCTGCATCATTTTTACACCCTTCTGTTTTCATGTCATTTTTCCAACCTCGCGTTTCTGCGCCGTTTTTTTTGCATCTTTCCATTTTTGCATCATTTTTCCGTCCGCCTCCCCAGGGTGTCCATCCGCCTGCCCAGCACCAGCGGCTCCGAGGGCGTCCCGTTCCGCTCCGTCCCGGAGTGGCTGGAGTCCATCCGGATGCCCCAGTACACCGAGACCTTCATGGCCTCGGGCTACAGCACCATCGAAAAGGTCCTGCAGATGACCAGCGAGTGAGTCCCTGTCCCTGTGCTGTCCCCTTGATATTCCCATACTGTCCCCATGCCATTTCCATGCTGTCCCTGAGATGTGTCCCCACACTGTCCCCATGCCCCCCCTCCAACTCCCGTGGGACGGGGATGTGCTGGGAACGGAAACCACTTCCGTGGCCTTGGCGACCTGAGGGACGGGATAAAATTAGATGTTCCTTGGCCGGAGAGGCCGGGATGAGCTGTGTGCATCCATCTATCCCTTGGGATACGCTGTGTCCATCCATGCCTTGGGATGAGCCATGTCTGTCCATCCGTCCCTTGGATGAGCCATGTCCATCCGTCCATCCCTCGGGATGAGCCAGGTCCATCCATCCCTCGGGATAAGCCAGGTCCATCCATCCCTCCCTCGGGATGAGCCAGGTCCATCCCTCCCTCAGGATGAGCCAGGTCCGTCCATCCATCCCTTGGGATGAGCCATGTCCATCCATCCCTCAGGATGAGCCAGGTCCGTCCATCCATCCCTCAGGATGAGCCATGTCCATCCATCTGCCCCCCAGGATGATCCATGTCCATCCATCCCTCGGGATAAGCCATGTCCATCCATCTGCCCCCCAGGATGATCCATGTCCATCCATCCCTCGGGATAAGCCATGTCCATCCATCTGCCCCCCAGGATGATCCATGTCCATCCATCCATCCCTCGGGCTGATCCATGTCCATCCATCCCTTGGAATGAGCCGTGTCCATCCACCCACCCAGCCACGCCCCGGGAACGCAGCTCCTGGGGATCCCCCAAACCCGGGGTGGGGCTGTCACTGGTCCCGTCCCCTCCCAGCCCCACTCCAGGCTCTGTGCTCCACCAATCCTGATTTCCTTTCCCGTTTTCCCAGGGACATCAAGCGGATCGGGGTGCGGCTGCCGGGGCACCAGAAGCGCATCGCCTACAGCCTGCTGGGGCTGCAGGAGCAGGCGGGCACCGGGGGGGCCCCGGGCTGACCCCAAACACCCCAAAACACCACATGAAGACCCCCCCTCCTCCCCGAGGGGTTTATTTATTATTTCTGTAATTATTAAGGGTTTTTTTATAGTGTTATTATCGATACTGTCCCCATGCTTGGGGATGAAACGGGTGCTGCCCCTGCCCTCCCCCCTAAAAAAATGGAATTTCAAGCTCGTTTGGAGCTGGGGGAGGGATTTTTCTTCTTATTTTTCCCCCACATTTCATGAAAAAGGGCTCAGTCCCAAAACTGATTTATTTTTGCTTTTTTTCTCCCTATTTATTCCTCTCCCACCGGGTTTTTGGGTGGTTTTGTTCCCTTTTAACGCTGATCTGCCAGTGTTGCCTTGTATTTTTTAACCTAATTTATTCTATTTTTGTATATTTATTGCGAGGAATTAAAGGTCGTGTCAGGTTTGGGAGAGAAAAAAAGGGGGAAATTAAAAAAAAACCTCAGATGCTGTTTTTCCCCCTTTTTTTCAGGGACTTATGGGGATTTTTGTGGGGTTTTGAATAAAAATATGTGCTTTTTTGTTTTCTAGAATATTGTGTTTTCCCACTGGTTCACAGAGATCGAGGGAATTTGGGGGGCAAAGAGAGGGGGTTTCCCTTGGATTTTAGGAGTTTTAAGGGAATTTAAAGGTTTTTAAGAGGATTTTAAAGGGGTTTTTAGGGTGTTTTAAGGATTTTTTGGGGGGCTATTAAGGGGGAGTTAAGGAGGTTTAAAGATTTTTGATTTTTTTTTTTAGTCATTTTAAGGTTTTTTAAGGAGTTATCAGGATCAGTAAGGGGGTTTAGGAGCTTCAAAGGGGTTTGAAGTTATTTTTAGGGGGGCTTAATATTTTTAAGGGGTTTTATTTAGGGATTTTTAGGGGAGCGTTAAGGTGATTTTAGAAGGGGGGTTTAGGGGTTTTAACGGGGTTTTAAATGGGTTAAAGAGGGCTTTTAAGGGGGTTTAAAATGGGTTAAAGAGGGTTTTTTAAGGGGTTTAAAGTTTTTAGGGGTTATCAGGGATTTTAAGGGGTTTCACGCGGCTCCAGGAGTGTTTCCCATCCGGGGCCTCTTTCCCCAGCAAAACCCACGAGGAATTTGGCCTTTCCATCCCCCGCCGCTCCCCCGAAGCCAAAGCCCGGCCGCGCCGGCTGCCCGGAGCCTGCAAATAACTGGGTAGGAAAACGCCAGAAAAAGGGTTTTTGCATTTTTTGTCTGCCCCAAACCATAATAAGGGACGGGTGGGAGGTGCGGGCGGTCCAACATCGTGCTGCGGAAGCCGCCGTTTGGGGGGGTTTCACCCCATTTTTGGGGCATTTTGGCCTGTGGGTGTCACGAGTTTGTCGGTCTCAGCCGCGGCGCCGGCCTCGATCCCGGCTCAAAGTCCAGCGGCGCCCGGGAGGAGCCGGATCGGGGGGGACACCCCGGATTTGGGCTCCTTATCGCAGCCCCTTATCGCCTGTGTGCCGAGGGCGGGGCCGGACAGGGAACCCGTGGGGCTGGGGAAGCCATGGGGAAACTGAGGCACGGGGATAGCGCGGCTTTTGGGGTGCCGGGCAGGGCTGGGGGTGCCCCCCGTGGGTGCTGCCCCGCTGACCCCCCACCCCCCCCCAGCGCTCGGGGGGGGGGGGCCAGGACCCCTCCCCTCGCTCCCCTCGCCCCTCCGAGCGCCTCCCGTGGGTGCCGCAGCCCAGCCCCGCTCCCAGCGCCCAGCCCGGAGCCCAGCCCAGCTCCTGCCCCACTTTTGGGGTGTCTCCCTGGCGCTGACCCCGCTTCACCCGTCCTGCGCCGGGCCCAGGCATGCCCGCCCTGCCCAACCTGCCCCGCCGCGCCTAATTAACCCCCGGGCTTAATTACGGCTTCGTTAGCGCCCGGTGCGCCGCCCAAACCCGCTGCGCCCTGGTCCGGGGGTCACCAGAGGGCTGGGGGGGTCAGCCCCTCACTCCCCCCGGATTTCGGGGTCACTAAACACCCACCCCCTTCTTAATTGCAGTAATTAAAATAAGGATAATTATGTGCTGATTATTTTGAGGGAGGGGGCATAGGGGGTGTCGCAGAGACAGGACGCTTCAGTGCATGTCCTGGGGCAGTTTTGGGGTGATTTGGGGAGTTTTAAGCGTTGCCGTTGGGTTTCGGAGGGGGTGACCCCCCAAAAAAAGAAACCGTCAGGGCTGGAGGAGGGAGGAGGAGGAGGAAGCATTGATGGGTTGATGAATTTAATGCACAACACGCTCTGCTGGAGAACCGGTGCCCCCAGCCCAGACCCCCCACACCACCTGGGGGGGGTCAGGACTCCCCCTCTTTCCATGGGGAACATCCCTGGGGAGGGGTCCCCTGTGGTCCCAAAACCTCATCACTTGGGGTTGGCGAGTTCCTCGATCGCTCTCCGCGCTGGAAGGGGACAGAGAAGGTGGGACGGGGGCTTTCCCCCACTTTTTCCCCCCTTTTCCTCCCATTGCCCCCTTTTTCCTTCCTTTTTTCTCCCCCATTCCCCCTTTTTCCTCCCTTCCCCTCCCTTTCTCCCTTTTTTTCCCTTTTTCCCACCTTTTCCCCCTTTTTCCCCCTCACCTCCGCCCGGCTCACGGCTCCCACCAGCTCCCCAGAGCGGGTGACAAAGACTCGCTGCAGCTTCAGCAGCTGGAAGAGGTGATAGGCCTGGGAGGGGGACAGCAGGGACATGGGGACAAAGCCACCCTCGCCGCGTCCCCTCAGAGTGACACAGAACTGGGGGGGGCTCCCAGGACATGTCTCCCCCTCCCCAAACCTGGTGCAGGGAGGTCCACGGGGAGAACTGGAGCATGATGGGCTCGATGGCACAGTCGTCCCCGAGCGTCCCCACGGCGGCCAGCTTGGGGAAGGCGACGTGTTAATTTTGGGGTGGAAAAGCAGCTTTTTGGGTGCGGTGGGGTGCCCCCCATCCCGTTTACCTTCTCCCCTTGGGGGGCCTGGGGGTGCTCGTGGCTCTGGAGGAAGGAGACCAGCTGGGACCTGCTGACGGTGCCCACCAGCGTGGGGGACCCTGGAGAGTGCGGACAGTATGGGAATACCAGGGGGACACCAAGGGGACAGTATGGGAATAACAGGGGGAGGGACTGGGGCCACCAAGCGGACATCCCATAGGGACAGCAGGGTGATGGTATCAGGACAGGATGGGAGTAACAAGAGGACACCCCATAGGTGCACCATGGAGACAGAACGGGAATGTTGAGGGAACAGCATGGGGACACCAAAGGGGAAGGGGACAGCATAGATACAGTACAGGGACAGCATGGGGACAGTACGGGAATACAGAGGTGGCACCATGGAAATATCGAGGGGACAACACGTGGACACCAACAGGAACAGGACACCCTGGGAGTACCAAAGGACACCATAAGAGCTGTATGAGGACACCGCAGGAACACCCCATAGGGACAGTGTGGGCATGGTATGGACATAGCATGGGAGTATCAACTGGGCACTGTGGGGACACACTGGGGACACAGAAGGGCCACCACAGGGTTAGGGACTCGCTGGCCATCCCCCATGGTGACAGTGACCCCCCAGACCCCACATCCCACCTGTGCTCTCCACGACGGGGTACTCGGTGTCAGCAGAGGCGTCCAAGGCCACCAGCACCTCCTGGAAACCGTTCCCCTTGGCCAAGGCCACCACCCGGCGCTCCATGAACTCCTCCACCACCACTCGGTAGGAGCTGGAGAGCACAAAACCCCCCGAATTTCTATCGTTTCCTGGAGAATCCCCCTCAGACGTGGGTTTTGGGGGCGGGGGCTTACGCGATGTGCCGGCTGCGGATGGGGGGCAGGTAGGGCAGCTTCTTGACGATGATGCCGGCGTCGTAGAAGGACGGTTGGTTCTTCTGGCTGATGGCGTTGGCCACCAGCACGGCCAGCACGGTGGGCAGGATGTGGCCCAGGTGCCCGGTGGCCTCGCACACCAGCAGGGCAGTGGACACCGCATGGGTCACCGAGCCTGAGAACGCAGCTGCGCCTGGCGGGGGGAGCGGGGGGTCAGGGGATGGGGGGTGGGTGTCCCCTTGCCCGTGGGGGTGTCCCCCACCCCCAGACTCACCGGCCAGGGCGTAGCCAGCGGGAATGATGGGCCGTGGGGGTCCTTCCGAATGGAGCCCCCGTGGGAAGAGCAGGGCCACTACCTCCCCTATCAGGCGCCCGATGGCCGCTCCTAAAATTGGGGGAGGAGGGAAGGTGGGGAGATCCCAGCAGCCGCCCCCAATAATGGTGGAGGTAGAGGTGACCACCCTCCTGCAGCCCTCCCAGAGCTGGATGGATCCCCTGTACCCCCCAGCCTGGATGTATCCCCCTCCAGAGCTGGATGGATCCCCTGTACCCCTCAGACTGGATGTATCCCCCTCCAGAGCTGGACACACCCCCTGTACCCCCACTCCAAGGGCTGAATGCACCCCCTGCACCCCTCCCCAGGCCTGGCTGTCCCCCCCCGTGTCCCCCCAGGCCCAGCCCCCAACTCACCGTAGATGAAGATGGGCATGAAGTACCCGGCTGGCATGGGCAGGGTGGTGGCCAGGATCAGCATCCAGAACTGGGGGGGCCAGCGGACACAGAGGGGGTCACCCCATGGGGACACCGTGTTGGGGGTCCCACCCAGAGATTTGGGGGGCCATGGTTACCTTCATGAGCAGGAAGAAGGTCAAGGTGCCGTAGATGGTGGCAGAGGGATGGTCCCACTCCTGCCAGAGCCCCCCAGGCTTGGCCACCTCCGAGGCGTTGGGGGCCAGCGCGCCCACGTGCGGTTGTCGAAGAGGGAGGTGAGATATTCCTTCATGGTGAGCTGGATGGATGGACAGATGGACAAATGGACACCCTGAGCCCCCACTGGAAGGTTTTAGGGTCCCCCAGGGAGCCCCCTGTGTCCCCACTCACCCTGGAGGCCATGAACTGCCCCAGGCCAGGCGGGAAGGTGACGGAGGCGAGGAGCAGCACCACCAGCACCGTGTACACAGGTTTGCTGCAAGGGGGACATGGGGGCTGGGGGTGTGGGAACGGACGGATGGACGGACAGAGGGACGCAGGGACACCGGGGTGGATGGGTTAGTGGGCATGGTGCATGGGGGGACATAGGGACACTCGGGGTGCAGGGAGGGGACATAGGGACACTCGAGGTGCATGCGGAGGGTGTATGGGGTGGATGCAGGGGTGGCCAGAGTGCACAGGGTGGACATATGGACACTCAGAGGGGATGG